>CP139507.1:77490671-78090671 GCA_021014915.2 Artemisia tridentata subsp. tridentata
TCTTTGTGATCCTTATACTATTGACACTTGTCACATATGGTCCCTGGAAATTAATTTGATTTTATGCAGGTTTGGTCCCTGGAGTTTCAGAAAGTTACAAGTTTAGTCCCTAAGTTAAATTCTAAACTTAACTTTAATCCTAATATCACTAACCCAGTTACTAAAATCATAAATCCAACCCAGCTACTATACCATTCCCCAAGCCCAATCCAAATAATTAAAACCCAAGCCCAATCTATACATAGCCCGGATCCAAACTAACTGGTATTTATAATACCAGTTTGACCGAAGTCAAACCCTTTCTCCTACCTCCCATACCGCCAAAACCAATACCAGAACCAATACCACTTGCAGCCCTCTCTCCTCCACCTCCCCCCTCCATCACATCCTACCTCTAAACCCACCAATCACAAACCAAAGCCACCCACAATTAATGCTTCCTTACACACAAGCAGAGCAATTTGCTCTGTTTACCCTTTCCCGCCAAAAACACGTGTCACATGGAGAGTGGACCAAAAAGAGCAGAGAGAGGTGGGAAATGATGACAATGAAGCTGGAAACCCTAATCTTGAGCTATAAATAGAAGAGGAAGCATGGAGGAAGAAGTAGTAGTTAAATTAGTATAATCGTTTTATTTAAATCAATCTTAATTATTGTAATTCTCAACTTAAGTTATCAATATAAGTTCATTTCAGTTACTTTGTTTCAGTTTAAAGTTAATTAGTACTCAAGTTCAAGTTATATTTAATTTCATGTTACTGTAATTCGTATCTATTATATAAGCTAGTGATAATCACTCAAAAGCCTTAAATACCCATTCTATAAGCTTATGGAAGCTTGTCATAGCTTGGTGTAAGCTTGTTTAGTGTAACTCAGTGCTGTTCCAAGAAAAAGAAAGAAAAGTCAACGAAAGTCAATGGAAGTCAAACAAGCTACTCTGGAAGAACAAGCTGAAAATTGTGGAAGCTTATGGTTTAGTGGCTTCATGGGAAGCCTATAAGTTGTTTCTGATATTGGTTCCTTGTTTCAAAGTTCAATCCGATTGTAAGCTTTTTCTAAGCTTTTTCTTGATTTTTCAATATTACTGTTATTTAGCTTTTCATTAGCTTATCTATGTCATTTAGTGCTTATCAGTAGTTTACAAACATGTTTCATTCAGTTTCTTAATTATAATATCACCTTGTTCTTCATTTCACTATAAAAACCTCAAAAAGCCAAAAATAACTAGCATAAGCTAGCTTAATTCCATCTACTTAATTATTAGTCACAAAGACAACTTTATAGCTTAATATCATTTACCAGTATCATTAAAGTTCATATTGCAGCCTAAGAGAATCAGTTCAGTTCAAAAATAACAAAACAGTCCCCTAAGGGACTGTTTGGTTTAGCATACTGTCACGAGCCAAACACCCTTGTTACTATTACTTGACCACAAGCTCACTTTCACACAAGCTCATCTAAGCCCTTAGAAGCTATTTCCAAAGTCCATTCAGCCCTATAGCTAGAACCAGAAGTTTTCTATTGATCTTGTGATTTTCAGTCCTCATTGAGCTCTAACAAGCTCAAATAAGCTCAAGGTCTGTTTTGACCATTTTCTTAGTATCTTTGCATCTCATTTTGCTCACTTAGTTTGTCTTTCGAACCCTAGAACCCTTGCACAAGTGTGCACTAAAATAGCAGCTACATCAGTTAAGTAACTGCATATAGCAGTCACTTTGTGACTTTTTAGGAACTTTGTGAATTTTTAAGTCTCACCACATAAGCTCTTTCAACCCGATTCTTTTTGATTTATAAACTTCACAAGCTCAACTACATAGGGTATTTTTCAGTTCGAATTTTAGATCACTCTAAGGCCTCGAAAGAGGCCCTCGAACAGGCCCCTTTTCACCTTGGTGCAGCGCACAACACCAGCAAACCAAAGTCCTTGTTTTTGTGTTTTTTTTGGTGATCTAGTTGGAATTTTCATTTGCTTATAAGAAGTCCCCATAAGCTAATTTTTTGGACTTTAAATATTCCCCAGCTCATCTACATAGGATATTTTTAGTTCGAATTTTAGAACTTAAATAAGCCTCTAAACTAGCCCTCGAAGTGACCCTTTTTTGCCTTTAGCTTAATTTGAAATTCATAGTTCTATAAAATTCCAAGCCCACTGTTGATTTTTGAGATTATTTTTAGCTTATTTCGTGAGTTTTAAAAATAGTTCCTTAATTAAAGTTACTTAATATTAGTTAAAAAGTTAATGTCAAAAAGAAAAAGTTAAAAAAAAATTAGTTTAGCAAAAAAAAGTCAAGTAGGGAATCGAACCAGTGACATTTCGTTCATCAGACAAAGACTCCACCCATTGTGCTAGTACTCTTTTATTGTTAAATGTTTGCACTCTTTAATATTTAATATATAGTTAGTAGTTTTAATTTAATTAGCTTATTTTTAACTAGTAGCTTATTAGATTATTTGTAGCTTATTTAGAAAAAGCAGTCACACAATTTTATTTTTTATACCATAGTAATCACTTAGAGTATTTTACAAAAAAAAAGTTTCGTAGTTTTTTGAGTAGTTTTACTATTTTTAATCTATTTATTTAGTTTAAGTAGTAATTAAATTATAATAAAAAATATAAAAGTCTAAAAAAATATAAATCTTTTTTCTATAATTTTCTTTTGTCATTTTTAAGTTATAAAAAAATATTAGATCACTTGTAGAGTTAATTTTACATATATCTTAGTTGTAATCGCGTTTTAATTAATTCCCGACTCGCGTTTTTAGTGTAATTTAGATTAAACGAAAAACAAAAAAATAGTGATAGCTTCTATTTAATAGAATCTATCTTTTTAGAATAATCAAGCAATATCACAATCATCAAATCACTCTAATCCAAATTCTAAGCAATCGTCAATTTCACACTTCGTTGGGAGACGACCTGGGTGATCACTTGCCCAGTATACACACTACACACGAGCATTCGTTCTGAGATTGCATTTGTTTAATTACGAGTGTTGTTCTCGGGCGAATCAAATTTTGGCGCCGCTGCCGGGGAGGTGTGCTGCGACTGTTGTGTAAGTTTTAGCGATTAGTGATCTGAGACCCTTCTATCAGAAGTTCCTATTTCCCAAAAACATATAAAATACAAAAATATTTTTCTTTTCTTTTCTATATATATTATTATTAATATTATCATATAAAAAATAAAAACACCAAAAATAAATTCCTTTTTCTTTGTTAATAATAAATAAACAATAAAAAAATTACCATCGAGAACCAAGACAGAGTACTACCTAACTGGGGGTACGACCATAATAAGTTCCCAAACCAAAGATTTAAAACTTACCTCTGTATCACTTGCGAATATCGGCTCACCTTTAATTGATAAACAAACTCTAACGGAGGTTCTAGGATAGTCTGACATTAAATTGTCGGACTGAAAGAAGCGGGTTTTTAAGGAGCGTAATTGCCCACCTTTGCTTCTCCGCCACTCTGTGCGTTTATCTTTTAGAGAGCTACCGTACGCTTGTTGATTATTGGTTTAAGTTCACTTGTGTTTTGCTTCTGTCTTGTTTTAATTGGAATATTTTACTTAGTGCATGCGCACTCGTTCTTCCACGTCATCAAGCCCTTTACGTGAACTCGTAGAAATTCCGAGAAGACGTAATCGTAGACGTGCTGCCCAAATAGTCGAACCCGAGATTCGTACTGTTCTCACTGAAAATATGGCAGACGAACGCACCATGGCTGAAATGCTCCAGGCACCCACCGAGGGTTATGGAGATGCCATTGTTTTACCAGCCATCGATTCTGATCATTTTGAACTAAAAACACATTTGATTCAGCTCGTGTCCACAAACCAATTTCACGGGTTTGAACGAGAGGATCCATATGCACACATTCGTTGGTTCAACAAACTGACTTCTACAATCAATTACAAAAATGTGCCGCAAACAGTGATCAAATTGATGCTATTTCCATTCTCACTTGAGGGGGCAGCCCGGATTTGGCTGGATAAAGAACCCCCTCGTTCCATTGAAACCTGGGAAGATCTCGTTAAGAAATTTGTAAATTATTTCTTCCCTCCATCAAAGACGACTAACCTAAAAAATGAAATTGCTGGTTTTCGTCAAGGTTTTGATGAAAATTTCGGAGAGGCATGGGACAGATTTAAAGATCTCCTAAGAAAATGCCCACATCACGATTTCAATGTGTTACAACAAATAAATACGTTTTATAACGGGTTGACCCAAAACGATCAAGATGCACTTAACGCAGCCTCCGGTGGCAATATCTTGAATCGTAAACCCAGAGAGGTGGTTGAAATTTGTGAAAATAAATCCAAAGTTCCTATTTCTAGAAACAAAGTGAATGTTCCTGTCACTCCTACTGCTTCTTCATCCGGTAACTCATCAGAGTTAGCCTTCCTTACGGATTCAATGCGTTGCATGATGAAGGAAATGAAAGAACTGAAGAGTGAAATTCATAAGCCGGAACAAATCAAAGCAATAAACAAAGTGTGTGAAACTTGTGGTGGCCCACATGCGTATTATGATTGTCAAGCAACCGATGCTTCTCTTTACCCAGCTCCCGTAGCTGCTGTAAACCAAAATCAATACCGTCCGCATGCTGAGACTCAGTACCGAGCACAAAATGCTATGGTCCCACCTGGTTTTCCACCCGTGCCAAATCAGAATAATCAAAATCGCTTTGTTCAAAATCAGGGACAAAATTTTAACAATTCTCAAAATTTCAACCAATACCGAGGTCAGAATCAGGGTAATTTTAACCAAAACCGTGGTCTAAATTTTAATCAAAACCAAGGTTCAAACCGAAATCAGACTTCCTCAGATGAGTTGCTTATGCAATTCATGAAAACCCAAGAGGAAACAAATAAGACACAACGTGAGACAAACCAGTTATTGGTTGCCCAATTAAACCAGATCAAAAAGTCTTTGACTGATCTACCTTCTACCTCGGGAGGTCTCCCAGGTAACACTATTATCAACCCAAGGGGTGAACTCAAAGCTGTTACTACACGTAGTGGTAGAGCTCATAAGGGACCCTCTGGTCCTATTCCTCCTCCGTTGTTTGAAATGGAAAAAGAGACGGAGGATACAACGGACAAAGTGCAAATTCCAAGCCCACAAAGTACAGCACAAGTCCATCCTCCGGTTTCCAAATCAGGAGTTGTCTTTAAATCTGATGAGACTCCTGAAGTCAGTACCCCTAAATCCAAACCTTATATTCCGGAACCCGATGTTCCGAAATCAAATACTAAGCCTTACCTCCCATATCCTCAAAGGCTTAATGATCAAAGGCTCCAAGAGAAAACTAACAACCAAATGATGAAATTTTTGGAAATTTTCCAGAAATTACACTTCGATATTAGTTTTGTTGATGCCTTGCTGTATATGCCGAAATTCGCTTCTCAATTCAAAAGTCTTTTAAGCAACAAAGAGAAGTTAGTTGAATTGGCAAAAACTCCGTTAAATGAGACTTGCTCAGCAGTGCTCCTTAAAAAACTTCCAGAAAAGTTAGGAGACCCTGGTAAATTTCTCATTCCTTGTGAATTCCCGGGAATGGTTAAATGTTATGCCTTGGCCGATCTCGGTGCAAGCATTAACCTGATGCCACTTTCCGTGTGGAAAAAACTTTCACTCCCGGCTCTGACTCCCACAAGGATGACTCTTGAATTAGCAGATCGCACTGAAACTATTCCTAAGGGCGTTGCTGAAGACGTTTTTGTCAAAGTAGGAAAGTTTCATTTTCCAGCCGATTTCGTGGTTGTGGATTTCGAATGCGATTCCCGTGTACCTCTCATTCTCGGGAGATCCTTTTTAAGGACCGGGCGAGCTTTAATTGATGTCTATGGCGAAGAAATAACCCTTCGGGTAGACAATGACCAAGTCACGTTTGACATTAATGCAAATTCTAAACCTCTAACCGCTGAATGCAATATTGCTATGGTTGAAAAATCTGAAAGATTTGATCCAAAACTTTCTAGGTTCACGGTTAAGAGTGTTTCTGATAAACGTGCTGAACTTCAAGCAAAGAAAATTGCTCCTAGTTCAAACAAGTGGTTTGAAAGTTGTACCACAGAAGTTAAGAGCGTCTTTGACTACGATGAACTAGACTCGGAGACTGAATCGGAAGTGGAAAACATTGCTAGCTCTAAGAGCACGCCACTTATCCCATCTCTGGAAACAGTTTATCGAATTGAAATGGTTAATTCTGTGGATGATCCAAACATTGCTATCTCTTCCTCCCCTTCTCTCACTTCGGTTGAGGGAAGTGATCCCTTTTGGGATGAAGTCGATGCTTTTCTTGCTCTAGATAGTTCACCTCCGCTTGAGGTTGATGATAACTATCTTGATCCTGAGGGGGACATTCTTTATCAAGAAAGTTTGTCAAACAAAGATCCAACTCCCCCTCCTCCACTAAAACAACTTCATAATGAGGGAAGTGATTCTATTCTGGATGAAATCAATGCTTATCTCGATTTGGATACATTTCTTCCAGGTATTGATGATGCCGAGAGTGATCAGGAGGGAGATGTTATTCTTCTCCTTGAACAAATGTTATACCCAGACGATTATCCCTCCCTCCCACCCAAACAACTTCATAAAGAGGAAATCAAGTCAGTTGAAAAGACTGATAAATTTCCTGAGATCAAGCTTAAGGACTTGCCTCAGCCACTTGAATATGTTCTTGAGGAGGAAGTTCTTATCTTAACAGTTATTCTGATCTCCCTACTCCCCTTCACCTACCCGGTGATTTCCCCTATCTTTCACTCATTCGGGAGTGAGGATATTACTTTTGACCCCGGCATTGTCCATATAACATTGGTTTAATGCCAAATATATCTCTCTTGGTGTGGAACTTTCATGTACTTCAACGTGTATACAAACATCTTGAATGAAAATCCGATGGAGATGGTCTCTTCCACTTACTTCCCCATAGACTTTTAAATTGCTTTTTCTCCCGGGCTGTTCAGGAAACCTTTGTTACGGTTGACCGTTCACAAGCGGTTAGCTTGCGTGATAAACCTGACTGTTCGGGAGGAATCAACTCAATTCGGGGTCGAGTCAAGCTAGTGACTCGGTGATCAAAAACATTAGCAAACCATATGGGTTTTCACCCGTATCTCTGTTTTCTTTCTCTGTTCTACCATCTAGTGTGGGGGAGATGCCCCACATGTTGTATATATGTAAATAAAAAAAAAAAAGGTGTATATATCAAAATAATGGCTATAAGTATTTCCCTTTCACGTTCTAAGTGTTGGTTTAACAACCGGTTCTTTGAATATTGAGGGCAATATTCAGTTCTAAGTGTGGGGGAGAATTCTCGCGAATTTGATCAAATGTACCATCTAGCACCCCCATTTTAGCCAAAATTTTAAAATTTTTTTTCTCACTTAGAACTCAATAAATGGTTATCAGTCCGCCATGTCTAACCCACATAAGGATTGGCTAATCCAGGAGCAAACGGCTCTTGGTAAAGATAAATCAAATCCGTTTATGGCTTACAATTTGCCCAAAATTGTATGGTTTTCGACTCACCATATCTTAAAAAGTGAAGAGTTGGCTAGCCCGCAAGGTTATGGCTTGTGGTAAAGGCAGTGGAAAAACCATGATTGGTAATCAGCTCACCAAAGATAATATTGATAATTTATCTAAGAGTTGGCTAGTCCAGAAGCAAACGGCTTCTGGTAAAGACAAATCAAAACCGTTGACAGCTGATGGTTTGCTCAAAATCATTTGGTTATCATTGTACCAAAGTTCTTACTTGAACTGAAACAATTGGCTACTCCAGAAGTAATGGCTTTTGGTAAAGAGATAAAATCCATTAAATTTTCATAAAAGATTGCTAGGGACTAGCAATAGTTTAGTGTGGGGGATTTGATATGTGTCTAAAAACACATATAATTTACCCGGTTTAAACCCACATAAACGTCCAAAAACACACAAATAGCCATAAAATGTTATAAATATCATAAAAATGTGTTTTTATATGTTACAGATGCAAAATGATTGAAAATAAGTGAAAACGAACCAAGTTTGCATAATTGGCAGTTTTAGTCCCCGAAGTTTCAAAAGTTGTCAAAATAGGTCCCCGGATGTTATAAAATGAAAAATAATCTTTTGTGATCCTTATACTATTGACACTTGTCACATATGGTCCCTGGAAATTAATTTGATTTTATGCAGGTTTGGTCCCTGGAGTTTCAGAAAGTTACAAGTTTAGTCCCTAAGTTAAATTCTAAACTTAACTTTAATCCTAATATCACTAACCCAGTTACTAAAATCATAAATCCAACCCAGCTACTATACCATTCCCCAAGCCCAATCCAAATAATTAAAACCCAAGCCCAATCTATACATAGCCCGGATCCAAACTAACTGGTATTTATAATACCAGTTTGACCGAAGTCAAACCCTTTCTCCTACCTCCCATACCGCCAAAACCAATACCAGAACCAATACCACTTGCAGCCCTCTCTCCTCCACCTCCCCCCTCCATCACATCCTACCTCTAAACCCACCAATCACAAACCAAAGCCACCCACAATTAATGCTTCCTTACACACAAGCAGAGCAATTTGCTCTGTTTACCCTTTCCCGCCAAAAACACGTGTCACATGGAGAGTGGACCAAAAAGAGCAGAGAGAGGTGGGAAATGATGACAATGAAGCTGGAAACCCTAATCTTGAGCTATAAATAGAAGAGGAAGCATGGAGGAAGAAGTAGTAGTTAAATTAGTATAATCGTTTTATTTAAATCAATCTTAATTATTGTAATTCTCAACTTAAGTTATCAATATAAGTTCATTTCAGTTACTTTGTTTCAGTTTAAAGTTAATTAGTACTCAAGTTCAAGTTATATTTAATTTCATGTTACTGTAATTCGTATCTATTATATAAGCTAGTGATAATCACTCAAAAGCCTTAAATACCCATTCTATAAGCTTATGGAAGCTTGTCATAGCTTGGTGTAAGCTTGTTTAGTGTAACTCAGTGCTGTTCCAAGAAAAAGAAAGAAAAGTCAACGAAAGTCAATGGAAGTCAAACAAGCTACTCTGGAAGAACAAGCTGAAAATTGTGGAAGCTTATGGTTTAGTGGCTTCATGGGAAGCCTATAAGTTGTTTCTGATATTGGTTCCTTGTTTCAAAGTTCAATCCGATTGTAAGCTTTTTCTAAGCTTTTTCTTGATTTTTCAATATTACTGTTATTTAGCTTTTCATTAGCTTATCTATGTCATTTAGTGCTTATCAGTAGTTTACAAACATGTTTCATTCAGTTTCTTAATTATAATATCACCTTGTTCTTCATTTCACTATAAAAACCTCAAAAAGCCAAAAATAACTAGCATAAGCTAGCTTAATTCCATCTACTTAATTATTAGTCACAAAGACAACTTTATAGCTTAATATCATTTACCAGTATCATTAAAGTTCATATTGCAGCCTAAGAGAATCAGTTCAGTTCAAAAATAACAAAACAGTCCCCTAAGGGACTGTTTGGTTTAGCATACTGTCACGAGCCAAACACCCTTGTTACTATTACTTGACCACAAGCTCACTTTCACACAAGCTCATCTAAGCCCTTAGAAGCTATTTCCAAAGTCCATTCAGCCCTATAGCTAGAACCAGAAGTTTTCTATTGATCTTGTGATTTTCAGTCCTCATTGAGCTCTAACAAGCTCAAATAAGCTCAAGGTCTGTTTTGACCATTTTCTTAGTATCTTTGCATCTCATTTTGCTCACTTAGTTTGTCTTTCGAACCCTAGAACCCTTGCACAAGTGTGCACTAAAATAGCAGCTACATCAGTTAAGTAACTGCATATAGCAGTCACTTTGTGACTTTTTAGGAACTTTGTGAATTTTTAAGTCTCACCACATAAGCTCTTTCAACCCGATTCTTTTTGATTTATAAACTTCACAAGCTCAACTACATAGGGTATTTTTCAGTTCGAATTTTAGATCACTCTAAGGCCTCGAAAGAGGCCCTCGAACAGGCCCCTTTTCACCTTGGTGCAGCGCACAACACCAGCAAACCAAAGTCCTTGTTTTTGTGTTTTTTTTGGTGATCTAGTTGGAATTTTCATTTGCTTATAAGAAGTCCCCATAAGCTAATTTTTTGGACTTTAAATATTCCCCAGCTCATCTACATAGGATATTTTTAGTTCGAATTTTAGAACTTAAATAAGCCTCTAAACTAGCCCTCGAAGTGACCCTTTTTTGCCTTTAGCTTAATTTGAAATTCATAGTTCTATAAAATTCCAAGCCCACTGTTGATTTTTGAGATTATTTTTAGCTTATTTCGTGAGTTTTAAAAATAGTTCCTTAATTAAAGTTACTTAATATTAGTTAAAAAGTTAATGTCAAAAAGAAAAAGTTAAAAAAAAATTAGTTTAGCAAAAAAAAGTCAAGTAGGGAATCGAACCAGTGACATTTCGTTCATCAGACAAAGACTCCACCCATTGTGCTAGTACTCTTTTATTGTTAAATGTTTGCACTCTTTAATATTTAATATATAGTTAGTAGTTTTAATTTAATTAGCTTATTTTTAACTAGTAGCTTATTAGATTATTTGTAGCTTATTTAGAAAAAGCAGTCACACAATTTTATTTTTTATACCATAGTAATCACTTAGAGTATTTTACAAAAAAAAAGTTTCGTAGTTTTTTGAGTAGTTTTACTATTTTTAATCTATTTATTTAGTTTAAGTAGTAATTAAATTATAATAAAAAATATAAAAGTCTAAAAAAATATAAATCTTTTTTCTATAATTTTCTTTTGTCATTTTTAAGTTATAAAAAAATATTAGATCACTTGTAGAGTTAATTTTACATATATCTTAGTTGTAATCGCGTTTTAATTAATTCCCGACTCGCGTTTTTAGTGTAATTTTAGATTAAACGAAAAACAAAAAAATAGTGATAGCTTCTATTTAATAGAATCTATCTTTTTAGAATAATCAAGCAATATCACAATCATCAAATCACTCTAATCCAAATTCTAAGCAATCGTCAATTTCACACTTCGTTGGGAGACGACCTGGGTGATCACTTGCCCAGTATACACACTACACACGAGCATTCGTTCTGAGATTGCATTTGTTTAATTACGAGTGTTGTTCTCGGGCGAATACACTTTTCAAGAAAATTAAACACCCATTGGTTAAAATAACCATTTAATTTTCACTGAAAACTAGAATCCTAATTGACGTCGTTTCATTACATCAGCTTTGGCTGCTAGCAATGAAAGAACTCAATAAGGTACGGGTCAATCCCAATTGCCAATTTTCAATTGCAATTCCTAGAAATCATGGGATTTACATTATATTGCCAACGTCAGTTGCAAAAATGTAAACATGTTTCATCCCCAAATATTTTATACCTTGGTGCCGTTCCATTACATCAGCTTTGGCTGCTAGTAATGAAAGTGCCCAATTAAGTTAACCAACTTAAGAAACATGTAAATTGACGTCGTTTCATCACATCAGCTTTGGCTGCTAGCAATGAAAGTACTCAATTTACCCTTAGACAACCATCCTTTGAACATTACATTCAGCTTTGGCTGCTAGTAATGTAGGATGAAACCTTTGGTGTTTCTTGTTTTAGTTGGATGGTATATTACTTAAATTTTAAGGGTATTAAATTTGATGTGTGTAATCAAAATATATGTACGAAAGATGTCATGCATTCATCTTTGTATCATATGTTTTCTAACAAAAAAAAACGTTTACTCCTTTTGTAGCTCAAATCATCAAAGTTTTTAATTGAGGCGTTGAGAAACTTACAACTTTGCCTTAAGATGCTTCGTATGTATCATGGTATACTTGGTAAGTCTAAAATCAACGCACAGGCGAGCGGAGAGGCAAACGTCCGCCCGAAGGCTAATTAAAAACGCTCCCCTTTAAGGTCACAATTTAATGCGAAACCAACCTTATACCCACTTTATAGTTTGTCAATTTTAGGTCCGCCGCTTCGACCACTTAGTACAGTCGCATCAATCAATTTAAGACTTATGATTTTCTTGCTAAAATAATTTATGTAGTAAATAAATTTACCATAAAGGTTTCATAGTTATTAGTCTTATTTATTTTGTTTATGAAAATTACCCTCTTAAGTGTTGCAATCCATCATAATATAAACACAAAAGATCAAGTAATTACAAAAAAATAAAAATAAACACATAATAACAAATATATGATCATCCACGATATCATATAGCCACATACAAACCTTTTTCAATAAATCCTAATTAATAATTCTATGTGTAATTTTTGTATGTAATTAATAAAACTCCCATTGGTTTTCGAGCTCATTGTGCCCAATGGACCACAGACGCCAAATAACTTGGCCGCATAAGTTTTGATTAATTAAATTCCACATTGCACATAATCAATTAATTTATATATTTTGAGGTCTTCCCCAATTTAAGATTTATTTAAATCATGTAGCATATAATCCAATACAAACATACAAATCTTACCATGACAAAATATGCAAGATTTTGTCATGGATCCCATATTGATCACATAATCAGGTAGTCCATATTATTATGTCAATATCTCTTGTACGTATCTAATTAATTAATGACATCACATACGGTATTCACTAATTAATCCCTAAAAATTTCATGCAATTCTAGGGTTTCTACAAGTTTTCATCAAAAACTAAAACCCTCAAAAAACAAATATGGGTGTCGACCCATAATTTTAGGGTTTACAAAAAATAAACAAAACCCTAGATTATAATTGCATGTATCTCTACAAGATTCAATTTTTAAGGTTTAATAATTAATTACAAGTTCTAAACGAGGCTCATGATGCCACTGTTGAAAAATATGAATCATAAAACTATAAACATATTATAACATCAAAGAACACGCAGCGGAAGATCTACAAGAATATGTAATTAATTAATTTAAATAGATAACGTACCTTTTGATTATTTGATAAACAAATAACCACGTGCTTCAAGAACAACGAAAATATAAACCCTAAGTTGGGAATATATTTGGATCGATCACCAAGGCAAGGAAACACACGAACTAAAACAAGCTCGTCACTCGTTCTTGTACACACGTAATGATAGCGTTCCATTGGGAAAAGCTAGGTTCAAGAATCACAAACAAGCCAAACACTTGACTAGCCTTACTTTGAATCGACAATAACAAGTGGTATTAAAAAGGGTTGATCGTTTCTAGATAGGGAGAAAAGAGAAGAAGAGAAGTTAAGCTTGTAGGGAATTCAAGATTAGGTGTAAAACCAAAACACAATGAATTGTATTTATAGGATAACCCTAAACTCCCTTACTTGTTCCCAAAGTAAACCCAAACCGACAACCCCATGGGTTGGGTTGGATCGACCGGTTCTTGACCCATAACAAGGTTATGGACCCTTCTTTCCTCTTATTACATAATTAGTCCTTTAACGGCCAACTCCGTTAAGTACTAACTGTCGTTAAGTATTTGTTTGTGAAATGAATAAATATAAATATAAAGAATATTTAATTTATTCAAACCAATGGAACTCTCACGTATTGTGTGCAATCCCGAGTCTCGGGTTCGAAACCGGACATACATATATTAAAAGTTATTCATAAAACCTAACAGTTTGTTCAAGTTTGGTTGCACCAGACTCTCTTTATGTAGAGAAATTGAAGGCTTCTCTGCATACTTTGTGGGAAAAAAACAAAAACAGAAAAAAGATTAAGGATAAGTTATTGATTGGATAATGACATTTAGGAACAGGATATGCTATGACTTTATTAACTTAAAAGTGAAAGAGCAATTTAAAGTGGCTTTCCAAAAAAATATGGTTTTAACACTGCTTTTTATACTTGTGGTTTTGACAGGTTAGGTTCAAGGATAGAACTCTATCACCAAGGTTTTAGATGCTCGGTTCACCATTTAAACCGGACCGCTGTAAACCAAAAGTCCGAAGGGATGTACATGGCGGTTGCAACCGTCGGGGCAATGACCATCGCACACCGTATGGTTGGTGAGGATGATGACTTGACCTTTCACCTTAGCCACTCATCGACCACGAGTGCAAAACACACAAGAAAATGGGTTTCACGTGACCTACCCAGCGTTAGGGATACAATCAAACCACACTTCCCCCGAATTCAGAGAGGTTCATGCAAATATCAACCTGATAGACGTTATCATCTCGATGGATTCAATACATATTACACACCCCGATCACCCAAGGCGGCCATTATCAGGGGGCTCACGGAAACCAATGATTGGAGGATGTAGAATGGGCCAACTCAATTATTCCAACATTGCATTTGAGGCCTTCTTGTCGACCCCATTCCGGCACAACCTTACAAAGGAGCGTAAAAATATGAAGAAAGAAGGTGAGCATGCCGTTACTATTAGAGGGATGGTAACAAGCCCAAAAATCATGAAGTAATTATAAAAACCATGTACGATCAAACCCAAAAACGTTGGATACCCTGTACAATCAAACCGCATTTACCACTTCCCCCGAATTCACAGAGGTTCATGCAAATATCAACCTGATAGATGTTATCATCTCGATAGATTCAATACGTATTACACACCCCGATCAGCCAAGGCGGCCATTATCAGTAATTTTGGCCTAAGGGCTCACGAAAACCAATGATTGGAGGATGTAGAATGGGCCAGCTCAATGATTTCAGAAATGTATTTGAGGCCTTCTTGTCGCCCTCGTTCCGGCACAACCTTCCGAAGCAGCGTAAAAATCTCAAGAAAGAACAATACCATCATTTACCGTTAGCATTATAATTAACCAGTAGCATCAATTATAAAACACATGTCGTACTCCACTTAGCTTCGTACTGTTATTTTCATACTGGTTGCTCAGTTTTTGTAACATATTTGTGTTGACATTTTGGACATGTTATATCTAATTGAATGTTAATATTGGTTGTTAAACTAGAGAAGAAAGTAGCATTTTTTACACGTTTGCGAAATTGGTTGTTAAATGTGCAAATGTCAAATTTTAATATCATTAATTTTCTTGCTAATTTTGGAACTTTGAAGAGCCTCTTAATGTTCCCACCCTTCATTGTAGTTAGGGTGTGGTTACTTGTAATTCACATGGAGGGTGCAAATTATGTTACAAAGCTCCTTGTCTTTTTCTACATTATGATGTTATCTTGTTTATGGTTAAATTTCAGTGCCTGTTCAATTTGACCGAAACAAATTAAGGGGGTTGATGCAGAGGAATGAAACTAGATGCATGTAACATGTGGTTGTTTCGAGTTTATGATGTTTTTGATATATAGAATTTGTTGGTGGTTTTGTGTGTTCCCAGAACAGAGTGAAGATAATCAATGTACCGGATATTCACTTGAAATCGTGAAATCACTTTCCAATAGAAACTATTCGACCCTATGCCTGGGTTACACGAATATCTCTATGGGATAAGACCAAGTGATGTTCTTGTTTTAGGCACAAATCAAGAACCTAATCGTATTCAAGTGTTTAGGGTTTTTATGTTGTATATCCATGCAGTAAAGTTATGATCTCTATTTATAATAGAGTTTACTCAAACCCTAGCCCATGGAATTATGTATAATTAACGGCCCATTAATTATACCATAATAATTTCCATAATAGTAGGAATCAGTGATTATAAGCTTACCAGCAGTAGTATTATTGTACTAGCAGCAGTATCAATAATGCTAGCAGCAGAATGTTCTGCATCAGCAGTAGTGTCAATAATACTAGCAGCAGAATGATCTGCATCAGCAGTAGTATTATTTACACTAGCAGCAGAACTACAAACCACTTAATTGAGTCAGGGTAAACATTGACCTGATGGGTGTACACTCCGTACCTCCAAGCCCATTACCAGGTGTGAATTAATCCCTCAAGTGCACTAAATTTTCCAACAATCCTCCCCAAATTTAGTTCACTTCCTTTGCATGTAGATTAAACACAAAACCAAACATATGCATAAATGAAAATATCTTGAAGATTGAATTCTCATCTTAGTACATTACACGTTCAAATATTCGAGAATCAGGGTGTTCCAAAGAATTGAACCCTTCAACCCACTTGAATACCTGAAGATAAAATACACATACATTTTCAAACACTTAAATACTCCTGACACTATACAAGCCATGTGTCCATATCCAATTCATAAATGTTGTAAAAGCTAAAAGTCCAAAGCTTCCTGAAGCAGCAAAACTTCAACATTTACATAGGTGGTTCCTCTTTATTCATGCTCCTGCTTAACACTTTTTCAAAGAAAATAACCATTGAGAAGGAAAGACTTCATCCTCCTTTTCAGCAGGTTCTGAGCACAACTTTGGGATGATAATAAAACATGTGCTCCAGTCCACTAAATGTTCAGCTTTCCACATTGAACTCAGCTCCCAAGTTTCCTCAGGAGGGAGTTGGGTGTCTTAGCATTCAGTGACTAAGTTGGACTTCAAACCCATCCCTTTAGCAGACTTTAAGACCAAGTCTCTAGCCATACCTTTCGTCAAGTGATCAGCTAAGTTTTGTTGAGATCTAACAAACTCTATAGATACCACCCCATTCATGATAAGCTCACGAATCATGCTATGCCTGACACCTACGTGTCTAGACTTCCCATTGTACATTTGGCTATAATCCTTTGCCAATGTAGCAGCACTATCACAACGGATAGAAATAGGTGCTATAGGTTTAGGCCACAATGGAATCTCAAGAAGCAAGTTTTTCAACCATTCAGCTTCTTTACCAGCAGCAGCTAAAGCCACAAATTCAGATTCCATAGTTGAACTAGTGATGCAAGTTTGCTTCTTGGATGCCCAAGAAATTGCACCTCCACCAAGTAGGAATATCCAGCCACTAGTAGACGAATTGTCTTCAGTGTTACTGATCCAACTTGCATCAGTGTATCCTTCTAATACTGAAGGATAACCAATATATGAGAGACTTATAATCCATAGTTCTCTTTAAATACTTCAGTACCCTCTGAATTGCTTGTCAATGATGAGCACTAGGATTACTAGTATACCTGCTCAATTTTCCCACAGCAAATGCAATATCAGGCCTTGTACAAGTCATGGCATACATTAAGCAGCCAATCATCCTAGAATACTCAAGTTGAGATACAGCTTTACCAGTATTAGGCATGAGCTTCTCACTTGTATCCATAGGAGTACTCACTGGAGTACAATCAAAGTAATTAAATTTCCTCAACACCTTCTCAATGTAATGAGACTGAGAGATAGAAATTTTGTTACTTTCATGTTTAATCCTTATACCAAGGATAACATCAGCCTCCCCCATATCCTTCATGGAGAACCTTGATGACAAAAATTCCTTTGTTAGATCAACTTGATTTTGGTCAGTGCCAAAGATCAACATGTCATCAACATATAGATAAATGATGACTCCTTTACCAGATTCATCAAATTTGCTATATACACATTTGTCAGACTGATTAAGTGAATAACCACTAGACAAAACCACTTCATCAAATTTTTGATGCCATTGCTTAGGTGCCTGCTTTAGTCCATATAAGGACTTAATCAGTTTTCACACCTTGTTTTCATTGCCAGGCATGATGAAGCCTTGAGGTTGGTTCATATAAACCTCCTCATCCAATTCACCATTCAAGAAAGCTGTCTTCACATCCATCTGGTGAATAATCAGATTGTGAATTGATGCCAAAGCAAACAACAATCTTATGGTACTGATACGAGCCACTGGGGCATAAGTATCAAAATAGTCAATCCCTGACTTTTGTTTAAAGACTTGAATGACTAGTCTAGCCTTGAACTTTTCAATAGTTCCATCTATCTTCATTTTCTTTTTGAAAATCCATTTGCAGCCTAGAGGCTTGCAACCAGGTGGTAGATCAGCCAACACCCAAGTGTTGTTGCCCATGATGGAGTCCATTTCATCATTTATTGCTTCTTTCCAGAAAGCAACATCCTGGGACTTCATTGCTTCATCAAATGTTTTGGGATTATCCTCAACATTAAAGCAATAGGAGTGTTGGTCAGAGACCTCATCCCTTGTTCCTTCAATTAAGTATAATTGAAACTTAGGTCCAAATGACTTTGGAGTCCTGACCCTTTTGCTCCTTCTGAGCTCAGGTTCAGGTTGTTGAACCACAACCTCATCAGGAACCTCATCAGAGATTTCTGATACACCAACATCATTAGTTCCATTAGGAATCCTCTGATTTGGTCTAGGGACTGATGAGAATCTATTCTCATCAAAGATTGCATCCCTTGATTCAATTATTGAGTTAATTGAAACAGATTCATTAGGTTCAATAACATAGAACCTATATTCCTTGGAATGCTCAGCATATCCAACAAAGATGCAGTCAATGCCTCTTTCACCCAAAGTTTTTAATTTTGGATCAGGGAGTCTTACAACAGCCCTACAGCCCCAAACCCTGAGATAATTCAGGTTGGGTTTCTTTTTAGTCCAGAGTTCATAAGGGGTTGTTTTGTTCCTTTTGTTGGGAACCCTATTTAATAAATAGCAAGCTGTTAACATAGCTTCACCACAGAACCCTTGACTCAGCCCATAATAGGACAACATGGAATTAACCATCTCCTTCAGCACCCTGTTTTTCCTTTCAGAAATACCATTTTGCTGAGGAGTATAGGGGCAGTTGTTTCATGGATTATACCAACAGACTGAAAATATAGAGTATCCATGTACTCACCTCCCCTATCAGTCCTTAATCTCTTGATCAGGGACTCTTGTTGTAATTCAACCTCAGTTTTAAATACTTTAAATTTTTCTAATGCTTCATCCTTAGTATGTAATAGATAAACATAACAAAACCTAGAAGCATCATCAATAAAAGTCACAAAGTATTTCTTATTCCCCAAAGAGGGAGTAGCATGTAAATCACACAAGTCACTATGAATCAGTTCCAACACTTTAGTTTCACGTTTTACACTTTGAAATGGTTTCTTAGTTATCTTGTTCATCATACAAGTTTTACACTTTTCAGTGTCCATGTCAAATGTTGGGATTAACCCATCCTTAGACATATCTTGCATCCTTTTAAAGTGTACATGGCCAAGTCTAGCATGCCAAAGGGTTGAATCATACAATTTAGATGTTGACATAACAGCAGAATTAACCATATCATGAACAATGTTAAGTCTGAACATTTGATTACATAAATAACCAAAACCAATAAACACACCATGTTTAGATAACACAAACTGTAGGATCGTACCTCCTTGATAGATCTTTGAGCGTGGTAAACTGTCTATGTAATCACAAACAGTCTAAGAGGATCTCTAAGAGTAAAACTTATAATTATGCGGAAACTAATCACAAGAGTAAAGAAGAAAAATAACTAATAAACTTTGATCCTCTATGGATCTTTGATTCACTAAAGATGATGTTTTTCAAAATCGTACATAAACCCTAGCTGCAGGTTTCTTTTATAGATCAAGAAACCCTAATACAGCCCATTACAAAACGTGTAAAGAGATATACATTATCTCTTCCTAAAATAACTCTAACAAATATTCTAAACATACGGGTTAACTATAACTTATACTCGCAGAAACCACAACTAGCAGCAGAAACTAGACACTACTACCAGCAGGAACCAACACCAGCAGTAACTGTATAACTACCAGAAGGAACCACTACACTAACAGCAGGAATGAAAATAAATAATATTCTAAAATTCCTAACAATCCTCCCCTAAACTTGAATTTGACTAGGTTAAGTTCAAGTTTCTTGATAGAGCTTTGAAGTCCAGAGGTAGAGGATTGAACCAGCAGCATCAGATAGGAACCAGCAACAACCATTCTTATGAAGCACAAAGTACCAGCAGCAACTTCTAGAGAGCAGCAACAGAAAATCATCAGAACTGGTCACCATCTGAGACTCAATGTACTTGATCTTCCCAGCAACAATGACATAATGTACATCAAAACCTTTAAGTTGCATACTATTCTCATCACATCCAGGTGTGTTAACTCATGTGAGAGGTGAATCATTGAAAATGAATGGATTTGATGTCTCTTTACCAATAGCCATTACTACTGGGGTAGCCAATATTTTGGTGTGTAAGACCATGGTACATTGATAACCATATGATTTTTAGTAAATCATCAACTATAAACGGATTTGAGTTGTCTTTACCTGTAGCCATTTGCTCTAGACTAGTCAATTCTTAGGTTGAAGATAACCTTTGGTGAATTGAATACCAAATATGGTTTTCCACTGCCTTTACCACAATCCATATACTTGTGGGCTGGTCAATTCTTTGGAAACCACAAAAGGAGTAAAATCCATGGTGAATTAAAACCCATTTCAACTCTCAGTTGTGAAACATGGGTGAGTTGAATGACCCAATAGTTTTGAGCAAACTATTACAGCTGTCAACGGATTTGAGAATCACACCAGAGCCGTACCCTCATGGTGAGTCAACTTTTGCTTGTCTGTGAGACATGGTAAGTTGATTACCATTTGTTGTGTGGTGCAAGAACCAACACTGTACCTGCAAGGGGTGTCCTCAAAACATACAAGTTAGCACATAAAATATACATAATTTTTTTTAACTAACGAAAGAAAAGAAAATAAAAATGAAAAATATACAACAATAAGCTTCCCCTTAGGCTTATACCTCCCCTCAATCTCAGCACCTAAGGATTGAGCAATCCAATATGTACCACCAAATAGTTAAATCTTGGACCATCAAAGGCTTTAGTCAACAGATCAGCCACATTGTCATCAGTGTGTATTTTAAGCACTTGAATAAGATGCTTTTCATAAGCATCTCTGATAAAATGGTGCCTAATTTCTATATGCTTTGTCCTTTGGTGAAAAACTGGGTTTTTAACAATGCAGAGAGTGCTTTGGTTATCAATAAAGATTTTAGTGTTCATGAAGTTAAACCCATAGTCTAACAACTGATTTTGCATCCAAAGAACCTGTCCATAGCAGCTAGCAGTAGCAACATACTCTGCCTCAGTAGAAGATGTAGCCACTACAGTCTGCTTCTTGCATTGCCAAGAAACCAACCTCCTAACCAGAAACTGACAACCAGTTGTAGACTTTCTATCAAAGTTAGCACCTGCATAGTCACTGTCACTATAAGCTTCCAGCACAAAAGGAGAATCTCTTGGGTACCAAAGACCCAACTTAGGCTGTCCTTTCAAATAATTGAAGATTTCTTGACTGCATTAAGTGAGAAGTCAAGGGTGTAACTTGATGTCTAGATCAAGCACTGACTGCAAACATGATATCAGGTCTAGAATCTGTCAAATACATCAATGAACCTATCATAGACCTGTATAGGTGAATATTTACAGCATCATCAGGTTCGGTATTGGATTTAGTCTTGGGAGCTTCATATGGTGTTGTTGCAGTCCTCACACTTTCCAAGTCAAACTTCTTAAGTATGTCATGAACATACTTTTTTTGACTGATAAAAATCCCATCTGGTTTCTGTTTAACCTGTAAGCCCAAGAAGAATGTCATTTCTCCCATAGCACTCATCTCAAATTCACTTTTCATCAATTCCTCAAATTCTCTACACCAAGCTTCATTGGTGGAACCAAAAATGATGTCATCTACATAAACTTGTACCAGGATGATATCTTTGTAGTTCTTCCTGATGAAGAGTGTTTTGTCTATTGCCCCTCTTCTGTAACCATGTTTTAGCAAAAAGGCAGACAACCTGGCATACCATGCCCTTGGTGCTTGATGAAGTCCATAGAGTGCTTTGACCACTTTGTAAACCAAATCAGGATTCTGTGGGTCCATAAATCCCTTTGGTTGAGTAACATACACCTCTTCTTCAATTCTTCCATAAAGAAATGCACTCTTCATATCCATCTGATAAACCACAAACCCCATGAATGAGGCAAAAGCTAAAAACAATCGAATAGCTTCAACTCTTGCCACAGGTGCAAACACCTCATCATAGTCAATACCCTCTTCTTGTCTATGTCCTTGAGCTACCAACCGAGCTTTGTTTCGAACCACAATTCCCCTAGCATCCCTTTTATTCTTGAGAATCCATTTAGTTCCAATTGCATGCTTTCCTGCAGGCAAAGGTACTAATTTCCAGACTTTCTGATTCTGGAACTGCTGCATTTCCTCTTGCATAGCCTCAACCCAATCAGAATTATCAAGGGCTTGTGCTACACTGCTTGGTTCAATTTGAGATAGAAAACAAGCATAGAGGCAATGAAGATAGTCAGTATGATTACTCCTTAGTTGATCTTGAATATAACTGAGAAAGGCAGATTCTCCAAACTTTGGTTGGTGTAACTTGCTTCTTGTCTGAACAGGTGAATTCAGATCTCCAAGAATCAAAGACTGAGGATGAACAGTATTGATCCTCTTAGTAGTAATGGGATTGTCAGCAATGGTGGATGCTTGATTAGTAATAGAGGGGTTGAAGTCATTATCATATGAGGAAGAATTGAAAATCCCTGTCTTGGATTGATGATGAGAATCTTCCAACTTATTTCCTGAAGAGAATGAATTTCCAAGGTCAGATGGACTTGGATACCGTGTAGGGGAGTCATCAAAACCCAATAAGTCAACAAATGGAGTGGACAAAAGAGCAGCAAGAGTGGAGACACCAGCAGAATCATCAGAGGGACCAATAGGAACAAATGTACTACCAGCAGAATTGATATCAGCAGGAACAGGAATACCACCAGCAGAATCAAGTTGTCTTCTAGCTTCAGCTGCAACATTTCTCAATAGCTCTTCTGTTTCTTGTGAAAACCCAGAACCAAACATTTCAGCAGCTTTCTTGGCATTATGTTCTTGTCTTTGAAGCCGAGCAAGATCTTCTGCAAAACTTGAATTACCTCCAGCCATATTAGAAGAATCTTGGAGCTCTGTACCTGAAAAGTGGTTAGAGGGAAAGGAAGGAATAACAATGTTTGTTCATCATTCTCTGAATCTGAATCATCATCTGAGGTACCTGCATTGTTAGTGTGATAAACATGTGTACCTACAGATTGATTTGCTTTGAATCTAGAATAACCTAAGGTATCTGTCAGATAATCTAGATCAAAGAACCACTCAGGGCCTGCACCCAGTAAATTAGGTTTATCCTCAAGATATCTTAAGTTGAGTGTCTCTTCTATCCTCTTAGTAGACAAATTATACACCCTATAGGCCTTACTATGAGCAGAATATCCAACAATAAACCCCTCATCTGCCTTCCCTTCAAATTTACCTAGGTGATCACTAGTGTTCAAAATAGTGACATGACATCCAAAAGGTTTAAGGTAACTAATGTTTGGAACCTTCCCAGACAAAAGCTCATAAGGTGTTTTGTTATGAGGACTAGTAATTGACACCCTATTCAGTACATAACAGGCAGTACAAACTGCTTCAGTCCAAAACATAGTGGGCATCTTAGAGTCAGCTAGCATTGATCTAGCTGCTTCTATAAGGGTTCTATTTTTCCTCTCTGCAACCCCATTTTGTTGTGGGGTTCTGGCATTACTATAGTCCCTTTTAATCCCCTTATTCTCACAGAGTTCAATTAGGTTAGAATTTTTAAACTCTGTTCCATTATCACACCTTATAGACTTAACCTTTTTATTTAGCTGATTTTCTATTAAGGTAATAAAGTCCCTAATCACAGGATAGGTTTCATCTTTAGTACCTAAGAAGAAAGTCCAAGAAAACCTGCTAAAATCATCTGTAATCACCAGGCAGTAGTACTTATGGTCAATACTTCTGATGGAAGTAAGACCAAAAAGATCCATATGAAGTAACTGCAGAGGGTCAGTGATAGTGCTCACAGCTGTGATGGCCTTGTATGAAGCTTTGTGTTGCTTTCCTTTGTTGCATGCAACACAATTGTGTTCATTTGAGAAGGTCTTGAGAGGGAACCCTTGTACCAAGCCATTCTTTGCCAACTTGTTGATGGTCTTAAAGTTGACATGTGCCATTCTTCTATGCCATTTGTTAGATTCATCCACAGATACTTTTGCCATTAAACAAGCAAGTGTACCCTCAGGCTGAACATCACTCAGATTGAAACTGTAAAGGTTGTGTGTTCTTGGAACTTTAAGTACAACCTGACTTTCATCAGGTAACATGAAGTCTTTGTACAGCACAAGACAATCAGTCTCGGTGAAGAGAACACTGTTCTTCTTGTCACAAATTTGTGAGACAGAGAACAAATTGAAATTTTGGAGTTCCTTCACATAGATGACATTCTCAAAATCCAGCTTGGTTGTCTTGATAGTTCCCTTCCCTGTAATCTTGCCATCTCCTCCTCCAAATGTCACAGTCCCTCCATTTAAGGGTACAAAATCATGCAGTCTTTCTAAGTTTCCTGTCATACTCCTGGAACATCCACTGTCAACAATACCTACATCTTTACTTCTAAAATGAATTTCCTACAACACAAGAATACATAGAACAACATAGATACAAAGGAGACCCAAGCCATCACTGAATTGAGCCTGCCTGGTGGATCAATAAGAATTAAACCATGGAGATTGATGAGATCCACCATTGTTCTTGGACCCCATTCTCATATAGTGGTCATTGTTTCTCCAAGAACAACCTGCTGAGGACTTAACAGCAATTTACCATCTTGCCCCCCCCATGTGCATGGTGTCAAAATAAACAGGCCTAATATCATTTTGAAAGTAAGTGCTAGTAGGTCTGTAGAAAGGTCTAGCAGCATTTCTTCTCCAACCGGATTACCAGCTGGAACTGGCTTACCAGCAGCAACAAGCTGACCAGCAGGAACTGGCTTACCAGTAGCAATAGGCTTACCAGCAGGAACTGGTCTACCAGCAGGAAAAGAAGCTCTACAAGAGTTCATTCTTGCTGCTTGTGGAACATATGGGGGAATATCGTTAACATTGTTCCACATAGGACTTGTTTGACCAGCATACATACCCATCTGTTTCTCATAAAAATCACAGTCTTTGATAATATGAGCATAACTACCACACACAAAACAAGATTTCTTTCTAAAAGACTTATTACTTTTCTTATTGCTAACAGAATTATTCAAACCAACACATGAAACAAAAGTATTCTTAACAGAATTAAAACCATAAACATCATTGTTTGAAACAGAACCAAAACTAGAAACATCATTGTTTTTAACATTATCAAAAGAAATATCTTCAAATGCAGCTGTCTTTGAATGAGATTCATCAGTAGCTACTTCTGAGGAGAAATCTTCTGACTTTATTGAGGTAGACTTGTCACTTGAATCACATGTGGCATAGTCATTGATCTTGATTTCTGAAGATTTGTCACTGAAAGAACAAGAGACAAAATCATTAGAGTCATAATCAAGATCAGGCAAGACATTTGCCTTTTTGCCATAAGTCATTTGTGAATCATCAAAGTCAGTATGGGGAGAGGTAGGCTTAAATGTTCCAGTTATTGGTGGAGGAACAACATTCATTCCTCCTTCTTTTACAAACTTTACAGGTTTTTGATAATTTACAGGTTCAGGGTCAAAGGTGCTTGGCTCATTTGGGTCATACACTTGATCTGGGCCAATATAGTCTCCATATCCTAACCCTATCTTACACATGATAGACTGACTGCTGCTATTTAATTTAACTAGGTGTTTAGACTGTTGTTGCCAAGAATTACACCTGGCTACTTCTTTATCTAATTTTTCCTTTAATTCCTGTTTCTCTAGGGACACCTTAGCATTTTCAGACTCAGAATATTTAAGCAAATTAGTGGTGTTCTCTAAATCTCTCTGCAAAACTCTTATCTTTTCCTCATATGCTAACTGTTGGGTTTGATACCAGGTCTTTTGTTTTTCTAATGTTTTAAGAGCATTTTTATAAGATTGGACCTGTATATAATAATCCTTAAATTGACTATCTATATCATCTGTAGGGTATTCACAATGCTAGAAACACTTGTTTGAGGCTTAGTTTTGGATCGAATGGAAGAGAACTTAGAGAGAGAAAGTGGGAACTTCTAGTGAGAGAAACACTATGTGTATTAGCTTGAATGTAATGAGAGTTCCAACCCTTCCCTTGTGTGGGAAGGGGTATTTATACTTACATCATAATATGCCCCTAGCGGGCTGTAGAGTGAGCTGACAGAGGGTAAAGACCCGACCCACTCCACAATACTAATAATAATAACTAAGCTACTAATAATATTACTGATAATCCTATGAGCTATGATGTACTAATAATTACTCGGGGTGACCGAGTCTTCAGCTGAATATTCATATTCCTAACAATCTCCCCCTAAGGGAGGTCACCCCAGAAGTAATGTTCTGAATTTCAGCACTTCTTCCTTGGATCTTGACATTATAGCTCGTAATCATTGAATCTTCAATGTCATAGATTGTTGTGCAAACATCAGTGATCTAAAGATGACTTCTCTTTTGTCTTGGATGAACTTTGAGTAATCTTTGAAAGTATCATCCCACTTGAGTCTCCAAGTCATCTTTTAGTAGTAGGTCTCCATGTGATGAAATATACTTAGAACCGACATGCTCACACTAATCAGGGTCATGATCTTCAGCATCAGAGTTAACAGAAGCTGTGTTAAAGGTCTTTTGGTTGATCATGACTTCTTTGATGATGATGTGGTAGAGTGAACATGTGGTGATGGATTGGCATCTTTTCTGCAACCAGCTACAACAGCAACCAGCTATAATATTCCACAGCTACAATCGCCAGAAGTTCCTGCATACGACAGTTAGCAATAATTCGACCGGTACTTACAAGTTTGGACTTCGAGATAGTCAACAGCATATTGTGAAAAACTCTCTCTAATCCTTACCAAGACCGTTCCTAATCGAAAACCCACAAAGGGCTTTTTAAGATTTTACCGTAGTAAATCAACGATTAGGTGAGTCGCTGGAGATCACTCCACGACTGTAGACCGGTTGAAACCGCCGCGACCACTAAGCGTAATCCACGAGGAATTACCGAAGTGACCTGCTTTCAGGGCTGTTTGATGTTGACCCTGGCAGGAATTTCCATTCAATCATTGAGAATTACATTAGTAAATTCTCTCATAAATGTTCTGGCAGATTGCTAAGATCTGCGTAGGACTCATGAGTTTACAACTGATGTCCTTAATGTTGAACAACCAGTGTAGAAATAATTCGTGTCCCTATGAGATCTTATTATGCATCTCGTGGCTCTAGACTCGATAGTGCGATTTGATTTAGTGAGCGGAGGCTGGAGAGGACTGCCACCTTTTCAATATCATCTAACTCGGAGTGAGAGAGACGATAGAAATGTATTGAACTCCGTGACAATTGAAACAAGAGTCCTTTGAGGGACCTTGAGTGGCTAGGGAGGGTTGTGCAGCGTATCACTGGGTCCATGATACATTGTCTTCAATGCCAGCAATCAACTAAGTGATTCTAACAGCATATGTATTGACCCGGTTTCTGCCTAAGTTGTAAGGAGGGCTATTTCTTTTCACCCTTTCTCTTTACAATTCTATTTCATTCTTCAACCCCTTCAATGCTTACCGAGACTTCATAACTAACACCTTGTTGGGTTTGTTCCAGTGTTAGCTCCATCTCAGTCGGCACTATTCCCTTATTCACTTTTCTCCTTTTTAATCATACCTAAGGACTTCTACACTAACTAGTGGATTGTCCCTGGGTAGATCCCTCCGGCTCTAGCGGGATCGTGGGAACTTGTACCTAACCTTACCATCCTTATAACTCCATTATATGAAATACAATGGTCGGTCTTTGGTGTTCTTCCACAATTGCCAAACCAAATCTTTGAAAAATCTCTCAAAGTGTTCATGATTTCGAAACACATTTTTGCAAACACTTGAGAGTTTTATATTTTTCAAATGCTCCCCCTCAACATGTGCTCGAGTGATAGTTTTATAAATTTGCACATGTTAGGTAGAGCTCGCACTTTTTGAATTGATCCACTTTCAGTGAACATGACTGATTCGAGACACGCTTACATCACTAGTTAGACTAGCTTGAAATTATTACCCGGCCTGGTCAAGTCCACAGAAAGTTTCTCGAAATGGTACTCTCTACTCAGATACATCTTTTTCGAGACACGCTTACATCACTGGTTAGACCAGCTTGAAATTATTACCCGGCCAAGACGTATCCTTTCGATTGATGACAGTTCAAGTTTCGTCAATTCATTGGTGAAGTCTGAGCCTTGCTCACGTGAGATGCCAAATCCTTTGTTTTGTAAAAACCATTTGCTCCCCCTCAATATGTGCATCGATATAAGAAAGATTTTCGCACATGTGGAAGAGCTTGCGTTTATGACCAAAACATTTTGCTCCCCCTCAATATGTGCCTTGATATGCAAAATGGTTTAGCACATACGGGAGAGCTTACCTTAACTTCCAAATCATCACATTTTATCAGAATTTCATATTTAAATCACATTCTCTCCCCCGATCAAAAATTTCAAACCATTTGAGATTTGTGATCCCAATTGATTTAAATAAGTTTAGAAAATTTGGGAGAAAATGTGGTCAGGTTTAAATGCATTCTGATTTTGAAGCATACAATGCTTCCCTTGAAACAACGAGAGAGTTTTACTTGTCAATATACACAGATCACACATAGAGTATTACAAGATTCGTGGAAATTACATCATATAATTACAAGAGACCAACAAAAGAATAACATCACTACAAAGACCACTTATGGAGAGAATCAGCTCATGTCGTTCTTTCCATCAATCTGTAATCTCCTTCACGAACTCTACCCCCAACGAAGCTTTCCAGATTGCGAAAGATCCTTCTTGTTTTCAGCCTTCGCTCTATGGCTCTCATAAATTCTTTACTCCTTTTTACATCCAGATCAGTCCAGAACTGAGTCTTCAATTGTGGGTTGTGGGGATTTATCTTGTAGTCCTTAATCCTGAAATCCAGTGCTTCATCGATCATTCGCAGAGTACCATTGCTGAATTTATGAATCTCACTGAGTTGCATCATCATAGGAGTTCCATGCAGGTCAGTGAACTTGACTGCTCTTGGAGATTCGATTACTTTAAAGTCGTGAATGTACTCGAGACCCTTATGTTCCCAATACGGCTTGGTTATATTGAGTTTGGTCTGGTAGCTCTCAATCCCTAGTTGAAAGTCACTTACCCTTTGCCTGATAACAAGACCCCGAATCCATAAATTGACAGCAGCAGCAAGCGCCTTCTTGTCACGAGGAGGAAGATGATTCAGGTGCCCTTGAAGATTCAGAAGGAAGAGATCTTCGAAGTCACTTGGAGATAGATACTTAAAATCGCTCTCAGCAATAATATACTCCTTTTGATCAGCACGACGAAGCACTATCCTTTTAAGATACTCATACCCAGACATTGGGTGAATTTCAACTTTGATAACACTTAAGATTCTTAGATGCGAATGTATACCCCGACGACTACCCTCTCCTGCGTGCCGTTCAATATGGAATCGTTTCTTGTGGAACCACCAATGTGTGACCCCATAAGATGCAGTTAAGTCAAATTTGTATACTTCATTTGACCATAACTGATCAGGCACCATTTGTTCTAGCCCAATGTCAGGATAGTGAGCCGCTTTCATCTTGTTAATGGATAATGCCTGCCTGTCACCATTATTTCCGAATCGGAGATAATTCAGATCATTGTTGAAGAAGAGATCAGCTTGAAGGTTGACTTGACCTGGTGGACCATCAAAGGGAAGAGGTCGGTTGACATTGTAGGAGAGAATTCGGTCATCAACTTGATCAGTAAGTAGTCTATGACATTCTTCCATTTGATATTGAAGATGAAGCACATCAGGATGAAACACTTTGACTATTTCATACGCAGGACCTTCTAAATCTTGAGGAGTGAGATTTGTGATGCCTTTCTTATTATAGAACCAATTAATAAATGCCCCCATGTCATTAGTCTTTGCCAGCAATGAGTTCTCTGAAGGAGGGGTGTGTTGCGAAGCAATAGCAGCTGCCCAATTGTTTACAGGAACGCTTCTGTCTGATGATGGGATAGACCAATTTGGTTCAGGAATTGGTTCTCGATCTTCTTTAGATACGGGTTTCATCCAAGATTCCATATCTTCCTTGATGGGTCACTTTCTTGTGGAGTCTGAGTCATCAGGTGTGTCTGTGCGTAAGAATTCCAACCACCATTTTTGATTAGGGTCAACTGTTGGGATATTGGCATTAGCTGAAACTTCATCATCATCAGTTTGAGAGGTTAGATCATCCACTTCTGATTCCTCATTCATGACAAAGTCCTCCGGAATTGGTGAGAATGAGGACTTAGGTTGGGTATCAACAGTTGTCCACACAAGTGAACCAGCCTTTGTAACTCCCTTAGATTTGCTTGGGGCAGACGAGGTAGTGGATTGGTCTTTTCCACCAGAAGATACAGTGGGATGATGATGAGTTTGAGCTTGGATGGATCCTGACGCTCCTGAAAACCTTGTAGCACCAGAGCTACCATCAGGTGGAGGAGGTGGAGGTGGATGTGGTGGAGAGCCAGGAGGTGTACATGGTTTATCTTGTCTCCTTTTATTCTTCTTCCGTTGTTCTTCAAGCTCAGCCATGAGGAAATCCTGATTATCACGACTCATCGATTTTTCCAAGGCTTCATAAAGCCGTTGATGATCTTCGTGGCCTTGATACTGACCACATTCAAACATTCTGTCATAGAGGATTGATTTCATATCAGTTGTAGGAAGATCTCTGAATCGTGTCTTCATAGGAGCTTCCATTGCCCATCTGACCGCTTCCTCTACATGATCATTCACAGCTTGAGCCACCTTTTGATCAATATTAAGCTTTTCCACCTTTAGTAGTCTCTGCTCATAATTATTCATCTTCCGTGACATGTCATCAATGAGTTTTGTGGCGGTAGTTAGTTGTGATGCTAAATTAGATGGTAGTTCTGGAGGGATGGGTGTCACTGGTGTTGCTTCTGGTGAGGGATCTACTATGATGGTTGCTGTTGTGGAAACAGGAATTGTCATAGGTCTAATACCAGACATGTCTTGTTTAATTGGTACAGACACCATCGACTCAACTTCCTTATCATCATGTGGTATGTCAGTCTCTGTGGCGTTGTCGTTGGCTTTATCCAGGATGAATTGATCACCATAGTTGAAGTCGGTATCAAGGTTCTTCAGAGAAGATAGAGTGCCAGTAGACCCTGTTGGTTCATTCAGGTGAGATTGTTCATCATCCTTCATTTTCAGATTCACATGTACCCCTGGGTATGTAGAAGCCACGAATTCTTCATGTTGTATATCTTGTGGAGGTTCTGTAGTGGTTGTTGTTATCTGATCATGGCTTTCCTTAATGATGTTAACAGACTCAGCTTCTTTATGAACTTTCTCATCTTGACTCTCACCTTGATCTTGTGGGTCCTTTACTTCAGTATGTGTGATCTTCATCTCCACCTTCTTCTCCTTGTACAACTGTTCATCGCTTTCTGTATCACTGGAATCTTGAGCAACTTCTAAGCTTGGTGATTCTTCTTGAAGTCCTTCAGAAAGATCAAGTGCTCTGGATGATCCCTGATCACGTTTCCTGAGTACAAATTGTGTTGTTGTCTTGGAAGCCGGTGATGATATGGTAAGAAGAGTCTTAGCAGCTTGTACTACTGTAGCTACTCCTTTTCCTTTGCCCTCTACTTCAGGTAATGGTTTTCTGCTTTCAACAACTGGTTCTCTAAGGACAACTCCTTTTGTAGCACTTCTTGTTGATTCAGCATGTTCTTTAGCACTCAGCTCCAAGGCTTGTTGTAGAACCGGATCTTCTTCATCTCTTAGACCTAGTTCAGGTACCACCATCTCTTCATCATCATCACGACCTTTTGTCTTGATTTTCTTAGATTTCAACTTCTTGATTGATGCCTTCCTTTTGATCTTCTTATTTTTCTTAGATCCCTCAACTTCTGTGGGTGCATCCTTTCTTTTCTTTGATTTCGATTTAGATTGGGTTTGTTTGATGGATTTCTGGGTTTCTGGTTCAAGGGTTTCGGCTTCACTTCTTACCTTCTCAGAGAGAGACTTTTGATATCCCTCTACTTTGCTCAGATATTCCTTATAATAGGAGGCTTGACGAATGTTATCTGAAATAAGAGGCTCAGGAATAAGCTTTCCAAAGACTTCTTGTTTGGCCCCTTTAGCAGCCCACTTGAGATTTCCCAGAACAAATTCTTCAGAGGACAAATGGAGAGGAGAATCAGTTCTAGGATGGAACTTGTGAAGAGAGTAGAGGTGGTGGATTATCATTTTAGTGAATCTGATGCTAGGAATTAACATCTTCCTCACTGTCTTCCTGCTGGCCAGATTAGATTCCAGTTTTGCTTTGTCTTCTAGGAAGGTGTGAATGGAGTGAACGAATTCTTCCCAGATCCTTTCAGCGAAATCTATGTTGGAACGTTTTATGATTCCCCATAGAATTTGAAGCACTGGAGCCCTAGGTCTTTCATAAGCAGAAGTCTTCCCAGTAAGACATAAATTGAGAATGGTGGCGAATGTTCTCCATGGTTGATACATTTCACTGGTGACTACCGCTGACACCTTGAGGATGGTTGATGGATAACCCAGATCATTAACGAAGTGGACGAGAGCCTCGGATGTGGGAGGTTGAGTAAAGGGTTTATCAATGACAACAGGTGAGATTTGAAGAGCCTCTCTGATGGTGTCTGTAGTCAGCTCGTACCATTGTTCATCTAACTGACAATGGTAATTTCCAGTGTCTTTGCTGAGTTCAATCGTATTCCAGAACTGTTGAATGTATATAGACGGAACGGTTGCACATGCAGTGAATGCTCTGAAGAAATTGGTATCCTTTAAGATATCAACAGATATCTTGTAAATAGGATTGGGTTGAGGTCTTGTCACATCGATATAACAGTTGCTCCTTCCAACAGGGATCCATTTGTTCTTAGGAAGGATTTGTTCATCTGTGCGAACAGGTGTTGAGACTGCAGGGTTTGGTTCTGAGGAAGTAGTGATCTCTGTATCTGTCATTGTATCTACACACACACATTCACAGAAAGACAGTATGTCTATGCAAGTTAGATGGGAGTCAATCCTCGAGGTTAGCACAGAGACTATGTGTACATAACAAAAGACTACAGTAGATCAAGTAACACACAATTGTGAGAGACCAAATATGCAGCCACCATAACTCACAATATAACAGCACAACTCAACACTATACAAACTACAACATTAGAAATGGATCAGCTACAACTGTAAGCATGTAGACAAACTGCATATGTAAGCATATAGACATAACATGACAATACAGACAAACTGCATCCATGACCAAGTAGACAAACAGCATCCATAATCATAGACAAACCGCATTTATGATCAATCAGACAAACCGCATTCATGATAATTCAGACAAACCGCATTCATGATTGTTTAGACAAACCACGTTCGTGATTGTTTAGACAAACCGCGTTCGTGATTGTTTAGACAAACCGCGTTCGTGATTGTTTAGACAAACCGCGTTCGTGATTGTTTAGACAAACCGCGTTCGTGATTGTTTAGACAAACCGCGTTCGTGATTGTTCAGACAAACCGCGTTCGTGATTGTTCAGACAAACCGCGTTCGTGATTGTTCAGACAAACCGCGTTCGTGATTAAACAGTCAAACCGCGTTCGTGTTTAAACAGACAAACCGCGTTTGTGATTAAACAGACAAACCGCGTTTGTGATTAAACAGACAAACCGCGTTTGTGAATAAACAGACAAACCGCGTTCATGATCAAACAGACAACCATTATCCATAATAGCACAGACAAACCGCATTCAAAAATATTCACACAAACAGCATCGATGAACAAACCATAAAGCAACCTACACCCTAGATCATGTAAAGAGTAGTAATTTCAGATCTAACATTTTGCAAACACCTCTTGACATGCCAATCACTTCTCAAATGAATCCATTAATTCCATACAGTGTTTAAACACTACATATTGCAAACTTTTGACCTATACCAGACAAACCGCGTTGTAGAATATATCTCCACTTAATCGATTAAACACTCATTACTAGAAGGAAGTATATACATACAACAACAACACGACGAGAGCTTATAGCAATCAAGCCTATCTAAGTCCAGATTCACTCTAACTTAAACCATCTATCAATCGACTTAACGAATCCGATCTTGAAGGAGCTAACAATCGACTTAACTAATTATCAAATCAGATTCCTCATCTGATTAGTGAGAAACGAAATTCCCTCTATCCTAGAGACGTACTAATCGATAACCGATCGAACCAATACTAAACCCATGAACAATTTTGACTTTACGGAGTCAAACATCATTCGAGAAATTATGACCACATCATATCATGTAAGATGAGACAATAGAAGTATCTAATAATTATCATTACATACAAAAATGAGAATCCCATCAATCAAAAACAAGAAACAACAAACAAACCTATGATCGAATGATGAGTCGTACGAATCAACCTAGAAAAACCAAATAAACATTTAGAATCTAGGAATGATACAAGTAATGGCCTACAGATATGGGTGAGAATCGATAATTACCTAGGAAGAATCTCGATGGATGGATTAAGAGGGCGATCGTGGGTTAAGTTAGAGAAAGTGGCTAGTTCGGTTTGATTTAGAGGAGAGAGAGAGTGATAATAGACAAACCGCGTTTAATTGGAATCTTAAATACCATTACCTAACACTCCAATTAAACTTATTGACACATTTGGTCCCTGACTTAGTTGGTTTGACAAACCGCATAGGTTACCTACTCCTAACTCTCCTCTTTTAAACAAAAATATCATCACCTAATAATCCAATTAAACAAGATGACACATTTGGTCCCTGACTTTCCTATCAATAAAATTCTCACACTCATAGGCAAGTTTAAATTGCTACAGCTCTCCCCCTCAATCAATGACTTAACTTCTGTATAGACATTTAGACATTGATTGAACAGCAATTAATCACTTGGTGAGATCAACTGTGAGAGACTATAGGCCAACTAAGAATCACCAGTATGAATGAACATGAATATGAAGTAATTCATGCTCAGGTGAACATCACCCAGTTGGAGGAACAGCCGTCTTAATGGCGACGTGCTTTCCCCAATATACAGCGCGGGTTGCAGTATGAAGTAACTGCAAGCCATAGAGACATGATTTACTTATTAGGATCTACTTCTGTTCGAGCTTCATTTAAAACCCCGTGTCATTATTGAATGACATTTCTAGGGTCGTAAATGTTATCGATATCCAGAAGACATGCCTCTCTCTATCCAAGAACACATATCACTATATACACAAGAAACATGTACCTATAAAATAGGAGAAACTATATACACCAAGAAAAAGGATACTTGAGATTTTCTTCGTAAAATCTGTGCGAGTTTTGAACTGAATTGTTCAAAAGTCATTGTCCCCGTACATCACCGGTGGGTTTTCCGAACCTCCTCTTTGGGAGTTGATATCCCCTTTGGTAGCCACACCTTGAGTTTCTTCTTGAAGCATTCTATGAGAGTAGCTGCACACAGAAATCGTCTCCCTGCACTAACATAAGTATTTTGTTCGCATATGTATTGGTTAGTGACGATGGGATCCTGCCTTTGTGGTTTCATGCAAACATTCTTAGAAGCATTTTCTGTGTCAGTAGGTACCCACTGAAGACCAACTTTCTTAAAGATTCTACCTGTTGGCAACCATCTTAGGCACATTCTAAATATGCGATGTTTCTGAGGCACCTTAGTGTTTTTACAAGAGAAAGTTTCTTGTCTTTCAGCACTAGAACTATTAGGCTTCCTAGGGTGCCTCATCAGTTCTATAGGCCTATGGTGAATGTTGGTCGTAGTGGAGACTGCAGTGACATGAGCATTAACTTCCTTAGTTAGTGTCATGTGAGACTTATCCTGAAAGTGACCCTTAGCTAATTTTCCCTTATGACTATGTTGTGAAGTGACTGATTTTGGCAAACATTTAGTCTCACCAACTTGGAGAGCACACCTTGAATAAGGGGCAGATGTTACCAAGACTGATGGTTTGACAAACTTAGGATTCACCCGGTTCTTGGCCGACTTCTTATTGTCATCCCTATGAGAAGCTAATGAGAAACTTTTCCTTAGATTTTGTGCTTGGAAGTGATCATTTTCAGCTATCAAAGATTGTGTTGGGTTTTTCCTCTTTTATTTGATATCCTTGACTGAACCATATAGTTGTTTAATTTGTAATTTAAGTGTTTCATTCTCTGCCTGTAACTTAACAGTTTTAGCATCATGTGTGGTTTTATCATCATTGACCTTTTCTTGCAATTCACATAGTTTGGTTTTTAACATGTTAATAGTCGCGTTCTTGGCCACTAGCTGATCTTTCAACTCATTTATCACAAAAAATTCCCGAATGTCAGGTAATTCAGGATTTTTTGATGGAAGGTTAATTAGGAACTTTTCTTTTATTTGTTGCATTGAAATTTCAAGATCAACACAATGTTTTTCCAGTTTTGAAAATCCTTTTAAAAGTTCATTGTAAACCCTTTTTTCAATCATATCATGTGATTTGAATGACTCAGTCGTAGGCAAAGAACTCGACGAATTATCATGCACAAGTTCATTAGAAACAGTATTATCTAGATAAGACAGATGTACCATAGTAGACTGTGCTTGGTGATTTTCAGATTCGTAAGATTTCTTCTCACATCTTGTGAAGTCACTTCCTGTGCTGACACCATCATCCGTCTTGTCTGATTTTGTTCCATTCCTACCCTGTTGACCTTTTTCCTCAATGAACCCATGGACATCCCTTATCAGCAGTAGCAGTGTCGTTTTGAACATTTCAATTTCTGACCCAGTATATTTAGCGAAACACTCTTTAGTCACTTGACAGTCACAATAATAGTCCACAGTGTATTGAGAGTTGATGAACACTTGGAATTGATTGTTGATCACATTGAGAGCGTCTCTGGATTTATCTTCAGAATATTCTTCCTTGACCAGCTCCTGTTCTAGTTGATCCAGATATAATGTCATCATGACTGTAAAATCACAAATTTCCTGACCAAAGAGTGAAGCAAAAGCCCGTCTGTACCCCATCACGTATTCAGTGTTACCGAACAAAGCCTTAATGTGTGATAGAAGTGAACGGAAGCATGCTACTTGACTTTCCTTTGCATTAGCCAACTGCATATCCTCAAGGCATTCATCCATGTGTGACTGCGAGTGTGACTCATCAGTTCCAGCAGAATCAGTATCATTTGTTTCTGTTAGAGATGTGTAATTATAGTTCCCATGATCCTTAATATCATCGTACAGTTTGAGAACCTCCGATATGATGGAGTCTGAGTTAGTTGTCATAGTGAATACGAGATTTTACTGATCTTGTGATTTAACCGAGAAATCGAATCTTTCGCGGGGATTTCTAAAATCACCAAGACACAAACCGCATAGACAAATAGCACCCTTGAGGATACAAACCGCCTAGACAAACCGCGTAGACACAAACCGAGTTCACACTGCAGAGACAAACCGCGTAGACACAAACCGAGTTCACGCTGGAAAGACAAACCGCGTTGACACAAACCGAGTTCACACTGGAGAGTGATGCGTGGTTTTGCAACCTTACAACAGGTTTTACCTCTCGAGGGATCTCAAGAGGCATACAACCCCACCAGGCAGTGTACCTGACCGATGTAGTATAGTGTAGTGGTAAGTACGGGGGATTGATCGTTCTCCACAGGGAATAGTGTTCGTTAGGTATGAAAAACTACTCTAATAGGTCTAAGGGTGAGAGAAGATTCTTTTTATGTTTTTTATAATTTTATGAAAGCAAGTAAAATCTCGGGTTTGAAAGAGTGGGCGGAATTAGTTGCTAGTCAACTAACTCAAATTACTACGAATGCAAATAAAATAAAATAACAGAAAATGAAAAGGTGGTAAAACTTATGTGGAGAGAAATGTGTTTACTTAGATTTCCTTACTCCCTAACTATCTTTTACCGGTTGATTAGTGTGTATTAATTGCGTGGATGACGGGTGTATTCCTTAATACCAATCGTGGGGTGGCGTACGTACTTCCCCAACTCTACAAGCTCCTACTTCACTCCTATGTCGAGCCGGCTAGGAAGCTCCTAACATGGGATCACTAGAATTCGCTTGTGCATTAAATACAACCATAAAAACCTTTAGTACGCATTGGTTCATGTTTCTTAAGACGTTCAAGCAAGTTACCGAATAGGAAGTTAGCCAGTTTTCTTAAGCCTAACATAGATAAACAATCATCCAATACAACTAATAACACACTAATAACCAATAATCAATAGCTAGGTTTCATAGATCTAAGCAAACACAAGATAAATCTAGCCTAGCATGTTAAACAAAAGACAAGAACAAGATAGAATCAAACAACACATAGACATATTGAATGATTAATTGATAACTTATCTTCAATGTAACATGGAAGATCTCAAGGCAAAAAGCCTTGAAAAAGCTGCTAAAATCGTCTTAGGGTTTTCACACACAAAGTTCCACAATAAGTTCCACACTAATGACAAAAAATTGCAAAACTATATATAGACTTTCAGATCTGACGGCGTCACGTTATGGAGTGTGACGCCGTCACCTCGCCGCTTTTAGGGTTCCCGGATGGCCTTCTTGATGCCGTCCCTCTTTAGCTCTCCAAAATCCGTTCTGGCTTATCAAGGCTTGACGCCGTCAGACTTAGGGGTGACGCCGTCCCACTTTAAATTAAGCCGTGACGACCTTGATCACATTAAAGCGTGACGCCGTCAGAATTCCATGCAAATTTCTCTGGCTTATCATGAGTAATTTTCACATCCACCACTTTTGCCAAGCCATGACGCCGTCCAGAACAAATCCTGACGCCGTCAAAGGTAATTTCCAGCACAATTTTGAGACTTTGTCGTTTTCTTCACTTTTATGCTCCAAAAACGTCCAAAATGCCTCCTTTTCCAGATTTCTCCTAAAAAGTACCTAAAATGACAAAAGGAACGATTTAGGGCAATATTTGATCAAATAAATACGATTTAGGGCTTAAATGACCCCTTAAAAGCGGTACACTTTTCGCTTCATCAAATACCCTTACACTTGAGATTTGCTTGTCCTCAAGCAAATGTGCTTTTATTCTAATCAAAATACAAGTTAGGGGTCATTTAATGCTAACATAAAAGTAATTGCAACAAATTGTCGTTCCACTTTAATCATAATAAGCACGGAGATTACAAACTAGTACCTCACAAGTAGTGTTTAGATACTCACATCTCTCAAGTGTCATCAAAATAAATCTCATAAATGAAAACGGATAATATCTCTCACTACCTGTCATAGCAAATAGATTACCATAGGCTTGGGAAAGGATCGAAAACCTCCTCCACTAGGCGTAAGCACCTAAGATAAACTATCAAAGAGGGCTTTCAAATGGGTTATAACGTTAGGTGTAGGGAAAAGGAAAACACGGTTTTGCTGGATAAAGGATATTTTACTGGTGGCGAGTTAAAGATCTTGATCAATTACATGTACTATACAATGTTGCTAAGCCAAGACTCGACTCGATCTTAAGCTAAAAACAAAATAACAAAAACATAAAATAAACATAAAATGAAACGGGATGGTAGTCCGTATGTTTTTTCTACTTTTCTTTTTCTCATTTTTTTGTATTTTTCTTGATTTTTTTTTTTTTTTTTTTTTTTCATACACTCTTGCCCTACCATCCAAAATAATACATCATAGGGGCATTGCATTCCCCTTACACTTGAACTTTTACATAACTTTATAAATTACTATTCTAATGACTCGAATTAAGATAATTAAAACACTTGGAGTACTTTTAAAATATTTAGCACATATACGGTTTTTGTGCTAGTCATATAATTCCTATCCGTGAGACGCTCATTAAGACCAAAGTTTCACTCCTATATGTTGTAAAAAATTTTAAATTTGGCACTAAAATTGCCTTAACAGGTATTTCTCTCAGTTTTATTACACATTTACCATTAAACAAACGAAAAATCAAGCGTAATAGCATTCTCTAAGGTATCATCATTTACCCTCCCCTTACACTTAAGCTGAACATTGTCCCCAATGTTCATTCAAAGGATGTAAAAGTAAATAAGGTAAAAGAATGAAAACAAATACTCCCCTGATTCGCTCGGTGGATAATGAAGTAACACGGTTAGATCTTCTTCCAAGGTAATGTTGAAGCTCCATAACTAATGCATCACCAAAAGCTTGATCCAACAAACATTTCCTTGTCCAAAATAACCTGTTAAACCTGAGAAAACAAACACGAAAACCTGCATAACATCGGCGGGATAAATCTATATATAAGGATATAATGCTTGTGGAATGATTATTTTGCAAATTCCTGGAGATTATAAGTTAGAAATTTAATAAAAACTTTTTATGAAAACAAAACTTTCAAAAATTTCAGAAAATTAAACCTGACGCCGTCAGGTTGTAAAGCCTGACGCCGTCAGAAATGATCTGACAGAATTCTCATGTTACGTTTCCGGAAAAATTTTGGAAAAACCTATACCTTACTTCCTGGAAATCCTGCAAAACATCATTATGACTCGATACAAGCATTTGACTCAAACAAATACTAATATGTATGTTAATTTATTATTATTACGATTCATGTTCATTTGTGTTCTAATAAACCGATTTAGATTTCCCTTACACTTAACTTTTGCAAAATACCTTTATATGTAGTTAAAACGAAGTTAAAAACAAGATAAAACATTTTCACAATTAGTTTTTGAACATGAATCAATAAGAATAAAAATTAAACACACATACGGAAACAAATAAAAACAAACAAACAAATAAATAAACACACAAAGCAAATAAAACTTGGGTTGCCTCCCAAGAAGCGCTTTTCTTTATTAACGAGTCTTGTAGCTAGACTCAAAGTCACGTACATTACGTGATTCCATCATTGGTCACGGTTTCTAGGTCATCCTCATGTCCGGTTCTAAATTCCGGTCCTAATTTCAAACAATCCTTGTAGAAACCGAATATCCTTCCCATAACATAGTCTACTCCTTTACTTATATCTCTATCATTCCTATAGTAGACTGCTTGCTTAAGCTCCTTCTCAACATTTGACAAGTGTTGGAATTGTTCTATCTTACATGGCATTTGGTAGTTTACCTCATCGGTCTCATCCTTAAATCTAACTATCCCTAAGGAAGGTTCATAAGTCATTCTAGAGACCTCAACAAATGGTTTTCCAAAAACCACTTGAGTTAAGGATGCATCGACTATTGGGCGGATATCTTCTACAATTACAAAGTCGGTGACATAGGTGAAGTTTCCTACAAAAACCGGTAATCCCTTAACTCTTCCCGTGAAGTTACTCATCCAACCCTTGTCAGGGAACATCCTATACCCAAGTTGATTTTTCATTATCAAGTTGTAGTGGGCTCTAGTCATGATGTTTATGGGTGATCTAAGGTCGATGTAGGCTTTCCACACATGCAAATGTCCGATGTTGCATGGTATGTTGAGATTAGAAAGGTCGCCTATTTCTATGATTGGTCTACCTAGGAAGTATGGTGTCTCGGGGTCATCGAATAAGTTTGTATGATATGCGCGCTCTTCCTTAGTGGGTAGCCTATTGAAGTAGTCCTCATCATCATCTACTTCTTCAATCTCACTTGTCCTAACTTCCTTATCAACCTCGACTTTCTTAACCTCATCCTCAGGTTCACTATTATCCTCATTCCTATCAATTGGTTTGATAGTGACAATGTTGACGAAGTGGACGTGTTTGGATGAAGAGGGGTCTTTTACTTGGGGTCCGCTATTTGTGTTCCTAGCGTCCTTATGTGGAGGTGATAACACTTGGTTATTGAGAGCTTTCAATAAGTTGTCAATTTTATTGGTCATCTCCATTTGTTGTTGATTGAATTCGGATTCAAACTTAGCTATACGCGCTTCTTGAGATGCCATAAATTGGGACATCAATCCTTCAAAGTTATTGGTACTACCATAATTGTTGGAAGGATTGTTATTGAAAGTACGGTTCGAGTTGGAACCGCTTGATTGGAAACGATTAGGTGGGTTGGAGGAATTGGTTTGTTGTGTGTTTTGGTTTTGTTTCCACCTAAGGTTCGAGTGATTTTTCCATGAGGGGTTGTATGTATCACCGTAGGGGTTTGGCTCGGGTTTGAAAGTGTACCACTTGTCTCCCGCTCCGTCGGTACGCGAGGATGCGTAGTCCGCAAAAGCTTGTTCGGGGAGTTCCATGCAATCATGAGTGTCGTGGGGACCACTACATAATTCACATGAAGAAGTGATTTTGTTCACTTGGCTTGAAGGTTTAGGAGCCTCGTAGGATTTCATGAGAAACTTGACTTGGTCTTCAAGTTCTATGATCCTACGGTCGGAAGTGCTTGAATTGTTCGAAGGCAAAGATATTGCCTTGACAGTTTTATTCGAATCACGGGGATCACTCCAACTTTCGTTGTCATAAAGAGCAAGATCCTCTAGGAGAGCCCATGTTTGTTCCGCACTTAGATCACGTAGCTTACCACCAGCCGCTTGGTCAAAGGTTTGCCTCGTGGAGAGATTGACATGGTCATAGAAGATTTGGATTTGGAGCCAAAGTTCTATGCCATGGTGAGGGACTTTTTGGAGTAAGTCCTTGAATCGAGTCCATGCCTCGTAGAGGGTTTCGCCTTGACGTTGTTGGAACATCAAGATATCATTCCTTAGCTTGGTAGTTCTTCCCGGTGGGAAAAACTGAGCAAGGAAACGAGTGGTGAGATCATCCCAAGAGGTGATGGATCCTGCGGGTTGACGTTCTAGCCATTGACTAGCTTGGTCCCGCAAAGGGAATTGGAAGAGACGCAGTCGGGTCGTCTCTCGAGTGGCAACATCAAGGTCTATGGAATCAACAATTTTGAGAAAGTCCTTGAGATGTTGATTAGGATCTTCAGAACGAAGTCCATGGAATGCGCATCCGCTTTGCACCAACCGGATGGTGTCGGATCGCAAGGGAGTGACATTGGCTCCTTGAGTGAGCTCAATGGTGTTTCGATAGCCATGGTGGCTAGGACGGGAGTACTCTCCTAAAGTACGGGCTCTAGGAGGTGGTGGTGGTTGTTGTGGTGGTGGGTTGTTGGGATCAAGGATATTACCATCTTCCATGATGTCGAATGGTAATGGTTACGAACAAAGAAACGAAGAAAATAGATAGACTAAAGAAAACCTAGAAAAAGAAAATAAAAATCCCACTAGAAAGGAATCTAGTGAGTAGACCTATAAAATAAAAAATTCAACCTAAACAATAACTATTCCCCGGCAACGGCGCCAAAAACTTGATGCGTGGTTTTGCAACCTTACAACAGGTTTTACCTCTCGAGGGATCTCAAGAGGCTTACAACCCCACCAGGCAGTGTACCTGACCGATGTAGTATAGTGTAGTGGTAAGTACGGGGGATTGATCGTTCTCCACAGGGAATAGTGTTCGTTAGGTATGAAAAACTACTCTAATAGGTCTAAGGGTGAGAGAAGATTCTTTTTATGTTTTTTATAATTTTATGAAAGCAAGTAAAATCTCGGGTTTGAAAGAGTGGGCGGAATTAGTTGCTAGTCAACTAACCCAAATTACTACGAATGCAAATAAAATAAAATAACAGAAAATGAAAAGGTGGTAAAACTTATGTGGAGAGAAATGTGTTTACTTAGATTTCCTTACTCCCTAACTATCTTTTACCGGTTGATTAGTGTGTATTAATTGCGTGGATGACGGGTGTATTCCTTAATACCAATCGTGGGGTGGCGTACGTACTTCCCCAACTCTACAAGCTCCTACTTCACTCCTATGTTGAGCCGGCTAGGAAGCTCCTAACATGGGATCACTAGAATTCGCTTGTGCATTAAATACAACCATAAAAACCTTAGTACGCATTGGTTCATGTTTCTTAAGACGTTCAAGCAAGTTACCGAATAGGAAGTTAGCCAGTTTTCTTAAGCCTAACATAGATGAACAATCATCCAATACAACTAATAACACACTAATAACCAATAATCAATAGCTAGGTTTCATTAGATCTAAGCAAACACAAGATAAATCTAGCCTAGCATGTTAAACAAAAGACAAGAACAAGATAGAATCAAACAACACATAGACATATTGAATGATTAATTGATAACGTATCTTCAATGTAACATGGAAGATCTCAAGGCAAAAAGCCTTGAAAAAGCTGCTAAAATCGTCTTAGGGTTTTCACACACAAAGTTCCCCAATAAGTTCCACACTAATGACAAAAAATTGCAAAACTATATATAGACTTTCAGATCTGACGGCGTCACGTTATGGAGTGTGACGCCGTCACCTCGCCGCTTTTAGGGTTCCCGGATGACCTTCTTGACGCCGTCCCTCTTTAGCTCTCCAAAATCCGTTCTGGCTTATCAAGGCTTGACGCCGTCAGACTTAGGGGTGACGCCGTCCCACTTTAAATTAAGCCGTGACGACCTTGATCACATTAAAGCGTGACGCCGTCAGAATTCCATGCAAATTTCTCTGGCTTATCATGAGTAATTTTCACATCCACCACTTTTGCCAAGCCATGACGCCGTCCAGAACAAATCCTGACGCCGTCAAAGGTAATTTCCAGCACAATTTTGAGACTTTGTCGTTTTCTTCACTTTTATGCTCCAAAAACGTCCAAAATGCCTCCTTTTCCAGATTTCTCCTAAAAAGTACCTAAAATGACAAAAGGAACGATTTAGGGCAATATTTGATCAAATAAATACGATTTAGGGCTTAAATGACCCCTTAAAAGCGGTACACTTTTCGCTTCATCAGAGAGACAAACCGCGTTGATACAAACCGCATACACACCTCAAAGACAAACCGCGTAGACACAAACTGAGTTCACGCTGCAGATACAAACCGCATAGACACAAACCGAGTTCACGCTAGAGATACAAACCGCGTTGACACAAACCGAGTTCACGCTGCAGAGACAAACCGCGTTGACACAAACCGCGTACGCACCTTAGAGACAAACCGCGTTGGCACAAACTTCCAAACACGTCACTTTCAATGCTGTTTGTCCTTTTGCCTAAACTAGTAATAGGACAAACCGCGTACCCGATGTGACACAAACCGCGTTCAAGAACGTCCAAAGTACACAAACCGCATCCAAGAACACTTGAAAGAAAAACACTCGAATCACCCAAAAACACCACACAAACCTTAAATCTGTGAATCCAAGCACTAAATACTACTCTTATACTATTCCTAAGCTAGAAAGTACAAGGTATAACAACTTTTAATCACTAAACAAAGCACAAAATGAAATAAATGTAACTTAACAAATCGAACCAAAAAACCTCAAAAACTACACAAATCCGTGAATACCAACTCTCATGGACCTAACCATGGCTCTTGATACCAATTGTAGGGTATTCACAATGCTAGAAACACTTGTTTGAGGCTTAGTTTTGGATCGAATGGAAGAGAACTTAGAGAGAGAAAGTGGGAACTTCTAGTGAGAGAAACACTATGTGTATTAGCTTGAATGTAATGAGAGTTCCAACCCTTCCCTTGTGTGGGAAGGGGTATTTATACTTACATCATAATATGCCCCTAGCGGGCTGTAGAGTGAGCTGACAGAGGGTAAAGACCCGACCCACTCCACAATACTAATAATAATAACTAAGCTACTAATAATATTACTGATAATCCTATGAGCTATGATGTACTAATAATTACTCGGGGTGACCGAGTCTTCAGCTGAATATTCATATTCCTAACATCATCAAATTCCTTTTTCAGCTCAGCATATTTAAGTTCACAACCATAATGACAATTTTGTACCTTAGATGGGTAGCCCATCAAACCAAGTTCACCAGTCACTTGTTTCTTCTCACCATATCCAGCAATCATCCCATAGACTTGTTCAGCTCCTCTTACTGCATCAGCTTTCTTATGGTTTTCCCAGTCCACCATTGAATCCACAGACACCAAGGCTTTGGGTTCATCTGACTCCAATTCTTGAAGTTTGAATGCAGAGTACCTTGTTTTGTCATCCACCTTCTTATCTGGGCATTCTCTAGCAAAGTGACCTGGTTGTGAGCATTTGTAACACCTCACCTTCCTTCTGTCAAACCTTGCAGCCTCCTGTCCATCGAAGTTGATCCTCCTTCCTGCCTTCTTCTCAAATCTATTAACTTTCAATGACAACATTGCCATCTGCCATTTGATGTCCATCTCTTCCATATCCAGTTGATCCACCTAGTCAAAGTCTTCATAAGCAATTCGCTGCTGTGGTGCACTTTCAGCAGCAAATGAATAAAGTACTTCCTCGACCACATTATCACATCTGGTCTAAGTTTTTGGTGTAGCAGGGGTATAGGAAACTGATGAGAATGATGGGGTTGGGCTATCACCATATGAGACCTTGTTAGTACTGGTTGCACTAACAAATGCAGTATGAGTTAGAGTGTGAGATGAATAAGTTGAAACCCCTTTGATATCAATCTCAAGGGTCTTTAACTTGTTGTAAAGGTCATCAAAACTCATGAAGTCGAGCCCACCTTTGGCCTTTAGAGTGATGGAGACCTGAGACCAGGAAGGAGGTAGAGCCCTCAAAAACTTGGTGTTGTAGTCTTCATTGTCCGGCTTGGCCTGCAACTGATTGAGTTGGCTTAGGATCTTGTGAAACCTGTCATAACCTTTGTGTATCCCCTTAGCCTCAGAGATCTTAAATTCTTGGAACTCCTGCTTAAGCATGGACTTCCTCATCTTTTTGGACTCATCATTCCCTCCAAATCTAGCTTTTACAGCAAGCCAGATTTCCCTAGCATCATCCAGGTGATGAAAATCACCCATGTGATCTTCTGGGAGAGCCTGAAGCAAAAGAGTTCTTGCTTTAGTCTCCCTTTGTACAACAACTTGCTCCTCTGCTGATACAGGTGGAAGTATGATGATGTTCCCATTCTGATCTCTCCCAGTCTTCTTCCTGCTGTTCCCATTTAGTACAACATTCCACAGATTATGATCACTGTTTGAGATCCAGTATTCCATCTTCATAGCCCAGATTTCATACTCATCTTTATTGAGGTATGGGAATTTTGCATTGCTGTTAGATACAGTAGTGGTGACTATTTGTTGTTGGACTTGTGAAGTTTCAGGTTTGTCATTATTGATGACAGATTCATCAGTATTGATGTCAGCCATTAGTGAAAAGGTTTTAGAGATTGTTTAGTGGAGTTTTCTTCTTTGTCAGAGATCCAACCTGTCTCTGATACCACTTGTAGGATCGTACCTCCTTGATAGATCTTTGAGCGTGGTAGACTGTCTATATAATCACAAACAGTCTAAGAGGATCTCTAAGAGTAAAACTTATGATTATGCGGAAACTAATCACAAGAGTAAAGAAGAAAAATAACTAATAAACTTTGATCCTCTATGGATCTTTGATTCACTAAAGATGATGTTTTTCAAAATCGTACATAAACCCTAGCTGCAGGTTTCTTTTCTAGATCAAGAAACCCTAATACAGCCCATTACAAAACGTGTAAAGAGATATACATTATCTCTTCCTAAAATAACTCTAACAAATATTCTAAACATACGGGTTAACTATAACTTATACCCGCAGAAACCACAACAAGCAGCAAAAACTAGACACTACTACCAGCAGGAACCAACACCAGCAGTAATTGTATAACTACCAGCAGGAACCACTACACTAACAGCAGAAATGAAAATAAATAATATTCTAAAATTCCTAACACAAACTTATCAGATTCAATCACATGTTTATAACCACAATTATTCAAAACACTACTAGAAACCAAATTCTTTCTAATAACAGGAACATGTAAAACATTAAACAAAGAAACAATCTTTCCAGAACTAAACTTCAAATCCACACATCCTCTTCCATGCACCAGGGCTGTTGACTCATTTCCCATATGAAGAATAGAACCATCATTCATTGACTCGTAGGTCTTGAACCAGCTTCTATCTTTACACACATGAGTTGTTGCTCCAGAGTCAACCCACCACGCAACATCATCATCCTGCACAAAGTACACTTCAGATATATATGTAACATAATAAATCTCAAAAGACTTATCAAATATATTCTGACCTTTTAGGGAATTGGTATTACCATTCCCAGATCCACTTGTGCCTGATCCATTGGTTTTATTCCCAATTTTAACACCTTTACAATCCTTCCTGAAGTGTCCAGTTTTACCACACTTCCAACAAGTAGCTTTTAACTTCTTGTTAGGATCAATTTTGGTGTTATCCTGATGCTTACGTTTGCCCTTGTTGTCATTGTTCCTGGAGGAGTTGTTATGCTCCACCATATTGACAACTGATGGACCAGCAGCATTGCTGCTCTTTGGCTTGTCACTTTCATGTGCTTTGAGTGATTCCTCAATGCGCAAATGACTGTGATGAAGTGAAAAGTGTACCGCTTTTAGGGGGTCATTTAAGCCCTAAATCGTATTTATTTGATCAAATATTGCCCTAAATCGTTCCTTTTGTCAATTTAGGTACTTTGGAGAAGAAATCTGGAAAAGGAAGCATTTTGGACGTTTTTGGAGCATAAAAGTGAAGAAAACGACAAAGTCTCAAAATCGGCTGGAAAAGTACCTGTGACGGCGTCAAGCACCATTGTGACGCCGTCAACCCTTGACGCGCCAGAGAGGATTTTGGATGATTAAAAGGGGACGGCGTCAAGAAGGCCATCAAGAAACCCTAACCGCGGCGAGGTGACGGCGTCAGCTCTATAACGTGACGCCGTCAGATCTGATTTTCTATATATATTCTCATAATTTTTAGTCATTAGTGTGCAACTTTGTGAGGAGAAACCCTAAGACGATTTTTCTGCTACTTTTAAGGGTTTTATACCCTTGGATCTCCCATGTTCAATTGAAGATAAGTAATCAATTAATCATTCAATATGTCTATGTGTTGTTTGATTATATCTTGTTCTTGTCTTTTATTTGACATGCTAGGCTAGATTTATCTTGTGTTTGCTTAGATCTAATGAAACCAAACTATTGATTATTGGTTGTTGGTGTGTTATTAATTGTATTGGATGATTGTTTATCGATGTTAGGCTTAAGAAAACTGGCTAACCTCCTATACGGTAACTTGCTTGAACGTCTTAAGAAACATGAACCAATGCGTACTAAGGTTTTTATGGTTGTATTTAATGCATGAGCGAATTCTAGTGATCCCATGTTAGGAGCTTCTTAGCCGGCTCGACATAGGAGTGAAGTAGGAGCTTATAGAGTTGGGGAAGTACGTAGCCACCCCACGATTGGTATTAAGGAATACACCCAGTCATCCACGCAATTAATACACACTAATCAACCGGTAAAAGATAGTTAGGGAGTAAGGAAATCTAAGTAAACACATTTCTCTCCATATAAGTTCCACAACCTTTTTCTTTTCAGTTATTTTATTTTATTTGCATTTGTAGTTATTTGGGTTAGTTGACTAGCAACTAATTCCGCCCACTCCTTCAAACCCGAGATTTTACTTGCTTTTATAAAAATATAAAAATACAAAAAAAGAATCTTCCCTCACCCTTTGACCTATTAGAGTAGTTTTTCAATCCTAACGACACTATTCCCCTAGAGAACGATCAATCCCCCGGTACTTGCCAATACACTATACTACATCGGTCAGGTACACTGCCTGGTGGGGATTGCAAGCCTCTTGAGATCCCTCGAGAGGTAAAACCTGTTGTAAGGTCGCAAAACCACGCATCAAGTTTTTGGCGCCGCTGCCGGGGAATAGTTATTTTTTAGGTTGAATTTTTATTTTATTAGGTCTACTCACTAGATTCCTTTCTAGTGAGATTTTTATTTTATTTTTCTAGGTTTTTCTTTAGTCTATCTTTTTTCTTCGTTTCTATGTTCGTAACCATTACCATCCGACATCATGGAAGGTGGTAATATCCTCGATCCCAACAACCCACCACCACAACAACACCCACCTCCTAGAGCCCGTACCTTAGGAGACTACTCCCGTCCTAGCCACCATGGCTATCGAAACACCATTGAGCTCACTCAAGGAGCCAAGGTCACTCCCTTGCGATCCGACACCATCCGGTTGGTGCAAAGCGGATGCGCATTCCATGGACTTCGTTCCGAAGATCCTAATCAACATCTCAAGGACTTTCTCAAAATCGTTGATTCCATAGACCTTGATGTTGCCACTCGAGAGACGACCCGACTGCGTCTCTTTCAATTCTCTCTGCGGGACCAAGCTAGTCAATGGCTAGAGCGCCTACACGCAGGATCCATCACCTCTTGGGATGATCTCACCACTCGTTTCCTTGCTCAGTTTTTCCCACCAGGAAGAACTACCAAGCTAAGGAATGATATCTTGATGTTCCAACAACGTCAAGGCGAAACCCTCTACGAGGCATGGACTCGATTCAAGGACTTACTCCAAAAAGTCCCTCACCATGGCATAGAACTTTGGCTCCAAGTCCAAATCTTCTATGACCACATCAATCTCTCCACGAGGCAAACCATTGACCAATCGGCCGGTGGTAAGCTACGTGATCTAAGTGCGGAACAATCATGGGCTCTCCTGGAAGATCTTGCTCTTTATGACAACGAAAGTTGGAATGATCCCCGTGATTTGAATAAAACGGTCAAGGCAATATCTTTGCCTTCGAACAATTCAAGCACTTTCGACCGTAGGATCATAGAACTTGAAGACCAAGTCAAGTTTCTTATGAAATCCTACGAGGCTCCTAAACCTTCAAGCCAAGTGAACAAAATCACTTCTTCGTGTGAATTATGTAGTGGTCCCCACGACACTCGTGATTGCGTGGAACTCCCCGAACAAGCTTTTGCGGACTACGCATCCTCGCGTATCGACGGAGCGGGAGACAAGTGGTACACTTTCAAACCCGAGCCAAACCCCTACGGTGATTCATACAACCCCTCATGGAAAAATCACCCAAACCTTAGGTGGAAACAAAACCAAAACGCATAACAAACCAATTCTTCCAACCCACCTAATCGTTTCCAATCAAGCGGTTCATCCCCAAACCGTACTTTCAATAACAATCCTTCCAACAATTATGGTAGTACCAATAATCTTGAAGGATTGATGTCCAAATTTATGGCATCTCAAGAAGCTCGGATAGCTAGATTCGAATCCGAATTCAATCAACAACAAACGGAGATGACCAATAAAATTGACAACTTATTGAAAGCCCTCAATAACCAAGTGCTATCACCTCCACATAAGGACGCTATGAACACAAATAGCGGACCCCAAGTAAAAGACCCCTCTTCATCCAAACAAGTCCACTTCGTCAACATTGTCACTATTAAACCAATTGATAGGAATGAGGATAATAGTGAACCTGAGGATGAGGTTAAGAAAGTCGAGGTTGATAAAGAAGTTAGGAAAAGTGAGATTGAAAAAGTAGATGATGATGAGGACTACTTCAATAGGCTACCCACTAAGGAAGAGCGCGCAAATCATACAGACTTATTCGATGACCCCGAGACACCATACTTCCTAGGTAGACCAATTATAAAAATGGGCGACCCTTCTAATCTCAACATACCATGCAACATCGGACATTTGCATGTGTGGAAAGCTTACATCGACCTTAGATCGCCCATAAACATCATGACTAGAGCCCACTACAACTTGATAATGAAAAATCAACTTGGGTATAGGATGTTCCCTGATAAGGTTGGATGAGTAACTTCACGGGAAGAGTTAAGGGATTACCGGTTTATGTAGGAAACTTCACCTATGTCACCGACTTTGTAATTGTAGAAGATATCCGCCCAATAGTCGATGCATGCTTAACTCAAGTAGTTTTTGGAAAACCATTTGTTAAGGTCTCTAGAATGACTAATGAACCTTTCTTAGGGATAGTTAGATTTAAGGATGAGACCGATGAGGTAAACTACCAAATGCCATATAAGATAGAGCAATTCCAACACTTGTCAAATGTTGAGAAGGAGCTTAAGCAAGCAGTCTACTATAGGAATGATGGAGATAGAAGTAAAGGAGTAGACTATGTTATGGAAAGGATATCCGGTTTCTACAAGGATTGTTTGAAATTAGGACCGGAATATAAAACCGGACATGAGAATGGCCTAGAAACCGTGACCAATGATGGAGTCACGTAATGTACGGTGACTTTGAGTCTAGCTACAAGACTCGTTAATAAAGAAAAGCGCTTCTTGGGAGGCAACCCAAGCTTTATTTTCTTTGTGTGTTTATTTATTTGTTTGTTTGATTTTATTTGCTTCCGTATGTATGTTTAATTTTTATTATTATTGATTCATGTTCGAAACTAAATTGTGAAAATGCTTTATTTTGTTTTTAACTTTGTCTTAACTACATATAAAGGTATTTTGCAAAAGATAAGTGTAAGGGAAATCCAAATTGGTTTATTAGAACAAATGAACATGAATCATAACAATATTAAATTAACATACATATTAGTAATTGTTTGAGTCAAATGCTTGTATCGAGTCATAATGATATTTTGCAGGATTTCCAGGAAATAAGGATTGAGTTTTTCCAGAAATTTTCCGGAAACTTAACATGAAAAATCTGTCAGATCACTTCTGACTGCGTCAGACCCAGTCTGACGGCGTCAGGAACAGTTTTCTGGAATTTTTTTTTGAAAGTTTTGTTTTTCTTCCGGAATCATAAAATGCTTTATTAAATCTCTAACTTATAAACTCCAGGAATCTGCAAAATAATCATTCCACAAGCATTATATCCTTATACAGATTTATCCCGACGATGTTATGCAGGTTTTCGTGTTTGTTTTCTCAGGTTTAACAGGTTATTTTGGTCAAGGAGATGTATGTGGAATCTAGCTTTTGGCGCTGCTTTAGTCTTAAAGCTTCAACATTACCTTGGAAGAAGATCTAACCATGTTACCTTTTTATCCACCGAGCGAATCAGGGGAGTATTTGATTTCATTCTTTTACCTTATTTACTTTTACATCTTGTTATTTGAATTTGGGGACAATGTTCATCTTAAGTGTAAGGGGGGGGGGGGGTAAAGTACGATACCTTAGAGAATGCAATTACACTTGATTTTTTTTTGTTTATGGTAGATGTTAATAAAACTGAGAGAAATACATGTTAAGGCAATTTTAGTGCCAAATTTAAATTTTTTTACAACATATAGGAGTGAAACTTTGGTCTTAATGAGCGTCTCACGGATAGGAGTTATATGACTAGCACAAAACCGTACCACTAAAAAAATTTTCCACCCCCAAATATGTGAGGTTCGCCCCTAGAATTGGTAGGAAAAGCATTTATGCTATGATGTGTGTACCGGTAGCACTTAGATTCTAGAACTTGCGTTAGGACCATTCCGAGGCCACAAGTGAGACTACATTCGTGTAGTTACATTTACTACATGATAAGAGGCATTAGGATTAACCCATTGTTTTACACCTGTGTTTTTGTTATAATTACATTGGCTACATTGGTCAAGTAATTCTCCCACACCCTTTGCGTTGTACTCATTTTTAGTACACGATACCCCTAGTACACCCCTCAGAGCCTATCTTTTTGTTTCTAACTTTAAGCATTTTACTTAAAGTAAGAATTTGTTTACACCCCACTTAAATGTACACCCAAATCGCCTTAGCCTACCTTGTATGCACTCATTTTTAGTGCATTATTGTGACAACATTTGTTTAAACCCCAAGTTAATTATCTAATTGATTACATGGTTGCTAAGTCGAGTCATATCCTTGTACATATTATTTTGGGACGATTGGGACTCATGGGTAAAGTACTAGTGTAATGGAGTAATGGGGAAGAACAACATTATTACCCCCATATGTGCTAAATATTTTAAAAGTACTCCAAGTGTTTCGATTATCTTAATTCGAGTCATTAGAATAGTTAATTGTAAAGTTATGTAAAAGTTCAAGTGTAAGGGGGATACAACCCCCCTACGATGTATTATTTTGGATGGTAGGGCAAGAGTGTATGCAACAAAAAAAAAAAAAAAAAAAAAAAAAAAAAATTGAGAAAAAGAAAAGTAGAAAAAACATACGGACTACCATCCCGTTTCATTTTATGTTTATTTTATCTTTTTGTTGTTTTTTTTTTCATTAGCTTAGGTCGAGTCTAGTCTTGGCTTAGCAACGCCATATTATACATGTAATTAATCAAGATCTTTAACTCGCCACCAGTAAAATATCCTTTATCCAACAAAACCGTGTTTATCATATCTCTACACCTAACGTTATAACCCGTTTAAAAGCCCTCTTTGATAGTTTATCTTAGGTGCTTACGCCTAGTGGAGGAGGTTTTTGATCCTTTCCCAAGCCTATGGTAATCTATTTGCTATGACAGGTAGTGAGAGATATTATTCATTTTCATTTATGAGATATACTTTTATGACACCTGAGAGATGTGAGTATCTAAACACTACTTGTGAGGTGCTAGTTTGTAATCTCCGTGCTTATTATGATTAAAGTGGAACGACTATTTGTTGTAATTACTTTTATATTAGCGTTAAATGACCCTAACTTGTATTTTGATTAGAATAAAAGCGCATTTGCTTGAGGACAAGCAAATCTCAAGTGTAAGGGTATTTGATGAAGCGAAAAGTGTACCGCTTTTAGGGGGTCATTTAAGCCCTAAATCGTATTTATTTGATCAAATATTGCCCTAAATCGTTCCTTTTGTCAATTTAGGTACTTTGGAGAAGAAATCTGGAAAAGGAAGCATTTTGGACGTTTTTGGAGCATAAAAGTGAAGAAAACGACAAAGTCTCAAAATCGGCTGGAAAAGTACCTGTGACGGCGTCAAGCACCATTGTGACGCCGTCAACCCTTGACGCGCCAGAGAGGATTTTGGATGATTAAAAGGGGACGGCGTCAAGAAGGCCATCAAGACACCCTAACCGCGGCGAGGTGACGGCGTCAGCTCTATAACGTGACGCCGTCAGATCTGATTTTCTATATATATTCTCATAATTTTTAGTCATTAGTGTGCAGCTTTGTGAGGAGAAACCCTAAGACGATTTTTCTGCTACTTTTAAGGGTTTTATACCCTTGGATCTCCCATGTTCAATTGAAGATAAGTAATCAATTAATCATTCAATATGTCTATGTGTTGTTTGATTATATCTTGTTCTTGTCTTTTATTTGACATGCTAGGCTAGATTTATCTTGTGTTTGCTTAGATCTAATGAAACCAAACTATTGATTATTGGTTGTTGGTGTGTTATTAATTGTATTGGATGATTGTTTATCGATGTTAGGCTTAAGAAAACTGGCTAACCTCCTATACGGTAACTTGCTTGAACGTCTTAAGAAACATGAACCAATGCGTACTAAGGTTTTTATGGTTGTATTTAATGCATGAGCGAATTCTAGTGATCCCATGTTAGGAGCTTCTTAGCCGGCTCGACATAGGAGTGAAGTAGGAGCTTATAGAGTTGGAGAAGTACGTACGCCACCCCACGATTGGTATTAAGGAATACACCCGTCATCCACGCAATTAATACACACTAATCAACCGGTAAAAGATAGTTAGGGAGTAAGGAAATCTAAGTAAACACATTTCTCTCCATATAAGTTCCACAACCTTTTTCTTTTCAGTTATTTTATTTTATTTGCATTTGTAGTTATTTGGGTTAGTTGACTAGCAACTAATTCCGCCCACTCCTTCAAACCCGAGATTTTACTTGCTTTAATAAAAATATAAAAATACAAAAAAAGAATCTTCCCTCACCCTTTGACCTATTAGAGTAGTTTTTCAATCCTAACGACACTATTCCCCTAGAGAACAATCAATCCCCCGGTACTTGCCAATACACTATACTACATCAGTCAGGTACACTGCCTAGTGGGGATTGCAAGCCTCTTGAGATCCCTCGAGAGGTAAAACCTGTTGTAAGGTCGCAAAACCACGCATCAGACTGCCCAACTCAACAAGAGTTAATTCCTCCTTCTTATGTTTTAGCATATGCTTGAAATCTTTCCAAAAAGAAGGTAATTTATCAATGATACAAGAGACTGAAATAGCCTCATCCATGTTCATTTTGTGTTGTGTGAATCGACCAAGTATACTAAGAAGTTCATTGTATTGTTCCATGACAGGTCTAGAATCGACCATTTTGTAATTGTTAAAATTACTTACAAGGAACTTCTTACTTGATGCATCCTCAGCCATATATTTGGCTTCCAAGGAATCCCACAGTTGTTGAGAAGATTCAACATTTTGATAAAGATCAAATAAAGAATCAGACATACCATTGAGGACTAATCCTCTGTAGACATAATCATCATTCTCCCATTTGCTTCTATTCTTTATCTGTTCCATAGTAGCATCATCCCCATGATAGTCAGGAATGGATGTGGTCAGAACGTATACCACATTCATGCTTGACAACAAGAAGTGCATCTTCTTTTGCCATCTTCTGAAATCGACACCTTCAAACTTTTCCAGTTTGAAAAAGTTAGCAGCCATATGCCTCATAGCAGCAGCCATTGATTATCACTAAAATAGTTTCTATTGATTGTTGGTGGTTTTGTGTGCTCCCAGAACAGGGTGAAGATAATCAATGTACTGGATATTCACTTGAAATCGTGAAATCACTTTCCAATAGAAACTATTCGACCCTATGCCTTGGTTACACGAATATCTATACGGGATAAGACCAAGTGATATTCTTGTTTTAGGCACAAATCAAGAACAGAATCGTATTCAAGTGTTTAGGGTTTTTATGTTGTATATCCATGCAGTAAAGTTGTGATCTCTATTTATAATAGAGTTTACTCAAACCCTAGCCCGTGGAATTATGTATAATTAACGGCCCATTAATTATACCATAATAATTTCCATAATAGTAGGAATCAGTGATTATAAGCTTACCAGCAGGAACAAGCTTACCAGCAGTAGCATTATTGTACTAGCAGCAGTATCAATAATGCTATCAGTAGAATGTTCTGCATCAGCAGTAGTGTCAATAATACTAGCAGCAGAATGATCTGCACCAGCAGTAGTATTATTTACACTAGCAGCAGAACCACAAACCACTTAATTGAGTCAGGGTAAACATTGACCTGATGGGTGTACACTCCGTACCTCCAAGCCCATTACCAGGTGTGAATTAATCCCTCAAGTGCACTAAATTTTCCAACAGAATGTTGGGAAGTTGATTAGATGTTTAGTACATTGTATATTCGGTTTGGGTGAAAAGAGTGGCAAAAATCTGTTTGATTGTGTCGCACGTTTTTTGTTTACTGAACTTGATTTCACATTGTTAGTGGTTTTAGTAGCATGAACATAGTACCTTTTCTTTTTTCTGCCTATGAAGCTTTGATGTTGCAATTTACTAGTTTGTCCATTATGATGCCTTTGATATCCGTGTGGTTTTATAGTTTGTTTCGAGTACGTTTATATAAATAGTTAAATACTGAAACCTTTTTAAGAATTTGGAAGCTTCACCATGTTGTGTTATAGTTGCTAAGTTGTGCCCGACACAACCTGAGTCTGTGGCTTCTTACAGGTTGTGTCGGGCACAACTTTGTGTTGGTTTATGAGTGTTGTGGTGCTCCCAGAACAGGGTTAAGATAATCAATCAAGGTACCGGATATTCACTTGAAATCGTGGTATCACTTTCCAATAGAAACTATTCGACCCTATGCCTGGGTTACACGAATATCTCTATGGGATAAGACCAAGTGAAGTTCTTATTCTAGGCACAGATCAAGAACCGATCGTATTAAGTGTTTAGGGTTTTATGTGTTCGATATATCCATGCAGTTATGATACGACCTCTATTTATAATAGAGTTTACTCAAACCCTAGCCCATGGAATTATGTATAATTAACGGCCCAATAATTATACTATAATAGTTTCCATAATAGTAGGAGTTAGTGGTTATCAGCTTACCAGAATTAACTGTAAGCTTACCAGCATTAACCATGCTTACCAGCATTAACAATGCTTCAGCAGTACTAACAATGCTCAGTCTGTACTAGCATAGAACTGTTAGTCTTAACACTAGCAGCAGTAACTCTGCATAAGCAGCAGAATGTTAGTACTAGCAGACCAGCGACATAATTGCTAAAGCTAGCAGCAGCAATGAAGCCAGCAGCAGTATCATTCAAAGCTAGCAGCAGGAATGAGAATGCTAGCAGCAGAATGATCTGCATCAGCAGCATTATCATTTACACTATCAAACCACTTCAATTGAGTCAGGGTAAACATTGACCTGATGGGTGTACACTCCGTACCTCCAAGCCCATTACCAGGTGTGAATTAATCCCTCAAGTGCACTAAATTTTCCAACAATCCTCCCCAAATTTAGTTCACTTACTTTGCATGAAAATTAAACATAAAACAAAACATATGCATAAATGAAAATATCTTGAAGATTGAATTCTCATCTTAGTATATTACACGTTCAAATATTCGAGAATCAGGGTGTTCTAAGACTTGAACCCTTCAACTCATTTGAATACCTGAAGATAAAATACACATACATTTTCAAACACTTAAATACTCCTAACACTATACAAGCCATGTGTCCATATCCAATTCATAAATGTTGTAAAAGCTAAAAGTCCAAAAGCTTCCTGAAGCGGCAAAACTTCAACATTTACATAGGTGGTTCATCTTTTAATCATGCTCCTGCTAAGCACTTTTTCAAAGAAAATTAACCATTAAGAAGTGAAGACTTCATCCTCCTTTTCAGCAGGTTCTGAGCACAACCTTGGGATGTAAATAAAACATGTGCTCCAGTCCACTAAATGTTCAGATTGCCACATTGAACTCAGCTCCAAAGTTTCCTCAGGAGGGAGTTGGGTGTCTTAGCATTCAGTGACTAAGGTGGACTTAAACCCATCCCTTTAGCAGACTTTAAAACCAAGTCTCTAGCCAAACCCTTTGTCAAGTGATCAGCTAAGTTTTGTTGAGATCTAACAAACTCTATATGTAAAACCCGAAATCTTAACATAATATGAAAGGACTAAAATACCCTCTGAATTTGAACTTTAAGAATTTATGAAATTATGTAAGTAACCTCATTTGAACATAACCTAAGTTACAAAGCAAACTAAGTTAATATAAACTTTGCTCTATGAATTGAAAGTTACAAAATAAATAAATGTACAAAGTAACAATTCCTTCATCTACATATAAGCTAGGCCTTTTTTTTTGTGTAACAAGACTTCCCAAATTTTCGGCCCAAAAGAATTAGAACAAGAAGAGTTAACTAAGGTTTATGTAGCCCATTATGAAGGTCCAATAATTCCCTAACTTGGCCTATCAAATAAAACACGGCATTCTTTTTTTTATATATAACCGAACATCACAAAGAAACCAAAAACCCTAATTCACTAAAAAGGTTCGGCTCCCTTCTTCTTGCTGCTGCTGCTGCTGTCGATCTAAACACACCAAAAGAAGTCTTTGATCTTGTTCTTGTTCTAAGGTAATCATGATCCCTTCATAACTAATCCATTCGAATCTTTAGTAAGCCCTAATCGGCCCTTCTTTATGTGTTTTCTTTTCTGCCAATCGAACCCAAGAAGAAAAGAAGGAAGGAGGCTCGTTGGTGATTTGATTGTGTTATGTTCTTGCCCTTCGTGTGACCTTCAAGGGTATTGTATCATCATCCTTGTTCAATCCTTGTCATATTCTTGTTTTTGGTCCTTGTTGATTTGTATGAAAGATACACATAAAATAATAAGTTGAAAACCCTAAAACTTAAGATGTATAAATCGAACCATGTGTACCTATAAATAATTTATTCGTTTTGATTATGTTAAGACCAGATGTAATCGACCTAGACATGTTATGGACTCATCTATAATCGTTTTGTGTTAAGAACTAAAGGTTGGAATGACCAAACTCTAAGTATATGCATGAAATTATAAACTGCTACTGATCTGGAAATTTATCCGACTTAAATCGAATGTATCTAATTGATGTGAACGTGTCTTGGGGTGTTTTCAGAGTCTAAAACTAAGTTCAATGAAATAGCTACCTGAGGAAATTAATCTTGTAATTTTTAGAGGCATGGAAGGCTACTTTTTGATTTTTAGAAAATTAAGTGTCCAATCGAATTCGTATGTCTGGAAAATTAGTCCGTGTTTATGAATTTTAATTTTCAAACCGTGTCGAATTAGAAGGTGTCCTTTGAACTGAGTCATATTTTATATGTCTATTAATAACTGGAATTTTTATAGATTTTTGTGAATTTATCTGAAGGGGTAACTAAGTACAAACTTGTAGAGTGTTTCATCAGATACGATTCTGGAACATGTTGTGAAAATAGATTTTTCATTCATACCTAGACAACTTAATAAAATCTGGATAAATTACATAAAATACTTAGGACATTGAGGAACGTGTGTGAATTTTTATAGATTTTATTTCGAAGTATTAATGTGATTCTTAAATTATTTGAAACGTGTTAAATTCGTATGTATAAGAGACTGTTACGGATTAAAAAGGTTTAAAAAGTGTTATGTGTTTATTTTCTAAAACTAAAGGGTTTAATTTATCAATCTTTTAAAATTAAGGGACCTATCTTATGAAAACCTGTAACTTTATAGTAATTACATTTTATACCCTAAACTTATAAGAATTTCTTACTAATCCCTAAATTTGTGATAATTACATAATGAACCCTAAATTTATGAAAAACTAAATTATGAACCTTAAACTACGAATATGGTCATCTTTAATACTTTAAATTGACATACGGGAATGTTAATAACTAAAGTTACTAAATTTGGAAACTTTCTAAAAATAGAAAGTTACTTAAAATGGAAAGGCAAGCTAAAATAAGTAATTATGAACCAATTGTAATTCTCTTCTACACCTTTAGGTGTGAAGAAGGAGAGGTCTTGATCCGTTTCAGTGCTTTCTATTCTTGTTTTGCTTACATTCGTAATAAGGTACAGATATTCTAACCTTCTCACAGGTTTCTCATGAACTCCCTATTTTCTCTTTTATATCTTGTTTCCCTTGAACCTTGCTATGCTTCCCTTGTTCTGTGAACCCTGCTATGTTTCCCTTGATATTGTGAACTTTGCTACGTTCCCTTTTGTATTGTGAACCTTTGATATGATCCACTTGATTTGAACCTTATTATGAACCCTTGCTATGATCTCTCGTTCTGAACCTTGACTTGAACCTCTGTTATAAACCTTGATCTGATATATTTGAAATGAAACTTGACCTGAACCATTTGATATGAAAGTTGAACTTGAACATTTGATACTTGATACTTGACCCTTGACCCACAGTTTGATACTACGAGCCACTACTTGTTTCACTAGGCATGAGGGTTTCATGTCCTTGTCATTGATGCACCGATGACTTGACTCTAGGGTAGGAGAGTGATGACCTATCCCGTCCCTGACCTGACTTGACTTGTTATGTAGAGGAAGAACTTGGCCTATTGGGGCGTATGGATGCATCCTAGATTTGACTTGACTTGACTTGTTTATACTACTTGCTATACTTGGTGACTGATGGTGTGTGCGATACACGTCTTTCACATCTTGGGAGTTAGCTACTCCAACCCCTTGGAGGTATCCCCTCACCTTGTACTTGGTACCGAGGTCTCCCCTCCGTACACCTTGCTACTTGATTACTTGACTTGATACTTGACTTGACTTGGGCTCGTAATGGATTACTGTTTTTCCTTTACCTTATAACCTTGTACTTAGTATCCCGAGGTCACCCCTCCGGATACATACTTGACCTGACACTTGACTTAATACTTGACTTGACTTGACTTGATTTGATTTGGGCTCGGGTTGGGATTACTTTTCCCTTTACTCTTATCTTTTGTAACTTTTCCTTAACTCTTGGTATATCTGCATAATCTTTTATCTTTCTTTCTATCCTAACTCTTGTTACACCTTGCATTGTTTCACCTACCTCACTATCCCTTTATTACTGCCTTGTTACCTTTATATCTGTTCACTGAGCTTTCGTAGCTCAGCCGCATTTCTTTTCCTGCGGCAGGTTTTAGTTTGGAAGCTGGGTATGAGTGGAGAGTACCTTGGACTTAGAAGACCCTACTAGCTATTGAAGATGAATAGAAGAATTTATATTTAGACTTAGAAATTATTGTATCAACCTTGTAGTTTCAGATTTTCCATTGTAACCTTTGAAATTCTATTGTATTATTTATGTCGTATGCTTGTGTTTGTTCTGATATGAAACCATTATTGTGACATCTTTACCCTTGTCGGGTCGGGGTGTTACGATTTATGGTATCAGAGAGACAGGCTGCGACTCGTAATACATTTACCCTTGACCTGTGAGTTTTGGACCATTAGGCTTCCACTGTAAGAACATAGGAGAACACCTTGAGAACTTGCTTTAGGATTTCTTAATATGAACTTAAGTTTTGACCAGTGAGGAATGGGTAGACTATAAGGCATTTGTTTAAGTATCATTTCTTCCGCATCACTCTGATTCGTGCCTTGCTTTTGGTTAAAGCCTGTTGAGATCACTTTTGGAAATTGAAAGCTTATGCTTTGCACCACCTAAATTTTGAAACATAAATGAATCTTGAAGGCGTTGAGAATTGCATAATAATTGCCTGACACTATTTGATCCTTATCTTTAGATTCCGACTCTGACCTCTGGTCCTTTTGTTAATCACTTTGATGCCTCTTCGGGCATTCTGAGAATCTCCATGGCAATGATGTACTTGATACATTCTGTTAATTGTCTCTTGCTTTTGATAAGCATCTATGAATCTCCCGACGCTATTTGATTTCGTCTTACCCATCTCTGTCCCTATGAGAAGCTTGTGGTGTTTAACCACGAGTATAAGAATGTTTTCCTCTCATTTTTGAACGATAAGATTTGCTATGTTGACCTATCTTTCTTTGGATAGTTAACTCTGATTTTATTCTAATAAGGGATTGGTTGATTGAACATTCAAAATATTGACAACTATCCTCCTATGTCTCACCTTTGGCGTCTGAAACAATTTTGAACTCCTGACCATGATTACCGATTGTTAAACTTTTGGCTATCACTATTACTCTGGAGACTCGTGTGTTACCTTCGCGACTATGAAGTTTTCCCTAGAACCCACTTCGTACACCAATGGATGAACCTTATCTTGAGAATTATTTGACACCCTGAGTTTTCTAAATATGATTTTTGGTTGAACCACCAAGTTTTCCACCGGAGTGTGAAGTAGGATTGACATGATGCTGAGAGATTGTCTAGCCACCAAGCGAAGATGTCTTTCAGATCATACCAGTTTGATTTGAGCAACCGGGAAGAGCAGCAACCGAAGACCAGGAAGTGAGCTTGCTTAAGTGTATCTTCTGGGCGTGTTTCAGTTTTGTTCGCGATAAAGAAGGATGGTGACAGGGGATATGTATTGATTACTGGAAGCTGAACCGTACTGCTGTTAGGAACCATTATTTCTCCACCCTGAAACGACTATGTACCTGTTCAATTTCAAAGCGTGAAGTTTCCTTAAGATGGAAGTATGAATTGAGGGTATTCTTGGAATCGCCTTCTGTATTAGTAACGACTGCTATGACGGTTAGTGACGCTAATAGTATTAGCTAAAGCTCTGACTATTTTGTGAATTTGATAAATAATGTTTTCTCGAGAGTACTTGGGCAAATGGTCATTGTATGACTTAATAGTACATTCGGAGACGAGGAAGAGCATGAAAAATCATTTTTGCACCTTGTTAGAAATTTAACGATCATTTGTACATTCTGGGAGGTTAATATTTGTTGAGACAACTAGAATCATATCGGGAGAATTACTTCACTGCACGACCTGGAGTTGACAACAACGGCGGCTACCCTGAAGAGCGAAGACATTCCTTACAAGGCAGAAGTGTTGGCGATGCAGAAGAAGAAAATCTAGTCAAGATGGCGAACCTGGATCTGATGAAGACATGCAGTCTAGCTTCCCTATTCACCTTGGTTGTACTAAGATGAATTGAGAGCGGAAACAGACTGGATGATGAAGGGATTCGAAGATCGTGCCAGAAATTCACATGACTCCATCACATTCCAAGAAGAACTGCAGGAGGCTTGACGAACCAGATACAAGTTCACGATTTTGTTTCACTTCCAGATGAATGGACAAACGAAGACAGATTAACCGGACTTGAAGAGATCGGATGTCTTGAATGAACGGATTTTTGAAACAGACCTTTTATGTTTGGAAGAATTGATTCTGTGATGGCCGAAGTTATTGACGACTAACTTTCACTTCGTTGACTCACTTAAGCTTCGTTATATAGTAATAAGATCCTCTAATGATTTAAGTTCCCTAGAAGCATTTCAGTTATGTGTTTATTTTTTTCGTATGATCGATGATGGCTTTGTTTTGGGGAATTTTGGCGGATTGTGGAAGATCTGATGCTTGGGGATGGCGTACCTTACTTCTGCTAGGCAATATGGGATTTCGATACTCTTGCGAATAGTTTTGTTTTCTCTCTTGACTATGACATTTGATTTTGATTGACCTCTGAGACTGTAGAAGTACTAGGTGGATTAAGATAGGTTGTTTTGTTCACGACTCGAGATAAAGTATGATCATCATGAAGGCATATTTATGTGGTGCCGGTATTATGACGCCTGATCAACGTGATAATACTTGCACCATATAACGTGCACTCATTGTGGCCATAGGATATCTTGGAGAGTACCTAAGAAGTTTAGAATTTGACCTCCGTTGGTTTATCCGTGATTAGTGAGACTTTAGGTTCATTCTACCTATGCGTATACTTTGCCTTCGTTCATTAGATATCTGAATGAGTTTGGAATCTCGTTTTGCATTCTGTTGACCTCAGTTATAAATCTTGAACTCTTTGTAGAACTCTCTACTGTTGATACAGTTAAATTGACTTGAAATTTTGTTCGTATTCCATATGAGCTTTCTAGAAGATTCTCCTATCATCCATTTTATGTTGCATGGACCTTTTGACCCGAATCAACCAATTCTGTCTCCTTCTGAGAAATTTGAACCCACCTCATTTTGATTTGAGTCATGAGGAACTATTTGGTCTGAAGATCTTTTTGGAAGAACCTCCTCGGGCGTGAGAATATTTGTGATGATCTTTTGCGACTTGCTACGACTTCGTTTAACTTTGCGACTTCAATTTTCGAGGACGAAAATTTCTTTTAAGAGGGGAAGAGTTGTAAAACCCGAAATCTTAACATAATATGAAAGGACTAAAATACCCTCTGAATTTGAACTTTAAGAATTTATGAAATTATGTAAGTAACCTCATTTGAACATAACCTAAGTTACAAAGCAAACTAAGTTAATATAAACTTTGCTCTATGAATTGAAAGTTACAAAATAAATAAATGTACAAAGTAACTATTCCTTCATCAACATATAAGCTAGGCGTTTTTTTTTTTTTTTTTTTTTTTTTGTAACAAGACTTCCCAAATTTTTGGCCCAAAAGAATTAGAACAAGAAGAGTTAACTAAGGTTTATGTAGCCCGTTATGAAGGTCCAATAATTCCCTAACTTGGCCTATCAAATAAAACATGGCATTCTTTTTTCTTTATATAACCGAACATCACAAAGAAACCAAAAATCCTAATTCACTAAAATGGTTCGGCTCCCTTCTTCTTGCTGCTGCTGCTGTCGATCTAAACACACCAAAAGAAGTCTTTGATCTTGTTCTTGTTCTAAGGTAATCATACTCCCTTCATAACTAATCCATTCGAATCTTTAGTAAGCCCTAATCGGCCCTTCTTTATGTGTTTTCTTTTCTGCCAATCGAACCCAAGAAGAAAAGAAGGAAGGAGGCTCGTTGGTGATTTGATTGTGTTGTGTTCTTGCCCTTCGTGTGACCTTCAAGGGTATTGTATCATCATCCTTGTTCAATCCTTGTCATATTCTTGTTTTTGGTCCTTGTCGATTTGTATGAAAGATACACATAAAATAATAAGTTGAAAACCCTAAAACTTAAGATGTATAAATCGAACCATGTGTACCTATGATGAATTTATTCGTTTTGATTATGTTAAGACCAGATGTAATCGACCTAGACATGTTATGGACTCATCTATAATCGTTTTGTGTTAAGAACTAAAGGTTGGAATGACCAAACTCTAAGTATATGCATGAAATTATAAACTGCTACTGATCTGGAAATTTATCCGACTTAAATCGAATGTATCTAATTGATGTGAACGTGTTTTTGGGTGTTTTCAGAGTCTAAAACTAAGTTCAATAAAATAGCTACCTGAGGAAATTAATCTTGTAATTTTTAGAGGCCTGGAAGGCTACTTTTTGATTTTTAGAAAATTAAGTGTCCAATCGAATTCGTATGTCTGGAAAATTAGTCCGTGTTTATGAATTTTAATTTTCAAACCGTGTCGAATTAGAAGGTGTCCTTTGAACTGAGTCATATTTTATATATCTATTAATAACTGGAATTTTTATAGATTTTTGTGAATTTATCTGAAGGGGTAACTAAGTACAAACTTGTCGAGTGTTTCATCAGATACGATTCTGGAACATGTTGTGAAAATGGATTTTTCATTCGTACCTAGACAACTTAATAAAATCTGGAAAAATTACATAAAATACTTAGGACATTGAGGAACGTGTGTGAATTTTTATAGATTTTATTTCGAAGTATTAATGTGATTCTTAAATTATTTGAAACGTGTTAAATTCGTATGTATAAGAGACTGTTACGGATTAAAAAGGTTTAAAAAGTGTTATGTGTTTATTTTCTAAAACTAAAGGGTTTAATTTGTCATTCTTTTAAAATTAAGGGACCTAACTTATGAAAACCTGTAACTTTATAGTAATTACATTTTATACCCTAAACTTATAAGAATTTCATACTAATCCCTAAATTTGTGATAATTACATAATGAACCCTAAATTTATGAAAAACTACTTTATGAACCTTAAACTACGAATATGGTCATCTTTAATACTTTAAATTGACATACGGGAATGTTAATAACTAAAGTTACTAAATTTGGAAACCTGCAAAAAATAGAAAGTTACTTAAAATGGAAAGGCAAGCTAAAATAAGTAATTATGAACCAATTGTAATTCTCTTCTACTCCTTTAGGTGTGAAGAAGGAGAGGTCTTGATCCGTTTCAGTGCTTTCTATTCTTGTTTTGCTTACATTCGTAATAAGGTACAGATATTCTGACATTCTCACAGGTTTCTCATGAACTCCCTCTTTTCTCTTTTATATCTTGTTTCCCTTGAACCTTGCTATGCTTCCCTTGTTCTGTGAACCCTGCTATGTTTCCCTTGATATTGTGAACTTTGCTATGTTCCCTTTTGTATTGTGAACCTTTGATATGATCCACTTGATTTGAACCTTATTATGAACCCTTTCTATGATCTCTCGTTCTGAACCTTGACTTGAACCTCTATTATAAACCTTGATCTGATATATTTGAAATGAAACTTGACCTGAACCATTTGATATGAAAGTTGAACTTGAACATTTGATACTTGATACTTGACCCTTGACCCACAGTTTGATACTACGAGCCACTACTTGTTTCACTAGGCATGAGGGTTTCATGTCCTTGTCATTGATGCACCGATGACTTGACTCTAGGGTAGGAGTGTGATGACCTATCCCGTCCCTGACCTGACTTGACTTGTTATGTAGAGGAAGAACTTGGCCTACTGAGGCGTATGGATGCATCCTAGATTTGACTTGACTTGACTTGTTTATACTACTTGCTATACTTGGTGACTGATGTTGTGTGCGATACACGTCTTTCACATCTTGGGAGTTAGCTATTCCAACCCCTTGGAGGTATCCCCTCACCTTGTACTTGGTACCGAGGTCTCCCCTCCGTACACCTTGCTACTTGATTACTTGACTTGATACTTGACTTGACTTGGGCTTGTAATGGATTACTGTTTTTCCTTTACCTTATAACCTTGTACTTAGTATCCCGAGGTCACCCCTCCGGATACATACTTGACCTGACACTTGACTTAATACTTGACTTGACTTGACTTGATTTGATTTGGGCTCGGGTTGGGATTACTTTTCCCTTTACTCTTATCTTTTGTAACTTTTCCTTAACTCTTGGTATATCTGCATAATCTTTTATCTTTCTTTCTATCCTAACTCTTGTTACACCTTGCATTGTTTCACTTACCCCACTATCCCTTTATTACTGCTTTGTTACCTTTATATCTGTTCATTGAGCTTTCGTAGCTCAGCCGCATTTCTTTTCCTGTGGCAGGTTTTAGTTTGGAAGCTGGGTATGAGTGGAGAGTACCTTGGACTTAGAAGACCCTACTAGCTATTGAAGATGAATAGAAGAATTTATATTTAGACTTAGAAATTATTGTATCAACCTTGTAGTTTCAGATTTTCCATTGTAACCTTTGAAATTCTATTATATTATTTATGTCGTATGCTTGTGTTTGTTCTGATATGAAACCATTATTGTGACATCTTTACCCTTGTCGGGTCGGGGTGTTACGATTTATGGTATCAGAGAGACAGGCTGCGACTCGTAATACATTTACCCTTGACCTGTGAGTTTTGGACCATTAGGCTTCCACTGTAAGAACATAGGAGAACACCTTGAGAACTTGCTTTAGGATTTCTTAATATGAACTTAAGTTTTGACCAGTGAGGAATGGGTAGACTATAAGGCATTTGTTTAAGTATCATTTCTTCCGCATCACTCTGATTCGTGCCTTGCTTTTGGTTAAAGCCTGTTGAGATCACTTTTGGAAATTGAAAGCTTATGCTTTGCACCACCTAAATTTTGAAACATAAATGAATCTTGAAGGCATTGAGAATTGCATAATAATTGCCTGACACTATTTGATCCTTATCTTCAGATTCCGACTCTGACCTCTGGTCCTTTTGTTAATCACTTTGATGCCTCTTCGGGCATTCTGAGAATCTCCATGGCAATGACGTACTTGATACATTCTGTTAATTGTCTCTTGCTTTTGATAAGCATCTATGAATCTCCCGACGCTATTTGATTTCGTCTTACCCATCTCTGTCCCTATGAGAAGCTTGTGGTGTTTAACCACGAGTATAAGAATGTTTTCCTCTCATTTTTGAACGATAAGATTTGCTATGTTGACCTATCTTTCTTTGGATAGTTAACTCCGATTTTATTCTAATAAGGGATTGGTTGATTGAACATTCAAAATATTGACAACTATCCTCCTATGTCTCACCTTTGGCGTCTGAAACAATTTTGAACTCCCGACCATGATTACCGATTGTTAAACTTTTGGCTATCACTATTACTCTGGAGACTCGTGTGTTACCTTCGCGACTATGAAGTTTTCCCTAGAACCCACTTCGTACACCAATGGATGAACCTTATCTTGAGAATTATTTGACACCCTGAGTTTTCTAAATATGATTTTTGGTTGAACCACCAAGTTTTCCACCGGAGTGTGAAGTAGGATTGACATGATGCTGAGAGATTGTCTAGCCACCAAGCGAAGATGTCTTTCAGATCATACCAGTTTGATTTGAGCAACCGGGAAGAGCAGCAACCGAAGACCAGGAAGTGAGCTTGCTTAAGTGTATCTTCTGGGCGTGTTTCAGTTTCGTTCGCGATAAAGAAGGATGGTGACAGGGGATATGTATTGATTACTGGAAGCTGAACCGTACTGCTGTTAGGAACCATTATTTCTCCACCCTGAAACGACTATGTACCTGTTCAATTTCAAAGCGTGAAGTTTCCTTAAGATGGAAGTATGAATTGAGGGTATTCTTGGAATCGCCTTCTGTATTAGTAACGACTGCTATGACGGTTAGTGACGCTAATAGTATTAGCTAAAGCTCTGACTGTTTTGTGAATTTGATAAATAATGTTTTCTCGAGAGTACTTGGGCAAATGGTCATTGTATGACTTAATAGTACATTCGGAGACGAGGAAGAGCATGAAAAATCATTTTTGCACCTTGTTAGAAATTTAACGATCATTTGTACATTCTGGGAGGTTAATATTTGTTGAGACAACTAGAATCATATCGGGAGAATTACTTCACTGCACGACCTGGAGTTGACAACAACGGCGGCTACCCTGAAGAGCGAAGACATTCCTTACAAGGCAGAAGTGTTGGCGATGCAGAAGAAGAAAATCTAGTCAAGATGGCGAACCTGGATCTGATGAAGACATGCAGTCTAGCTTCCCTATTCACCTTGGTTGTACTAAGATGAATTGAGAGCGGAAACAGACTGGATGATGAAGGGATTCGAAGATCGTGCCAGAAATTCACATGACTCCATCACATTCCAAGAAGAACTGCAGGAGGCTTGACGAACCAGATACAAGTTCACGATTTTGTTTCACTTCCAGATGAATGGACAAACGAAGACAGATTAACCGGACTTGAAGAGATCGGATGTCTTGAATGAACGGATTTTTGAAACAGACCTTTTATGTTTGGAAGAATTGATTCTGTGATGGCCGAAGTTATTGACGACTAACTTTCACTTCGTTGACTCACTTAAGCTTCGTTATATAGTAATAAGATCCTCTAATGATTTAAGTTCCCTAGAAGCATTTCAGTTATGTGTTTATTTTTTTCGTATGATCGATGATGGCTTTGTTTTGGGGAATTTTGGCGGATTGTGGAAGATCTGATGCTTGGGGATGGCGTACCTTACTTCTGCTAGGCAATATGGGATTTCGATACTCTTGCGAATAGTTTTGTTTTCTCTCTTGACTATGACATTTGATTTTGATTGACCTCTGAGACTGTAGAAGTACTAGGTGGATTAAGATAGGTTGTTTTGTTCACGACTCGAGATAAAGTATGATCATCATGAAGGCATATTTATGTGGTGCTGGTATTATGACGCCTGATCAACGTGATAATACTTGCACCATATAACGTGCACTCATTGTGGCCATAGGATATCTTGGAGAGTACCTAAGAAGTTTAGAATTTGACCTCCGTTGGTTTATCCGTGATTAGTGAGACTTTAGGTTCATTCTACCTATGCGTATACTTTGCCTTCGTTCATTAGATATCTGAATGAGTTTGGAATCTCGTTTTGCATTCTGTTGACCTCAGTTATAAATCTTGAACTCTTTGTAGAACTCTCTACTGTTGATACAGTTAAATTGACTTGAAATTTTGTTCGTATTCCATATGAGCTTTCTAGAAGATTCTCCTATCATCCATTTTATGTTGCATGGACCTTTTGACCCGAATCAACCAATTCTGTCTCCTTCTGAGAAATTTGAACCCACCTCATTTTGATTTGAGTCATGAGGAACTATTTGGTCTGAAGATCTTTTTGGAAGAACCTCCTCGGGCGTGAGAATATTTGTGATGATCTTTTGCGACTTGCTACGACTTCGTTTAACTTTGCGACTTCAATTTTCGAGGACGAAAATTTCTTTTAAGAGGGGAAGAGTTGTAAAACCCGAAATCTTAACATAATATGAAAGGACTAAAATACCCTCTGAATTTGAACTTTAAGAATTTATGAAATTATGTAAGTAACCTCATTTGAACATAACCTAAGTTACAAAGCAAACTAAGTTAATATAAACTTTGCTCTATGAATTGAAAGTTACAAAATAAATAAATGTACAAAGTAACTATTCCTTCATCTACATATAAGCTAGGCCTTTTTTTTTTGTGTAACAAGACTTCCCAAATTTTCGGCCCAAAAGAATTAGAACAAGAAGAGTTAACTAAGGTTTATGTAGCCCGTTATGAAGGTCCAATAATTCCCTAACTTGGCCTATCAAATAAAACACGGCATTCTTTTTTCTTTATATAACCGAACATCACAAAGAAACCAAAAACCCTAATTCACTAAAATGGTTCGGCTCCCTTCTTCTTGCTGCTGCTGCTGTCGATCTAAACACACCAAAAGAAGTCTTTGATCTTGTTCTTGTTCTAAGGTAATCATACTCCCTTCATAACTAATCCATTCGAATCTTTAGTAAGCCCTAATCGGCCCTTCTTTATGTGTTTTCTTTTCTGCCAATCGAACCCAAGAAGAAAAGAAGGAAGGAGGCTCGTTGGTGATTTGATTGTGTTGTGTTCTTGCCCTTCGTGTGACCTTCAAGGGTATTGTATCATCATCCTTGTTCAATCCTTGTCATATTCTTGTTTTTGGTCCTTGTCGATTTGTATGAAAGATACACATAAAATAATAAGTTGAAAACCCTAAAACTTAAGATGTATAAATCGAACCATGTGTACCTATGATGAATTTATTCGTTTTGATTATGTTAAGACCAGATGTAATCGACCTAGACATGTTATGGACTCATCTATAATCGTTTTGTGTTAAGAACTAAAGGTTGGAATGACAAAACTCTAAGTATATGCATGAAATTATAAACTGCTACTGATCTGGAAATTTATCCGACTTAAATCGAATGTATCTAATTGATGTGAACGTGTTTTTGGGTGCTTTCAGAGTCTAAAACTAAGTTAAATGAAATAGCTACCTGAGGAAATTAATCTTGTAATTTTTAGAGGCCTGGAAGGCTACTTTTTGATTTTTAGAAAATTAAGTGTCTAATCGAATTCGTATGTCTGGAAAATTAGTCCGTGTTTATGAATTTTAATTTTCAAACCGTGTCGAATTAGAAGGTGTCCTTTGAACTGAGTCATATTTTATATGTCTATTAATAACTGGAATTTTATAGATTTTTGTGAATTTATCTGAAGGGGTAACTAAGTACAAACTTGTCGAGTGTTTCATCAGATACGATTCTGGAACATGTTGTGAAAATGGATTTTTCATTCGTAGCTAGACAACTTAATAAAATCTGGAAAAATTACATAAAATACTTAGGACATTGAGGAACGTGTGTGAATTTTTATAGATTTTATTTCGAAGTATTAATGTGATTCTTAAATTATTTGAAACGTGTTAAATTCGTATGTATAAGAGACTGTTACGGATTAAAAAGGTTTAAAAAGTGTTATGTGTTTATTTTCTAAAACTAAAGGGTTTAATTTGTCAATCTTTTAAAATTAAGGGACCTAACTTATGAAAACCTGTAACTTTATAGTAATTACATTTTATACCCTAAACTTATAAGAATTTAATACTAATCCCTAAATTTGTGATAATTACATAATGAACCCTAAATTTATGAAAAACTACTTTATGAACCTTAAACTACGAATATGGTCATCTTTAATACTTTAAATTGACATACGGGAATGTTAATAACTAAAGTTACTAAATTTGGAAACCTGCAAAAAATAGAAAGTTACTTAAAATGGAAAGGCAAGCTAAAATAAGTAATTATAAACCAATTGTAATTCTCTTCTACTCCTTTAGGTGTGAAGAAGGAGAGGTCTTGATCCGTTTCAGTGCTTTCTATTCTTGTTTTGCTTACATTCGTAATAAGGTACAGATATTCTGACCTTCTCACAGGTTTCTCATGAACTCCCTCTTTTCTCTTTTATATCTTGTTTCCCTTGAACCTTGCTATGCTTCCCTTGTTCTGTGAACCCTGCTATGTTTCCCTTGATATTGTGAACTTTGCTATGTTCCCTTTTGTATTGTGAACCTTTGATATGATCCACTTGATTTGAACCTTATTATGAACCCTTGCTATGATCTCTCGTTCTGAACCTTGACTTGAACCTCTGTTATAAACCTTGATCTGATATATTTGAAATGAAACTTGACCTGAACCATTTGATATGAAAGTTGAACTTGAACATTTGATACTTGATACTTGACCCTTGACCCACAGTTTGATACTACGAGCCACTACTTGTTTCACTAGGCATGAGGGTTTCATGTCCTTGTCATTGATGCACCGATGACTTGACTCTAGGGTAGGAGAGTGATGACCTATCCCGTCCCTGACCTGACTTGACTTGTTATGTAGAGGAAGAACTTGGCCTACTGGGGCGTATGGATGCATCCTAGATTTGACTTGACTTGACTTGTTTATACTACTTGCTATACTTGGTGACTGATGGTGTGTGCGATACACGTCTTTCACATCTTGGGAGTTAGTAACTCCAACCCCTTGGAGGTATCCCCTCACCTTGTACTTGGTACCGAGGTCTCCCCTCCGTACACCTTGCTACTTGATTACTTGACTTGATACTTGACTTGACTTGGGCTCGTAATGGATTACTGTTTTTCCTTTACCTTATAACCTTGTACTTAGTATCCCGAGGTCACCCCTCCGGATACATACTTGACCTGACACTTGACTTAATACTTGACTTGACTTGACTTGATTTGATTTGGGCTCGGGTTGGGATTACTTTTCCCTTTACTCTTATCTTTTGTAACTTTTCCTTAACTCTTGGTATATCTGCATAATCTTTTATCTTTCTTTCTATCCTAACTCTTGTTACACCTTGCATTGTTTCACCTACCTCACTATCCCTTTATTACTGCCTTGTTACCTTTATATCTGTTCACTGAGCTTTCGTAGCTCAGCCGCATTTCTTTTCCTGCGGCAGGTTTTAGTTTGGAAGCTGGGTATGAGTGGAGAGTACCTTGGACTTAGAAGACCCTACTAGCTATTGAAGATGAATAGAAGAATTTATATTTAGACTTAGAAATTATTGTATCAACCTTGTAGTTTCAGATTTTCCATTGTAACCTTTGAAATTCTATTATATTATTTATGTCGTATGCTTGTGTTTGTTCTGATATGAAACCATTATTGTGACATCTTTACCTTTGTCGGGTCGGGGTGTTACGATTTATGGTATCAGAGAGACAGGCTGCGACTCGTAATACATTTACCCTTGACCTGTGAGTTTTGGACCATTAGGCTTCCACTGTAAGAACATAGGAGAACACCTTGAGAACTTGCTTTAGGATTTCTTAATATGAACTTAAGTTTTGACCAGTGAGGAATGGGTAGACTATAAGGCATTTGTTTAAGTATCATTTCTTCCGCATCACTCTGATTCGTGCCTTGCTTTTGGTTAAAGCCTGTTGAGATCACTTTTGGAAATTGAAAGCTTATGCTTTGCACCACCTAAATTTTGAAACATAAATGAATCTTGAAGGCATTGAGAATTGCATAATAATTGCCTGACACTATTTGATCCTTATCTTCAGATTCCGACTCTGACCTCTGGTCCTTTTGTTAATCACTTTGATGCCTCTTCGGGCATTCTGAGAATCTCCATGGCAATGACGTACTTGATACATTCTGTTAATTGTCTCTTGCTTTTGATAAGCATCTATGAATCTCCCGACGCTATTTGATTTCGTCTTACCCATCTCTGTCCCTATGAGAAGCTTGTGGTGTTTAACCACGAGTATAAGAATGTTTTCCTCTCATTTTTGAACGATAAGATTTGCTATGTTGACCTATCTTTCTTTGGATAGTTAACTCCGATTTTATTCTAATAAGGGATTGGTTGATTGAACATTCAAAATATTGACAACTATCCTCCTATGTCTCACCTTTGGCGTCTGAAACAATTTTGAACTCCCGACCATGATTACCGATTGTTAAACTTTTGGCTATCACTATTACTCTGGAGACTCGTGTGTTACCTTCGCGACTATGAAGTTTTCCCTAGAACCCACTTCGTACACCAATGGATGAACCTTATCTTGAGAATTATTTGACACCCTGAGTTTTCTAAATATGATTTTTGGTTGAACCACCAAGTTTTCCACCGGAGTGTGAAGTAGGATTGACATGATGCTGAGAGATTGTCTAGCCACCAAGCGAAGATGTCTTTCAGATCATACCAGTTTGATTTGAGCAATCGAGAAGAGCAGCAACCGAAGACCAGGAAGTGAGCTTGCTTAAGTGTATCTTCTGGGCGTGTTTCAGTTTCGTTCGCGATAAAGAAGGATGGTGACAGGGGATATGTATTGATTACTGGAAGCTGAACCGTACTGCTGTTAGGAACCATTATTTCTCCACCCTGAAACGACTATGTACCTGTTCAATTTCAAAGCGTGAAGTTTCCTTAAGATGGAAGTATGAATTGAGGGTATTCTTGGAATCGCCTTCTGTATTAGTAACGACTGCTATGACGGTTAGTGACGCTAATAGTATTAGCTAAAGCTCTGACTGTTTTGTGAATTTGATAAATAATGTTTTCTCGAGAGTACTTGGGCAAATGGTCATTGTATGACTTAATAGTACATTCGGAGACGAGGAAGAGCATGAAAAATCATTTTTGCACCTTGTTAGAAATTTAACGATCATTTGTACATTCTGGGAGGTTAATATTTGTTGAGACAACTAGAATCATATCGGGAGAATTACTTCACTGCACGACCTGGAGTTGACAACAACGGCGGCTACCCTGAAGAGCGAAGACATTCCTTACAAGGCAGAAGTGTTGGCGATGCAGAAGAAGAAAATCTAGTCAAGATGGCGAACCTGGATCTGATGAAGACATGCAGTCTAGCTTCCCTATTCACCTTGGTTGTACTAAGATGAATTGAGAGCGGAAACAGACTGGATGATGAAGGGATTCGAAGATCGTGCCAGAAATTCACATGACTCCATCACATTCCAAGAAGAACTGCAGGAGGCTTGACGAACCAGATACAAGTTCACGATTTTGTTTCACTTCCAGATGAATGGACAAACGAAGACAGATTAACCGGACTTGAAGAGATCGGATGTCTTGAATGAACGGATTTTTGAAACAGACCTTTTATGTTTGGAAGATTTGATTCTGTGATGGCCGAAGTTATTGACGACTAACTTTCACTTCGTTGACTCACTTAAGCTTCATTATATAGTAATAAGATCCTCTAATGATTTAAGTTCCCTAGAAGCATTTCAGTTATGTGTTTATTTTTTTCGTATGATCGATGATGGCTTTGTTTTGGGGAATTTTGGCGGATTGTGGAAGATCTGATGCTTGGGGATGGCGTACCTTACTTCTGCTAGGCAATATGGGATTTCGATACTCTTGCGAATAGTTTTGTTTTCTCTCTTGACTATGACATTTGATTTTGATTGACCTCTGAGACTGTAGAAGTACTAGGTGGATTAAGATAGGTTGTTTTGTTCACGACTCGAGATAAAGTATGATCATCATGAAGGCATATTTATGTGGTGCTGGTATTATGACGCCTGATCAACGTGATAATACTTACACCATATAACGTGCACTCATTGTGGCCATAGGATATCTTGGAGAGTACCTAAGAAGTTTAGAATTTGACCTCCGTTGGTTTATCCGTGATTAGTGAGACTTTAGGTTCATTCTACCTATGCGTATACTTTGCCTTCGTTCATTAGATATCTGAATGAGTTTGGAATCTCGTTTTGCATTCTGTTGACCTCAGTTATAAATCTTGAACTCTTTGTAGAACTCTCTACTGTTGATACAGTTAAATTGACTTGAAATTTTGTTCGTATTCCATATGAGCTTTCTAGAAGATTCGCCTATCATCCATTTTATGTTGCATGGAGCTTTTGACCCGAATCAACCAATTCTGTCTCCTTCTGAGAAATTTGAACCCACCTCATTTTGATTTGAGTCATGAGGAACTATTGGTCTGAAGATCTTTTTGGAAGAACCTCCTCGGGCGTGAGAATATTTGTGATGATCTTTTGCTACTTGCTACGACTTCGTTTAACTTTGCGACTTCAATTTTCGAGGACGAAAATTTCTTTTAAGAGGGGAAGAGTTGTAAAACCCGAAATCTTAACATAATATGAAAGGACTAAAATACCCTCTGAATTTGAACTTTAAGAATTTATGAAATTATGTAAGTAACCTCATTTGAACATAACCTAAGTTACAAAGCAAACTAAGTTAATATAAACTTTGCTCTATGAATTGAAAGTTACAAAATAAATAAATGTACAAAGTAACTATTCCTTCATCTACATATAAGCTAGGCCTTTTTTTTTTTGTGTAACAAGACTTCCCAAATTTTCGGCCCAAAAGAATTAGAACAAGAAGAGTTAACTAAGGTTTATGTAGCCCGTTATGAAGGTCCAATAATTCCCTAACTTGGCCTATCAAATAAAACACGGCATTCTTTTTTCTTTATATAACCGAACATCACAAAGAAACCAAAAACCCTAATTCACTAAAATGGTTCGGCTCCCTTCTTCTTGCTGCTGCTGCTGTCGATCTAAACACACCAAAAGAAGTCTTTGATCTTGTTCTTGTTCTAAGGTAATCATACTCCCTTCATAACTAATCCATTCGAATCTTTAGTAAGCCCTAATCGGCCCTTCTTTATGTGTTTTCTTTTCTGCCAATCGAACCCAAGAAGAAAAGAAGGAAGGAGGCTCGTTGGTGATTTGATTGTGTTGTGTTCTTGCCCTTCGTGTGACCTTCAAGGGTATTGTATCATCATCCTTGTTCAATCCTTGTCATATTCTTGTTTTTGGTCCTTGTCGATTTGTATGAAAGATACACATAAAATAATAAGTTGAAAACCCTAAAACTTAAGATGTATAAATCGAACCATGTGTACCTATGATGAATTTATTCGTTTTGATTATGTTAAGACCAGATGTAATCGACCTAGACATGTTATGGACTCATCTATAATCGTTTTGTGTTAAGAACTAAAGGTTGGAATGACCAAACTCTAAGTATATGCATGAAATTATAAACTGCTACTGATCTGGAAATTTATCCGACTTAAATCGAATGTATCTAATTGATGTGAACGTGTTTTTGGGTGTTTTCAGAGTCTAAAACTAAGTTAAATAAAATAGCTACCTGAGGAAATTAATATTGTAATTTTTAGAGGCCTGAAAGGCTACTTTTTGATTTTTAGAAAATTAAGTGTCCAATCGAATTCGTATGTCTGGAAAATTAGTCCGTGTTTATGAATTTTAATTTTCAAACCGTATGAAAAATTTTTTTTTCATAAATTTAGGGTTCACCACGTTGTTAAACATTTTCCAGATATTAATGTTATTGCCGTATGAAAAAAAAGTTTGACTCTAAAGTAGTTCCAAAAAAAAAACCCAATTTTTCTTAAGATTTTCTTATACAAAAAGCATAGAAAACATCAAAAGGTTTGTGTATTGATAGTACCCTACAGTGGCGGAGACAGAAAATGTGATCATGGGGGAATTGCGCAAAAGGTTAAATATCGGGAGATGTAGTTTTTTGTGTAATTTAAAACAAGACGGGTCTGGTTTAATATGAAGGAAACATAAGTGCTCTACTACGATGTTGTTAACACTAGTTATAAGTTTAGGTGCCGAAAAAAAAATCGGTTGATTATGTTATTTGATTTATCTAGCAAATTTCAAATATCTAGTATGTAAAAGTTATATTAAAGCACTCACAATTTCATAGATAACGTTACCAATCGGTATGCGATTATTATATCGAAACATAATCGTTAAAAAACATTTGAGAAACTCTGTGATGCTAACAAATTAAAAATAAAATACCTATTTTAACAAAATCACGTTAAAAAATAAAAATGTATAATATTCACATCATTTGAAGCGACTGAATTAATATACCAACAGTAAACCACATTTTACTATACCAAGTTACCAGCAATTGGGGCGATGCCAGATAGTTCTGTGTAGAAATTTTATGGAAGTGAATATGCTTTGAAAGTAACACTCTCCCTGAACAAAAGTCTAACATCAAAACTTGGATTGTGATGTTTTAGCAACATAGCATTGTTGACACCCTATATGGCATAAAATTCGAGTCACTTGTTGTTCTCTTCCGTGTAAATTTTCAAGAACCTGTTCAATAGTTGGGGGAGTTAAATCAACTAAAACAAGCCGCGTCAAGCATAAAAAGTTCCTATAAGTATCGGATGCCCGTTCACTTCATACTATTGTAAATAATGATTGTACATACTCCGTATAGCTTTTAAGAAAGATGTAACTTTTGTTACAATTATGTTAGATAGTATGTTTAAGAAAGATGTAAATTTGCTAGTATGTTATAAAGAATGAACAATGTTCCTTTTTGTTTCATTTATTAGAGTACACAGTTTTGTTCGTTTTATATACAATGCTATACACCACGAGTTGTAACTTTCAAACTATCCATATTTTGTTACAGTTATTGATATGTGACAAGAGAAGAGGGCTATGTTTGGCGAGAGCTTATGGGGGGCTTATTGGGGATTAAGCTTTTAAAATAAGCCAGTTTCGTTTGTCACACAGGCTTATGGAGGCTTATGACTTATAAAATAAGTCGTAAGCTTCCATAAGCCCAAGCCCATAAAATGGGGATTATAGGGGCATATGGCTAGTTAAATTACTTAAATACCCTTAAAAATATAATGAATTATCACGTAAAAGCTGTAAATATATGTGAATTTAGTTTGATGTATTTTTATGTGATTTTACATTAATAAGCTTCAGCTCCAACTAATTCGCCAAACAGCATTATAAAAATATAAGTTTCAGCCTTCGGCTTATAATAAAAGCCCCAGCCCCAGCTCTAGCCCTAGCCCCAACCCATTGCGCCAAAGATACGGTGATGTGCATACTTGCTAACTTTGCAACATGGTGTTCCCCGAAGCATCATTTAACATTCTAAAACTATCTATTGAACATTATTTTAATAACAAAGCCTCGTTAAATCTCATAAAGGAGTTTGTTCACATAGAGCCACTTTGGTATAAACTCGACTTGTATTTGCGCAAGATCCTTGAAACCCATTAAATAAGGCAATCACGATGTCATGGATTTGATAAAATGACACGTGGCGATTTTACACAAGATTGAATATCAAATACAACTAAAGTCAATCATTTGGCTATCCTAAACTCCATCATCTTTACATCAAAAGTCCAAACTATTGCTTATCAACTCGACTCTTACCCAAAGTGTTTTGGCTCAGTTGGTACCCACCTCCGAAAAACCCATGGGTCAACTGGAGAGATTTTGTGGATAAATGGTCAAGGGTTCAAGTCTAGGCTCTTGCTCACTCCAGTCGGCGCCCCACTGGGCCAAGAGAGTTGCCGGAGCTATTTCTTGTGGGGTGGACAATGGCTGGTGTCAAAAGGCACCCGGGGTCAGGGTGTTCCCATCAATTCACACCTTTTTTTTGGATCAACTCAAATCTTAAAACCACGACAAATTATACTCCAACTTATTGACTCATCACCCAGAACTTCATAACCCGAAAACCATCAACCCAATGAAAGATTCATCTCCAATCCCTTTTAATGACAATTCCATTGAATCATCACCACTTATCCTACTAGTTTCATCCATTGAATATTTGGCGTAAAGCATCCCTGGTTTCTATATTAAACAAATCTTTTGAATGATTATCAACATAAGTATTTTTTTCCAAATCATAGTCATTGCACCAAATCCAGAAGCTCGATATATTTCAATATTTGTTGGATCATTTAACTAATTAAACAAGTACTGTATTTACAGTTAGATTACAACCAAAATGATAATACAAAATGACAGGAATTACAGTTAATCTTATAGATCTTTCAAAATGAGTTTAATATATATCTGATTTCATGAGATACAATATTAACTATTTAAAAGAACATTGCCATGCAAATAACAGTTCATGCCTAAGATGTAGAAGAGAATCAAGATAGTCACCTACTCGTCTTTAATATCCACCAAACATAAGCAATAGAGTTACTATAGTTCAGAACTGCATACAATAAATATCTCAACAGCCTCATAGTTTCATATCTCCCTTAGCATGACTTGTTCAATAAAAGCTTTCACCTACATGTTACCAACCAATATTAAATATATCAAAACTCCTCAACCAATCTTAAATATCCTTCATTTAAGCTCATAAACTAAACCATTTAAACTTTCCTAAATACTTGATTAAACTTATTTTTAGTTACAAAAAACTTAAGCTTGTTGTAGTTAAATCATCTAATAAGTCATAGAAAAGTTTAAACAATAACTTTTAACCTATACAAGACTTGTTACACATATGAAATAAATTTTGCTATATATAGCCTTAAGAACATTTTTTTTTGAAAGGCAAATTTTTTTTTTTGAAAGGCATATAGCCTTAATAACTACGGTTCAAATGTAATACTCCGTAATTGTTTGTATCTTAACAACAAACCACCCATCATTTACAAATTACTACCCACAACAACCTGAATATACCACCAAACTTGCAAAGTTTCATTTTTTAAACATAACATTTGGGCTACGTTTAGCAAAACCCGAAATAAAATCAATTAGTTAATACTTAAAAGAAAAACACAGCTCATGTCATCAATTAGCAAAACCCAAAATAAAATGAATTGTAATGTGTTGAATTGTAATTGATGAAATCTGTCATTGTGTTTGGTTGACTCGCAACGTAATGTAATTTAGAAAAAAAAAATAATAGTAATAATAATAATAAACAATAATAATAATATAAAATAATAATAATAATAATAATAATAATAATAATAATCAAGATGAAAACTCAAGAGGGGGAAAATGAAAAACTATGAGCGGGAAAATGAAAGAGGGGACAAGAAGTATAGACAAAACAAAAAAACCCTATTAAACCTTATCCCCAAAAAGTTAGTCTCTCACCCTGCCGCTCTCTCATCTTCCAACTTTAGGTATAATCGAACTATCTTGTTGCTTGATTATATGGTAGCTTTTATCTTCAATTTTACCCTATATCTCATTTGTTTCGTATGTTTTACTTGTTAATTTTATGATCTATTTTGCTCGAATTTGCGTTTCATATGCTTGTGTTTTGGTCGATTTTGGCTGATTTTGCTTATTTTTAAGCTTTATCTCAATTTTTTTATACTTGAAAAGAATTAATTGTGTAGAGGTTGAACTCAATTAATTTTGTACATTTCTCACCTGCAACATTTCTCGCCTTTAAATGTAGAGGTTGAACTCAATTAATTTTGTACATCTTTACAAAAATAAAAAAGTTTGTTCCTTCCTGATTTGCACTCGATTCTCCCCTTTCGAGTGCACTCATAGCTTTTGATTTCTTTCAGATGGCTGGTGGCAGTACTCATGGTGGGTGGTGGTGGTTTCTTGTCTTAAGCTCTAGCAAAGATAATTTATTATTTCTGCTTTTATTTTTCGACTGACAAGCAAAAATTAATTCTCTCATGATTGAAATAGGTGTTCTTGGAATATTAAGGTAAAGTCATCCCATTTTAAGCTTTATCTCAATTCTTTTATACTTGAAAAATATTATTATAGGCTTCTCAATTGTTTCAATCAGATCCGAAAAATGATAAAGAAATCAAAAGTCAGTTTTATGATTTGTGGTCCAGATCTGTCTTTGTTTGTTTATATGGTGTATTTTTTTTTTCTTTTTTTTCAAGAATATGTGGGTTTTTGTTGTTGTTTGTGTTGGTCGGGGTGTGAATTTATTTGTTTAATATGGATCTGTGTTATAAGAGTTTCGTCTTTTTTGGGTGTTTCTAGTTTAAGATGTGTAAGGTGTTTTTAACGTTATTTTTGGTGGTTGTTCATGTGCAACTTAGACATACAAAGATCATGATATGATTAAGATTTGAAGATGCATGTTAGATGATTTGATGAAATTTATTAAAATACTATCTTCGGATACACTTAAGGATGTAAATTTGATTTTATATGTTAAATTTTCTAACAAAAATAAAGAGCTTAGAGTAAAAGAAAATTAATAAACAATAGGCACTTTAGTGGAATTGATAATTATAACCAGTCCCTTCTAAATTTATTTTATTGTAACTACCTACTGCTGAACATGTTGTATGAATTACTGTTAATTACTACTTATTATAACTATAAAGTTGGGGACAAAAATATACAGAGTTGATCGAACCCACTTTTACATGTAGTTGTTCTTATTGACAGCCCCTGATCGATTACATAACCTTTATGTCCTTCTTGTTCCATTCACAACTGTTGTTTTGGTTTAGTTTAGTTGTTGATGAGAGGATTGGAAATCAGGAATGTTTGTTTATGCTAAATTGTTTATAGTGGTTGTTGTGGAATAAGATGATTTTAGGACAGATTTTGAAAGTTAAATGATGAAGTTTTTGTTTGATTAATTAAAAGGATGATCTAATTAATAAACTGTCTTTTTGATGATTAATTAAAGAGGATTAATGATTTTGATAAGTGTTAAAGAAGAAAAGGATGGGATTTTGGGAGCCATTAGCATTGTGTTTGTTTATTGCTACTGTTGGTTTTAGTATTATAGTTTTTTAAGCTTATGCATTGAAGGTTAGAGTTATGGTCTTTGGTTATTGTATAAGAGACATAGATGCATGTTGGTCAGGCTTTCATGTTTCATACGTGTTGAGGGAACTGATTTCTTTAGGTTCTTTTGATAATGAAACTGAACTAAACATGTTATACTTTTAACTACATTAGGCTTAGGTTCGGCCTATGACCCAATCTAATAGCAAACAGGTACATCTTATGGCTTCGTACATGTTAATTAACATAAGTGTTAGGCTTGTCATAAAAAAGTCAATGGATATTTTCCTAACCTCAAATTAATCAGCTTATTTATTTAATTTTGTTTTATCATCATTGATTTTACTTTTTTAAAAGCTTTTGTCATTTTTATTTAATGTGAAATTTATTTTGGTGGGACATGCAGGACCACTAAATCTAAAAGCGCTTCTGTGATTTGGTCATGCAAAGAATGGGTCATGGGAGTGTCCAACCAAAAGGCTAGAGGGCTTAATGGAAAAAAAAGGGGGCAATGTTCTTACTTTGTCTTTGCTCATATAGTAACTATCATTCTTAGAATGAAGGGTAGAATAGCCTCGGATGTTTTTATGTCCGCTCAATGCCCGCTTGACTGGGGCGTCGATGAAAGGACTATTAGCACTTTGATAACGTTTTGCAAGTCCCCACTTGGTTTTGAAGCCACTAACGACTACACATATGAAGGAATTTCTCAGAAGTTGGCGAATCCTTGGTCTGATTTACATCATGGAGGAGTTTTTCGTTATATGATTGAGAGCTTTTTGAAGTATTACGATTCGGGAGGACATTAAGAAAGGTATTGTTGAAAATTTTGTGAAGGGTCGTGGTTTTCCCTGCATGGGATCCGTAGATGGAACCTTACTAAAAGAAAAAGTTCCGGCCGATGCCAATCATTCTTGTTACGCTGTCGTTATCTATGGTGTAGACCTCAGCAGTGACGACCCGAATGACCATCGTTGTTTAATCAAAAACTCGTGGGGAAGGGATGGCGCAATGGTGGGTTTGGTGAGATTCCTTTTAATATCTTAAAGCGTGCCTGTGTCCCTGTTGATGATGTTATGGTGAAGTATGATGTTATGCCGAAGTCCCTGTTGATGCAAGTGTTTTTATCATTCTTACTTTTGTGCCAGACATATGGTTTTTAAAAGGAATCTCACCATAACATCATACTTCACTATAGCATCATCATAAGTGACACATGCACGCTTTAACATATTAAAAAGAATCTCACCAAACCCACCATTGCGCCATCCCTTCCCCCCACGAGTTTTTGATTAAACAACGATGGTCATTCGGGTCGTCACTGCTAAGGTCTACACCATAGATAACGACAGCGTAACAAGAATGATTGGCATTGGCCGGAACTTTTTCTTTTAGTAAGGTTCCATCTACGGATCCCATGCAGGGAAAACCACGACCCTTCACAAAATTTTCAACAATACCTTTCTTAATGTCCTCCCGAATCATAATACTTCAAAAAGCTCTCAATCATATAACGAAAAACTCCTCCATGATGTAAATCAGACCAAGGATTCGCCAACTTCTGAGAAATTCCTTAGTATGGGTAGTCGTTAGTGGCCTCAAAACCAAGTGGGGACTTGCAAAACCTTATCAAAGTGTTCATAGACCATTTTTCTTCGACACCCCAGTCAAGTGGACATAAAAACGTCTGAGGCTATTATACCCTTCATTCTAATTACCCCAGTCAAGCGGGCATTGAGCGGACATAAAAACGTCTGAAGCTATTATACCCTTCATTCTAATTAGATTATACCATGGGTGCGCATATTTTCCCTTAATCTATTAGATTAAGAGAATAATATCATTTGGTGGTTAAGATGATAGTCTTGATCTATCATATATAGTTTACAGTGATAATCAGCTCACCACATCATTGCATGCTTTTTTATGTGTGGATATTTAATTACTTTTGCTTAATTTGCCGTTTGAGGATGGTTTAACGTTCTGTTGATCTAATATAGCAATTAGGCACTCGATTTTGAGGGATGTGGCTATAAAATGATTCTATAATATATGAGTGTACAGAACAGATATAACTTCTTGTACTCGGTGTTTACTACCCTTGGCTGGAATTTTTTGTCTGACTAACTGACTTGTGTCTGTGTGAAAGTTATATGGTGTATTTCCATCAAAATATTGGTCTTAATACAGTAATGTGGGCATACCAGTTGAATGTTTACTAGCTTCCAAGGAAAATTGGTGAATGAACAAATACGATAAACACATAAGACCGTGGAATATATTCCTCAAAAATGTTTGTTGTGTATTTAATGTTTATGAGACGAGATTAAGGATTCTGGGTGGATTTAGGGCCTCTTAAATGAGTATGCTTTACCAAGAAGATTGATGGATTGTCAAAATTTAGTTGTAATCTTTCCACGATAATGGCAACCTTCTAACTCCTATGATGTACGTATGATAATGTGGCAACCGTATTTTGTGTTACTTGATGTACATATGATGCCAACAAAGGGTACCTGATGAGGTTTTCTAGCAGTTTTTCTGTTATATTTCATATTTATCTCAGATCAACTCCTATGATATTTTAGACGATAATTAGTGGAGCATATGTTTCGCTTGTTACTGTAGTATTTAGCTTCTTTTACTACCTAAACATGAGAAGTTGAGAACAAATGTATGATGATTGTGCAATTTCAAGAATAGGAATTACTGCACATATTCTTATCAGGTATTTTTTTTATTATCATCATCATTGTTTGGAAAAAGTTTCAAATTTCAAAAGTCGAAACCACAATAATAATGATGTTTTGACATTGGCTTGACATTTTGTTTTTGTAATGACACGACGTTTATGCACCAATTCATTTAAAAATTCCATTATAATATGAGCTATGTATAAAGCAGAATCATAGCATATAAACAAGTCACCAATGGGCCTTTGGTCGATTAGTATCCGGGAAAAGTCTCCAACCTAGAGGTTGTGAGTTCAAGTCCAACGAAAGACGAAAGTAATATTGTTGTGTTGTGTGAGAATGTATATGTATTACAATTGTGTGTCCCAAGTTTGCTTTAAAAAAAAGCATACAAACAAGTCAAAATGCACAACCATGAATATGTTGTCGGTTCAATTATCTCGTTAGAGATATTGGTGAGATAGTGTGAGAAAATTGCAACTCTAAAGGGGGTGTTTCTTTTTCCCCTTAGTGAAGGGATTGGACCCACTTGCCATTTAATATTATTACTTGTTTAGGTGAGGCCCATAAAAATCTCTGTTCCCTCTATATTCACAAGGGATAAAAATTGAGACTCTCCCCATTAAGAGTCATTAACAGACGTGGACCCACTAAACCCTTAACTAAGGAAAAAAAGAAACAACCCCCTTACATTGAGATCTGGTTTTTGTTAAGTAAGCCCGAGACTTACCGCAGCCTTTCTATAAAATAGACTCAAGTTGCATGTAGTTTCTGTTTATTAAGATACTTAAGTTAATATCTTGAAAATATGTCAGTACATGATGTTAGTTGCAAAAATATATCTTTAAGGAAGCACTTTGAAGGATTATTTTGATGGCGCAAAGTGCGTAGGATTGTTTCTGCAATATTCAGGTTGCACTTAACGTTCACTTAGATGCACTGCTTGCAGACGTGCCACATATTTACGCTGAATCAATTTGTTGATAATCTTACTTTAATGAGAATAATAATAGGACAAGTTAATAATAGTCCAAGCAACTTCAGGTCTCTTGCATTTTGGGGTATCGGTTATATAAACATAACACTAACAACACGTGGATGAGCCGTGAGGATGAAAGCTAAACCAAATGTGATACGTTTGATATGCATATGGTGGAAAGACGACTTTGTTGAGTGTTTTTAGATTTAAGATCAGGTTCCAAATTTTAGATGCCTGCCGCTGAGATGTGGAGATTAGGGAAATGTGTCAAAATGATATGGTTTTTGATGCCTTTGACAGATTAGATGCTTTTATTCTCCATCCAATTGGGTTGACTCTATCCTTAGGAGCCAATTTTCTAATTACTTTAAGGATCTTTGGTACTAACTCATGTCAATTGAGGTCCCACCAACATCTTGTGTCCGAATTGTGTGATTATAAATACGAGTTAGGTCTTTGCAAGGGAAAACCAAATTAGTAACATCGATAACATAAAAGCATTGGTTGTTAACTCTCCCTCAAGGGCTTCTTGATTTAGCTTCCTCTTGCATGTTTTAATAATTTTGAAACAAATGAGAGAAGAAACTTGGGCAAGGAGCTCTTGAGGGAGATGCTACCAAACAATGTCGTTCTCCTTAGTTCTTGAGGGAGATACTACCAAACAATGCCTTTGTCCTTGATGTGTGAAGAGTGAGCTTGGATGTCATTAAGGCAGCTTTTTGCCGTCTCTCCCTCAAAGACTTCTGACCTTTTGAGTGGTCAAAAGTTCGAAGTCTTTAGGGAGAGATGGCAAACAATTGTCTTGACCTATATATGCTAGATGTTGAGAATTAAGATGAACCTAAATCACTTCTATGTGATAAGTAATTCTTTCCTCGACTGTACTAACAGATCACAACAATTGGATGTGACATGTGTGTTTTGCCAACGTTCAGTGGCATATACGAATGGTGGTGAGACATGTCAAGGGTTTTGTAGGTAGACTATGTTAAGAAAGCATTAAATTGTCTTCATCGTACAAAGATTAAACTTGTTTCTTGTGTTCTTTTTTTGAGTCTTTTGTGTTGTGCAGATGGACTAGTGTCCCCAGCATAGACATCGTGCACAAGGGAAAAATCAATTTGTCGCCGTTTCACTCTTGTGGGAACAGGAAAGATGGGGACATATTTTATCTCCGATATTAACAAGAAATGAGAGAAAAACACATTTGAGATATTAGGAAGTGAAATTCATTATGAAATTGTTAATCCCAAATGAGGGTTTACAAGGTATTTAAATAATAAAATTTGGCGGGAAAGCTAAACTAACTGCTATGACTGACTACTAACTAACTAAGCTTCTAGAACTATCAAATTACATTGAGTAGCACACATTCAAGCTCTTTTCGAGCAGCATTTTCATCTTGGGAGGAGTGTTTGGATAGTTTGCTCTGTTTTTGATAACAGAGTGTTTGGCATTGAGCTGAATTGAGTTGATTGAGCTACTTGTATGTACACCATTATCCCCCTCGCAAGTTCGCAGTGTGTAAGGGTTACACATGCCTAACTTGGATAGACAATTATAGTGAAGTGGTCTGGGCAAGCCTTTGGTCAGTATGTCTGCTATTTGGTGCTTTGTAGAGATGTAAGTAGGGAGGATTTGACCTGATTTGACCTTGTCTCTGACAAAGTGGCAATCAAGCTCAATGTGCTTTGTTCTTGCATGCTGGACAGGATTAGAAGCTAAAGCTATGCAGGATGCATTGTCCACCATCATAGGAATAGGAGTTGGAATGGTAACATTGAGATCTCTGAGTAGACATTTGATGTGCGGGATTGCAACCCTCGCAAACGAAGTTTTACCTCTCAAGGGATCTTGAGAAGTTTTGCAATCCTCCAGGCAGTGTACCCGATCGTTGCAGTGTAGTATATGTAAGTCCGGGGGATTGATCGTATGATAGGACAAAAATATACAGAGTTGTTGAACACTTGATTGAACCCACTTTTACATGTACTTGTTGTTATTGACGCCCCTGATCGATTACATAACTGACCTTCTTGGTCCATTCACAACTGTTGTTTTGGTTTAGTTTAGTTTTTGACAAGAGGATTGGAAATCAGGAATGTTTGTTTATGCGAAATTGTTTATAGTGGTTGTTGTGGAAGTAGATGATTTTAGGACAGATTTTGAAAGTTAAATGATGAAGTTTTTGTTTGATTAATTAAAAGGAACATCTAATTAATAGACTTTTTTTGACGATTAATTTAAGAGGATTAAAGATTTTAAGTACTGAAGAAGAAAAGGATGAGATGTTTAGAGCCATTAGCTCTCATACCTTATAAATGTACATGTTAAAAGAGCTATTTACTGATTCTTGATCTATTATTGATAATGAAAACTGTCTACAATGGATCAAGTAAGTTGAAGAACACTAGAGCACGCACTGTCACATGCACTACTTAAAAGGAATACCCCCCACTTCTAACATCATCACCGTGAACCGCCTTAAACACAAGGGCACTTTTTCACACTCGACCCAACTTTGATCCTTCATATCGTTCAGTTTTAATGAGTGTAATAGCATCCCACATGCACCTCGCCGTACACCTTACTCTGTTTCTATATATGCAAAACTCTCGACCTGTCCTTTTCAGTGCATTGATTCAGTACAACTAACTGTATAATTGTCCCTCGAGGTTGTTTGTTCAAGTTTGGTTGCACCAGACTCTCTTTATGTAGAGAAATTGAAGGCTTCTCTGCATACTTTGTGGGAAAAAAACAAAAACAGAAAAAAGATTACGGATAAGTTATTGATTGGATAATGACATTTAGCAACAGGATATGCTATGACTTTATTAACTTAAAAGTGAAAGAGCAATTTAAAGTGGCTTTCCAAAAAAATATGGTTTTAACACTGCTTTTTATACTTGTGGTTTTGACAGGTTAGGTTCAAGGATAGAACTCTATCACCAAGGTTTTAGATGCTCGGTTCACCATTTAAACCGGACCGCTGTAAACCAAAAGTCCGAAGGGATGTGCATGGCGGTTGCAACCGTCGGGGCAATGACCATCGCACACCGTATGGTTGGTGAGGATGATGACTTGACCTTTCACCTTAGCCACTCATCGACCACGAGTGCAAAACACACAAGAAAATGGGTTTCACGTGACCTACCCAGCGTTAGGGATACAATCAAACCACACTTCCCCCGAATTCAGAGAGGTTCATGCAAATATCAACCTGATAGACGTTATCATCTCGATGGATTCAATACATATTACACACCCCGATCACCCAAGGCGGATCGGAGGATGTAGAATGGGCCAACTCAATGATTCCAACATTGCATTTGAGGCCTTCTTGTCGACCCCATTCCGGCACAACCTTACAAAGGAGCGTAAAAATATGAAGAAAGAAGGTGAGCATGCCGTTACTATTAGAGGGATGGTAACAAGCCCAAAAATCATGAAGTAATTATAAAAACCATGTACGATCAAACCCAAAAACGTTGGATACCCTGTACAATCAAACCGCATTTACCACTTCCCCCGAATTCACAGAGGTTCATGCAAATATCAACCTGATAGACGTTATCATCTCGATAGATTCAATACGTATTACACACCCCGATCAGCCAAGGCAGCCATTATCATTAATTTTGGCCTAAGGGCACGAAAACCAATGATTGGAGGATGTAGAATGGGCCAGCTCAATGATTTCAGAATTGTATTTGAGGCCTTCCTGTCGCCCTCGTTCCTGCACAACGTTCCGAAGCAGCGTAAAAATCTCAAGAAAGAACAATACCATCATTTACCGTTAGCATTATAATTAACCAGGAGCATCAATTATAAAATGTTGGAATTTAGTAATCATGACAATCATATATTAAACCCATAATCAAAGTGCACAATAATGCGGAAGCGTGTAAACAAGTATAACACATAATAATTAACTAAAACATAAATAGGAACGTACCTTTAGGTTCTAGCAAGAACAAGAACCAATCTTTAAATCTTCAATAAAGATGAACCCTAATAAGGGTTTATGTGAATTAGGGATCTATTGATTAACCCCTTACCGTTTTGTTAATCGATCCAAGATACAATCAATAGTGTGATTGTACCACGTTCTTGTACACACGTACTATAACCGATCAAGCAATGATGCTAGTGATTAGACATTTAATTAACCAAAACACTTTGTTAATTTAAAAAGAATAGTTCGACACCTATTAGAAAAGCTGTCGACTTGTGTCTTTAAAAAACTGTCAACCTTGTTGACTTAATGAAAGATGTCGACAAGCATTAAACACAAGAGTCAACCAGTATTAACACAAGGAGAAAAAGTGAACAGCATTAAATGGTTATAGCAAATTGTACATGACGTCCAATCCTCTTTATTCCATTATGAATGTATTTATAGTGAATGAATTTGGCTTTTGCTCCAAGAAATCGATTAGGATTATCCCTAAGATAGAACCGACCATGCAATGCATTGGGTTCTAGATCCTTCTTGAGCACCAAATTTCACTAATAGTCCTTTCACTTTTTACTTAACGGTCGTTAGTCAATACCGTTAATTACATAACGTTCGTTATGTATTATTTCGTGTCCAAATAATTAATACATATAATAAATATATATATTAATTATTTACTTGATCATCATACGTAAAGTGTGCAATCCCGCGGTCTCGAGTTCGATTATAGACATATACGTATTAATATTTATCCACAACTCTAACAGCTCCCACTTGGATATCTATTAATAGTATAATGACATTGGTTAGCGTCTAGCAACACGCCAATGCCCCTACACCAACTCGAGTTAGGTTTCCTGGAAAAACCTTTAATGATTCATCATTATTATTATCCTTTTGTTTCTAATACCACGTTAATAAAGATATGGATCTCAGTCATTCTTTAATTAACAATTCTGTTTCTCGTTGTTTATGATTGAGCAAGATTACCAAAACATCTGAACGTATTCCAGATAGACTTTGGGCGTGCGCACGCAAACATCTTGTCAAACCTACGAGGGGCCCAGCAGTATTAAACTTCAAAACAAATTTGAAGGAACAAATTCTCTCTTGACTACAAGAATAACCCATAGACTTTGCAACATTTCTGAAAACAATCCTTATGACTCCCAGTTACGGTAAGCGGTAAATTGCTTTACAGAAATGCACTACATCCATGACACTTATCTGGTATCTCAAGTCTGAGGATAACTAAATTCATGATTTACTTACTGACAAGATCCACAAAGTAAAATCATGTAGTTGGGATAAGTCCTATATTCAATTCATTGAATATCATGTGAAATTGGTATGTCTACGCATCAATATACTTTCAAGTATATTCTAACCAATACTCAGATTTGTCTTAGTTCAATGATATTCCCATATCATTAATTGACAACGGACATTTAGAATAACCTAAGTTATACACGGATTTAAACATGCAAATATAGGACACAATTTATTATTAATGAAAACAAACGTACCTAGTACTTTAATTCATTATAAATAATAATTGCTTAATGTCCTTTATCCAAACACTAAATAGATCAATGCATGATATTTCTTGTTAATGAATTATGCCTCAAGTCATGTCTATCATACTTGTTGACAAGGCATAAATCAACTAACTTTGATCTATAAAATTTTGAGAATACTTATTTCAAGAATTATTTAAATTCTTGTATGTGTGTATCCAACTATCTTGATATAGTCACACAATCTTTCATAAATGATGTGATATCCTCAACCATCAATTTATGACAATCAAACTTTCAAACGTTTTAAAGTTTAAAGTATTCTAACCTTTTAATGTATAATGCAACTATGCTTCTTAGTTAAGCATAACTAGTTTACATGGCCACTATCAAGGATAAAATCCTACCATGACTAGTATTGAGTGTCATCTCAATTAAACAAACACTATTGTATAAAACTACAATATGCCTTTTAACTATTCCGTAAACTTAATATCAATTGTGTAATTTAGATGCCATATAATCTTTCAAGATTTGTTGGCTATAACAATTACGCAACAACTTGCCATATTGTTTATACTTAGAATTTAGGAGCAATTCCAGGTTGAGGATCATTATTCTAAGTCCAAACATATTCGATTAGAATATCCATTACACAATTTATCAAATATCTTTTATTAGATATCAAATGTTGTCAAATCATTTTACATTCAAACATGATACAACAATGATATACATGCAAATCCTAGAATCAATCATAGATTTTATTCATGTTCTAACTTATCAAAAGATATATTTTCATTTAGACTTTCTAAATGATATGTTATGTCTTATTAGATTTAATTACCACATATGTTTATAATGATAAACATATATCTCAAGGTTGTATGTTTTACTTCTTAAATTCTTCAAGTAAAGTTTCATTCCAAGTTAAGACTTAACATTTTAACTTACATGGAATGTTACTTCCCATATGTTATACAACATACATTATTTAAGAAATTAAACACAATACTCCCACTAGCTTTTAGGAATACTTAGAAATTGTCTTATTTCAATTATAAATCAAACAACGGATTTAATAATTAAACATAAGAATATTTCATTGATGCATGCATAAATCCATTCATGGATTTTTACACTTTGTACACTTCCAAAATAATTATGAATTCAAACATCCTTTCGATTACTTACCGTCCTCGCTCAAGTAATCACTCAAGAAAGAGTTTTGATATTCCATTGCCATCCTTCATATAAATGAAAATAGATATGACAATTATTATCTTTATATATTTAATGTGCTTATGAAAGAGTATTCAATCATAGTTAATTACTTAAGTATGATTAATAATCTTGTCACAATACATACATTTAATATGTGTACAATATTGTCCATATGATTTCTACATAAAGATTTAAACCACTAGGGTTTTCTATCTTTAAATAAACTCATCATCATTCTCTAACTATTAAGAATTAAGATAAACCAAATTTGTAAAATTTGAATATCTTTATGAACAGCATCTATAACATTCATAGCATGAGTAATTTACCCAATTCATTATTTGGTAATACTTCATCATAATGATTAACAGGCTTACCATAATCCTGTAACTCATAATCCTTAGCATATTAATCAGATATCCAAGGTATCCTTACGGATCTATGAATGAGAATTCCATCATCTTGAGATCTAACATTTACATGTCTAATCTCATCATGATATTTGCTAGTGTATTTTAGAAGATTATGTATCTTGTAACTTTATCTCTACAAGATAAAACTCCCACTTGCCTTTTGTAATTTATAGACTATCTATAAATAATTAGCAATTAAAGCAACACCATATTGTTCTCTTTTGGGATATTACAAATACACATGATAGTTCCTGACATTCGTTTGTTAATATCTAGCTTCATCAGAAGTTTAACAAATTCAGAACTTCATTTTAAGACTTAATGTGATTCATCACATTCCATAATAAATAATGTCTTATAAATCTTCTAGGAGTCTAATTGAGTATATTCAATCCATACTCAATTTCCTAACCTTGATAACTTTTGGAAGAAAAGAAGTTATAGTTATCTTTAACCAAACAATACAAATAAAGTTTGATTTTCCTAACTGAACACACCACAAATATGTGGTATTTCATTAGAACTCATATTGTGAGATAATCTAACAATATGAAAGATAACTTTGTATTCCTATTGGCTTACCTATTTCCCAACCAAGTCATCTTAATGATGAAATAGAATTTCAAGCCTCTTGCATGCCTTATAACTCAAGTACTTATTAAATAAGTCACTTCATGTTCATGTTTCAATTAAGAAGACATAAACTGTTATAATCCCACTACACGTTATAAATCATTAATCAACTCAATGACTTCTTGTATATGTCTTTTAATAAAGAAGACATAACAAGTTAACGTCTTACTTTAGATTATACTAAGTCTTAAAAGACTTCATTTATAACTTTACATTAAAGTATAAATATTTATAACTAAGGTAATCATGAACACCATCATTAGGTTTCATTAGTATTTTCAAGTTAACTTATTACTTCATTTATTTATGTCATTCAAAGAATACATAATAATTGAAGTAGTATTATATTACTTCATGCATTTATGTCATTCCAATAATACATAAATATTAAAGTTGAAGTAATCTTGTTGTCACATTGACACAAGTTCTAATAAGTATCTAATTTAGAAACTGTAAATTTTTTCCATGTGTGGTCTCACGCACACTTGGAAATTTACCTTGTCATTAATTTTGGTCCAGGTCTCACGCATACCCAAAATTAACTCCAAGTGTTTTTAAGAATAGATATGTACAATCATATTAGAACAAGAATCTCTTACCTTGCAGTTAAGAGAATCTACTAAATCATATTCTTATATGTTGTACCTTGCACACAATAAAGATTTCTCCCACTTGTGCATGGAACAACATCATGTACCACATAGACAACACTACACGCGTTTGTTTAATGTGATCAATATGATTTGTGTCATTCGCATAACTAGTAGATATAGAATTACTCAATCAATCAAGGAAACGCACATGACTATCCTTGAAAATATTAGTATCTATATTTGGAAAGTAATTATCTTGAGGCATTCAAAAGATAATCTGAGTTACAATCAAGACACATAAATCTTGCAACTCCCACTGAATTAGAGAACTTACAATAATCCCTTATTCAGTTCTAAGAACACATTACTCCCACTGAATTCGACACCATAATAGGTGTTTCATAAACCAGTGAAAGGAAAGAGTGTCCTTGTTACTTTCCTACATCTTTGACAAAACCTATTCGTAACAATTACTTAGGTTCTAAAAGATTGTATTCTACTATGTAATTGATGGACTATCCACATTTACATCAAATGTGATTCATCACATTTCTTACTATTAACTTGAAAATTGGCATGCAATTTCTTCCATATTAGGTCTACAATTCCAACAATTGTATGTAGTACCTTCAAATGGTCAAAACAAAACAACTAGATAAAATCTACTAGTTTGTCTTTTACCATCTTGCGGTAATTAGCCTAGCTTCTAATTTAATAACTTATAAATTCGCAATAACCTTAACGTTTAAAACTTGCTATGAGTTATGTATTTAGAATTTAGACAATTCTAATTTTTCCCATCATACCTTTCTCATTCATGAAAAGGAATAGGATTTAGTCTCACGCTTCTCATATGAAAGGAGACTTGGTTTATTCTTTTAATGAAATTGACTCTAACCAAAACCCCTACGGGTGTAGATCAATTTACTAATAAAGAATAACCCTTGTTTACGGTTTATCGTTGCATTAATACAATTAAAAGAATTTACAAAATTCAGTTTAGTATTTTCGATAATTGCTCTTTAAGAAAATAAAATACCCATTGGTAAATATTCATATCAACCATAGTATTTTCTTAAAGCTAGGATCCTAATTGTCATAGTACCATTACATCAGTTGATCTGCTAGTAATGATAGTATTCAACTAGGTAATCTATCGAACAATAATTGGCAAACAATTTTCCAATTCCTAGATCATTATGGGATTTACATCATATTGATTCATCAATATGTCATGTAAGCATGTTTCATCCCATCTCATGCCTTAAGCTCTAGGTCTCACGCATCAGCTTAATTAAGTTGTCTAACTTAGAAACTGTAAATTCATCCATGTGTGGTCTCACGCACACTCGGAAATTTACCTTGTCATTAATTTTGGTCCAGGTCTCACGCATACCCAAAATTAACTTCAAGTGTTCCTTATAGTTAGATGGCATGTAACTTAAATTATAGGGTATTTAGTTTTTGGTGTGACAAAAACATGTACAAAGACGCATGCACTCATCTTTGTATCATTAGTTTTCAAAACAATTTTTATTTACCAATTAGTTAAGAGTAAACCAAAAAACTATGTACTTGAGGTATTGGGTTCACCAATTAAAGAAGAACCAACAATTATCGCCCACATATCCTACTCTTACATGTTATTCGGATATTTGCCACAAAAGTGGCGCGTGAAATTGAGGTAAATCACCCTTAAGATGATAGTGTACGTAAATAGTGATATAGGTAAGTCGCAGTTGACGCACAAGCGGGCCCGGAGAGCCGGTAGGAGCGAATCTCTTAAAAAACCCCTCTCCAGATAAACCCACCACACAGTTTGTCAACTTTGGTCCGCCTTTCACACACTATTGTACAAAAACATCAATCAAGCAAAAGTTTATGATCTTAATCTTAAAAATTAAGTAACAAAGTTTAGATCTTGCTAGTCTCGCCTGGGAGCAAATTACCGTGCGAAGCGAACCACTGTCGGCACATAAGACACTGCAAGATCCTTACTTTATTACTTTATGTTTCACCATTATTAGTCCAATTTAATTTTTCTTTGAAAATTACCCTTTTATTGCTTACTTTTAACATATCACATATAAAAAAAAAAAAAAAACAATAAACAAGTAATTAAAAGAAAACAAATAATCAACTAATAAGAAAACAACTAATTGTTAGTGAAACATCTAGCCACATGCAACCTTTTAAACAAATCCTATTAATAATCTATATGTGAATTATTATGTATAGAATCAATAAAACTCCCATTGGTTTTCGAGCTCATTGTGCCCAATGGACCACAGTCGCCAACAATTGGCCGCGTAAGTTTTAATGATAATATACCACGTTGCACATAACCGATTCATTAATTTAATATATATTAGGTCTTCCCTAATATTTAGATTATTAAACATGTGGAAACAACTAAACAATTTAATTCAAGTAATTATCCGTGACTAACATGCATGTTTTGTCACGGATTCATGCATATCACATAGCAATTAGGTCACAAGATACATACACAACAACTTGTTAAAGACCTAGGGTTTCTAATTAATCACAATTAATTATGAAAACCACAAACCCTAATTAGGGTTTATGGACAAAATCGACACCCCCCCACAAATTAGGGTTAGGGTTTCGACTTTTATTAATTTTTTTTTTTTTAATAATAAAACCCTAGAAAATAAAACATGTATGATCTAAACAATTTAAAGATACGTTTTTATTGTTTAAGTAATTAATTACATGTTATACATGGCTCTTGATGCCACTGTTGGAATTTAGTAATCATGACAATCATATATTAAACCCATAATCAAAGTACACAATAATGCGGAAGCGTGTAAACAAGTATAACACATAATAATTAACTAAAACATAAATAGGAACGTACCTTTAGGTTCTAGCAAGAACAAGAACCAATCTTTAAATCTTCAATAAAGATGAACCCTAATAAGGGTTTATGTGAATTAGGGATCTATTGATTAACCCCTTACCGTTTTGTTAATCGATCCAAGATACAATCAATAGTGTGATTGTACCACGTTCTTGTACACACGTACTATAACCGATCAAGCAATGATGCTAGTGATTAGACACTTAATTAACCAAAACACTTTGTTAATTTAAAAAGAATAGTTCGACACCTATTAGAAAAGCTGTCGACTTGTGTCTTTAAAAAACTGTCAACCTTGTTGACTTAATGAAAGATGTCGACAAGCATTAAACACAAGAGTCAACCAGTATTAACACAAGGAGAAAAAGTGAACAGCATTAAATGGTTATAGCAAATTGTACATGACGTCCAATCCTCTTTATTCCATTATGAATGTATTTATAGTGAATGAATTTGGCTTTTGCTCCAAGAAATCGATTAGGATTATCCCTAAGATAGAACCGACCATGCAATGCATTGGGTTCTAGATCCTTCTTGAGCACCAAATTTCACTAATAGTCCTTTCACTTTTTACTTAACGGTCGTTAGTCAATACCGTTAATTACATAACGTTCGTTATGTATTATTTCGTGTCCAAATAATTAATACATATAATAAATATATATATTAATTATTTACTTGATCATCATACGTAAAGTGTGCAATCCCGCGGTCTCGAGTTCGATTATAGACATATACGTATTAATATTTATCCACAACTCTAACATAAAACACATGTCGTACTTCACTTAGCTTCGTACTGTTATTTTCATACTGGTTGCTCAGTTTTTGTAACATATTTGTGTAGACATTTTGGACATGTTATATCTAATTGAATGTTAATATTGGTTGTAAAACTAGAGAAGACACGTTTGCGAAATTGGTTGTCAAATGTGCAAATGTCAAATTCTAATATAGTGCCCATTAATGTTCTTGCTAATTTTGGAACTTTGAAGAGCCTCTTAATGTTCCCACCCTTCATTGTAGTTAGGGTGTGGTTACTTGTAATTCACATGGAGGGTGCGAATTATGTTACAAAGCTCCTTGTCTTTTTCTACATTATGATGTTATCTTGTTTATGGTTAAATTTCAGTGCCTGTTCAATTTGACCCGAAACAAATTAAGGGAGTTGATGCAGAGGAATGAAACTAGATGCATGTAACATGTGGTTTGCTTCGAGTTTATGATGTTTTTGATATATAGAATGTTGGGAAGTTGATTAGATGTTTAGTACATTGTATATTCGGTTTGGGTGAAAAGAGTGACAAAAATCTGTTTGATTGTGTCGCACGTTTTTTGTTTACTGAACTTGATTTCACGTTGTTAGTGGTTTTAGTAGCATGAACATAGTACCTTTTTTTTTTCTGCCTATGAAGCTTTGATGTTGCAATTTACTAGTTTGTCCATTATGATGCTTTGATATCCGTGTGGTTTTATAGTTTGTTTCGAGTACGTTTATATAAATAGTTAAATACTGAAACCTTTTTAAGAATTTGGAAGCTTCACCATGTTGTGTTATAGTTGCTAAGTTTAGTGATTTTATTCCAAGGCAAGCGTGTTAATTTTGTTCTTGGTGTAAGCTGCTTGAAGGATCGGGATGATGAATTAACGGTCGCACTGTCTGTCTGAGTCTGTGGCTTCTTACAGGTTGTGTCGGGCACAACTTTGTTTGCAAGTAGATGAACCAACAATATTTGGAATTTTACACTCTTTTATGTTATTGTTGGGAATTGAAGCAGATGGTATAAGAAAGGCCTCAACTAAACGGGTTACCAGTGTTTAAGTTGGAAAGCAAACAAACAATCAGGTCTTCATTGGATTGCTTTTGAACCTTAATGGTCTTCACCGTGAACCCCCAGTCGAGACTGCCGCTACCCGGCATCGACCTAGTCAGACTGCTGTTGCAAACAATTTTACACCAACTGTTAATCCTTTATCAAACATTAAGCGCAAACCCAATCAAACCAGAAACTAACTGGAAGGTTTTTATGTCCGGTCAAATACCAGGTCACATATTTACTATGGTTTTTATGAGGGTTCGCGTGTGCTAAAAAGGGTCACTTAGTGGTTCAAAGATTATTTGGGGGTTCTATACGGTATTATTGGACCTGATCACGGGTCATTTGGGGTTCCATTCTTGGACCTGTGATCATGGATCATTTGATGGTTCATTTACTGGTCTTGGCTCATTCGAAGATTCAACAAGTCATCCTTCACCATCTGTCTGCAACAAAAATTTTACGAAAACATAGTTCTTTTTTACTATACCAACGTGCGGGCCTCACCACGTTGTTAAACATTTTCCAGATATTAATGTTTTTGCCGTATGAAAAAAAGGTTCGACTCTAAAGTAGTTCAAAAAAAAAACCCAATTTTTCTTAAAATTTTATTATACAAAAAGCATAGAAAACATCAAAAGGTTTGTGTATTGATAGTACCCCACAGTGGCGGAGCCAGAAAATGTGATCATGGGGGGAATCGAGCAAAAGGTTAAATATCGGGAGATGTAGTTTTTTGTGTAATTTAAAACAAGACGGGTCAGGTTTAATATGAAGGAAACATAAGTGCTCTACTACGATATTGTTAACACTAGTTATAAGTTTAGGTGACGGAAAAAAAAAATTGGTTGATTATTTTATTTGATTTATCTAGCAAATTTCAAATATCGAGTATTTAAAAGTTATATTAAAGCACTCACAATTTCATAGATAATGTTACCAAACGGTATGCGATTATTATATCGAAACATAATCGTTAAAAAACATTTGAGAAACTCTGTTGCTAACAAATTAAAAATAAAATACCTATGTTAAACAAAATCACGTTCAAAAATAAAAATGTATAATATTTACATCATTTGAAGCGACTGAATTAATATACCAACAGTAAACCACATTTTACTATACCAAGTTACCAGCAATTGGGGCGATGCCGGATAGTTCTGTGTGGAAATTTTATGGAAGTGAATATGCTTTGAAAGTAACACTCACCCTGAACAAAAGTCTAATATCAAAACTTGGATTGTGATCTTTTAGCAACATAGCATTGTTGACACCCTATATGGCGTAAAATTCGAGTCACTTGTTGTTCTCTTCCGTGTAAACTTTCAAGAACCTGTTCAATAGTTGGGGGAGTTAAATCAACTAAAACAAGCCGCGTCAAGCATAAAAAGTTCCTATAAGTATCTGATGCCCCGTTCACTTCATACTATTGCAAATAATGATTGTACATACTCCGTATAGCTTTTAAGAAAGATGCATCTTTTGTTACAAAATTATGTTAGATAGTATGTTTAAGAAAGATGTAAATTACTAGCATGTTATAAAGAATGAACAATGTTCCTTTTTGTTTCATTTATTACAGTACATTCTTTTCTTCATTTTATATACAATGCTATACACCACGAGTTGTAACTTTCAAACTATACATATTTTGTTATAGTTATTGATAGGTGACAAGAGAAGAGGGCTATGTTTGGCGAGGGCTTATGGGAGGCTTATTGAGGCTTAAGCTTTTAAAATAAGCCGGCTAATAAAATAAGTCTCGTTTGTCACACAAGCTTATGGAGGCTTATGACTTATAAAATAAGTCGTAAGCTTCCATAAGCCCAAGCCCATTAAATGGGGCTTATAGGGGCTTATGGCTAGTTAAATTACTTAAATACCCTTAAAAATATAATGAATTGTCACGTAAAAGCTGTAAATATATGTGAATTTAATTTGATGTATTTTTATGTGATTTTACATTAATAAGCTTCAGCTCCAACTAATTCGCCAAACAACATTATAAAAATATAAGTTTCAGCCTTCAGCTTATAATAAAAGCCCCAGCCCTAGCTCTAGCCCCAGCCCCAACCCACTGCGCAAAACATAAGGTGATGTGCATACTTGCTAACTTTGCAACATGGTGTGCCCCGAAGCATCATTTAACATTCTAAAACTATCCATTGAACATTATTTTAATAACAAAGCCTCGTTAAATCTCTTAAAGGAGTTTGTTCACATAGAGCCACTTTGGTATAAACTCGACTCGTATTTGCGCAAGATCCTTGAAACCCATTAAATAAGGCAATCACGATGTCATGGATTTGATAAAATGACTAGTGGCGATTTTACACAAGATTGAATATCAAATACATCAAACTAAAGTCAATCATTTGGCTATCCTAAACTCCATCATCTTTACATCAAAAGTCCAAACTATTGCTTATCAACTCGACTCTTACCCAAAGTGCTTTGGGCCTACTGGAGAGATTTTGTGGATAAATGGTCAAGGGTTCAAGTCTCGGCTCTTGCTCACTCCGGTCGGTGCCCCACTGGGCCAGGAGAGTTGCCGGAGCTATTCCTTGTGGGGTGGACAATGGCTGGTGTCAAAAGGCACTCGGGGTCAGGGTGTTCCCGCCAATTCACACTTTTTTTTTGTGGATCAACTCGACTCTTAAAACCGCAACAAATTATTCTCCAACTTATTGACTCATCACCCAGAACTTCATAACCCGAAAACCATTTACTCAATGAAAGATTCATCTCCAATCCCTTTTAATGACAATTCCAACGAATCATCACCACTTATCCTACTAGTTTCATCCATTGAATATTTGGCGTAAAGCATCTCGGTTTCTATATTAAACAAATCTTTTGAATGATTATCAACATAAGTAATTTTTCCAAATCATAGTCATTGCACCAAATCCAGAAGCTCGATAGATTTCAATATTAGTTGGATCATTTAACTAATTAAACAAGTATTGTATTTACAGTTAGATTACAACCAAAATGATAATACAAAATGACAGGAATTACAGTTAATCTTATGTCTTTCAAAATGAGTTTAATATATATCTGATTTCATGAGATACAATATTGACTATTTAAAAGAACATTGCCATGCAAATACTAATTGTAACAGTTCATGCCTAAGATGTAGAAGAGAATCAAGATAGTCACCTACTCGTCTTTAATGTCCACCAAACATAAGCAATAGAGTTACTATAGTTCAAACTGCATAAAATAAATATCTCAACAGCCTCAAAGTTTCATATCTTCCTTTGCATGACTTGTTCTATAAAAGCTTTCACCTACATGTCACCAACCAATATTAAATATATCAAAACTCCTCAACCAATCTTAAATATCCTTCATATAAGCTAATAAACTAAAGTTACTAAACCATTTAAGCTTGCCTAAATACTTGATTAAACTTATTTTTAGTTACAAAAAACTTAAGCTTGTTGTAGTTAAATCATCTAATAAGTCATAGAAAAGTTTAAACAATAACTTTTAACCTATACAAGACTTGTTACACATATGAAATAAATTTTGCTATATATAGCCTTAAGAACTTTTTTTCTTTTTTTTGAAAGGCATATAGTCTTAATAACTACGGTTCACATGTAATAATTGTTTGTAGTTTTGTACCTTAACAATAAACCACCAATCATTTACAAATTACTACCCACAACAACCACCTGAATATACCACTAAACTTGCATAGTTTCATTTTTTAAACATAACCTTTGGGCTACGTTTTGCAAAACCTTAAATAAAAAATCAATTAGTTAATATTTAAAAGAAAAACAAAGCTCACGTCATCAATTAGCGAAACCCAAAATAAAATGAATCGTAACGTGTTGGAATTGTAATTGATGAAATATGTCATTGTGTTTGGTTGACTCGCAACATAATGTAATTAAAAAAATAATAATAATAGTAATAATAATAATATAATACAATAATAATAATATAAATAATAATAACAATAATAATAATAATAATAATAATTATCAAGATGAAAACTCGAGCGGGAAAATGAAAAACTATGAGCGGGAAAATGAAAGAGGGGACAAGAAGTATAGACAAAAAAAAAAAAAAAAAACCCTAAACCTTATCCCCAAAAAGTTAGTCTCTCACCCTGCCGCTCTCTCATCTTCCAACTTTAGGTATAATCGAAATATCTTGTTGCTTGATTATATGGTAGCTTTTATGTTCAATTTTACCCTAGATCTCATTTGTTGCGTATGTTTTACTTGTTAATTTTATGATCTATTTTGCGTTTCATATGCTTGTGTTTTGGTCGATTTTGCTTATTTTTAAGCTTTATCTCAATTCTTTTATACTTGAAAAGAATTAATTTTATAGAGGTTGAACTCAGTTAATTTTGTACATTTCTCACCTGCAACATTTCTCGCCTTTAAATGTAGAGGTTGAACTCAATTAATTTTGTACATCTTTAAAAAAATAAAAAAGTTTGTTCCTTCCTGATTTGCGCTCGATTCTCCCCTTTCGAGTGCACTCATACCTTTTGATTTCTTTCAGATGGCTGGTGGTGGTTTCTTGTCTTAAGCTCTAGCAAAGATAATTTATTATTTCTGCTTTTATTTTTCGACGGACAAGCAAAAAGTAATTCTCTCATGATTGAAATAGGTGTTCTTGGAATATTAAGGTAAAATCATCCCATTTTAAGCTTTATCTCAATTCTTTTATACTTGAAAAGTATTATTATAGGCTTTATGATTTGTGGTCCAGATTTGTTTATATGGTGTCTTTTATTTATTTTTGGTTGATTTTGTTGTATTAGCTGTTAATCTATAGCTAAAAGGTATACTTGTTGAGGTTGGAATAGTTTGATGAAAGTCATGTTTTTTTTTAGATGTTGGCTGTTTGCCTAATATATAATGTTAGGTCTTATTATTGGACTCATGTGCTTATTTGGATTATTTTCAAGCTTTATGTTTTTAAGGGCTGTTTATTTGGAGGGCTTATTAGCCTATGTATCTAAAATGAGCTCAATCAAGTGTTTGGTTGAACTTATATGGTTGGGCTTATATGTGGTAAGCCCAAATTTTGTGGCTTATGAGCTTATTTGACAAGTAGTGGGCTTATCTAAGGAGTGTTCATGCACTTTTTGGTAAATTTTGCCTCACTAAATACAGTCATGTAACCAAAACTCTAATCAAGGACTTTTGAGCTTATCATTTGTAAGCCATAAGCTGCTTATGAAATATATGTCTAAGCGCAAAACGTAATCTTAGACAAACCACCCCTTAGTAAGGTCATAAGTTAGGGAAAAAAAAAGCGGAAAATATGGGTCCTTGTGAAAGAGGGTACACAGAACAAAGAATCAAGTTAACTTATCTAGATAAAGTGCATTGCAATCTTAGAGAATAGGCGTGTTTGTTTATCTCATTACCTATTTATGATTTATATTAATTTCTAAACCGGTCAGGTCTAGTGGTCGAGTGCACCACGTCAAATTTATATATCTATTTATGATTGATAGTTGCTTATTATTTTTTGGGGTGATTTTTTATCATTTGGTTTAAAAAATGATTGCGATAGCTATTGCATAGTAAGAAAAAACTGTATTTTGAATGTTAATGTTGATCTTCAAACTTAAGCTGTGGAGTTTTATGCTATTTTGTTAGAAGTAGTTTAATTGCCAAAAGGTATACTTGTCGAATTGTTGCACTATATGGACGGCTGTGTTTTAGCTATTATATATTAGCTTGGAGTTTACAACGGAAATATTGGTAACTTAGATGGCTGATTATCTTGTATGTGGCGTGTGAAGGGGGACTTTGAGGATTACTAGTCCTGGTGAAAGAGACTAATTAAAATTCTTAAGTCTCAAAAATGATAGTAATGTTGTTGAGTATTATATGTTCTCATGTTGTTTTAGAAGCTGTTTTGTAGCGTAAGGCGTGTGTTCTTAATTATTGTCGAGCAGAGGTTGATAATGTTATGCACCTGTATGAGTAGTTGCTAATGGCTTACTCACTTGTCATTTATTGTAATAGGAGAGAACCATCCTCATTTTGCGGCTACCCCTGCATACCACACGATCAACTGTGTAACTTTTCAAATTATATGAAAGCCCAAACAATAGCTAGGTTAAGCCAAGTCACGTTGATAAATAAAAAAATGTTACTTTTTGTTTAAATAGTTGGTAAAAGCATTTATTAGATCTTTTCTAGATGCATCTCAACTTGCCGATTATCTTGGTATCTAATATATCAGATTAAAACTTTAAACAAAATATGAATTTTGACAGGTTGATCATGGATCCAGAAATTCAAAGGGTCGAATATGTTAATCGGGGTACTTGCATGGCAAGCTACACCCGTAGCTGTTCGATAGAGATTAAAAATAAGAAGGCTGTAATGAGGGTATGTGGTTATATACTTTAATGTTCTTTTTTTTTTCTCCTCTTTTTCCATCTTTAACTTAATGTTTTTACTTTTACTATAGTTTCTAAGTAAAGAGTTTGAGATTAGAAGACTTGAGGTTGATACTCAACCATTTAAAGGGTATAAAGCTTCCAAAATCTCTATTTTTTTTATGAGTAGACTTTCATAAATTATTACCGTTTATCCGTTATTTATCTATCCTAATTATAATAGGTATAAGTATCATGAAGACATGCTATCTAAAGGTATGTACAAGATGGAAATTAGGAACATGATGGTCACAAGCGATGTGGAGGTAAGTTTCGTAATTAAGAGTTGTTTCGAGTTATTTTAGTTTCATTTTTTGCTAATAGAATTGTAATTATGTCTTTTATGAAGATGTACAAGCTGGTTGAGACATTTTGTCACGTGTTTGGATCAACAGAAATTGAACTCAGAAAGAACAATGATGGTGTAACAAGGTATGTATATAATTCTATATCGAGGTTGCAGAATATAATTTATTTAAACAAGTAACATTCAATCCATTTGATGTTTGAGATAAAAACTTTTTCACTTTTAAAACGTATAATGGTAGCAACTCTAAATTGACTTTACGAGAATCTTGAACTCTAACCAATCCTGTAAATTTGTGTATGTATGCAGCTGTGTGTGGGTTCGATTCAGTACGGAGGAAGGTAGAGAACGTGCTAGAGATTTTATTGGACAATATTCTTTAGGGGAAAGTGAGTGTTGAGATAAAAACTTTTTCACTTTTAAAACATATAATGGTAGTAACTCTAAATTGACTTTACGAGAATCTTGAACTCTAACCAATCCTGTAAATTTGTGTACGTATGCAGCTGTGTGTGGGTTCGATTCAGTACGGAGGAAGGTAGAGAACGTGCTAGAGATTTTATTGACAGCAAGGCTGTGTCAATAAAATCTCTAGCACGTTCTCTACCTTCCTCCGTACTGAATCGAACCCACACACAGCTGCATACATACACAAATTTACAGGATTGGTTAGAGTTCAAAATTCTCGTAAAGTCAATTTAGAGTTGCTACCATTATACGTTTTAAAAGTGAAAAAGTTTTTATCTCAAACATCAAATGGATTGAATGTTACTTGTTTAAATAAATTATATTTTGCAACCTCGATATAGAATTATATACATACCTTGTTACACCATCCTTGTTCTTTCTGAGTTCAATTTTTGTTGATCCAAACTGTCTCAACCAGCTTGTACATCTTCATCACAGACATAATTACAATTCTATTAGCAAAAAATGAAACTAAAATAACTCTTAATTATGAAACTTACCTCCACATCGCTTGTGACTATCATGTTCCTAATTTCCATCTTATGCATACCTTTAGATAGCATGTCTTCATGATACTTATACCTATTATAATTAGGATAGATAAATAAAGATAAAGTGATAAACTGTAATAATTTATGAAAGTCTATTGAAAAAATAGAGATTTTGGAAGCTTTATACCTTTTAAATGGTTGAGTATCAACCTTAAGTCTTCTAATCTCAAACTCTTTACTTAGAAACTATAGTAAACGTAAAAACATTAAGTTAAAGATGGAAAAAGAGGAGAAAAAAAAAAAGAACATTTAAAGTATATAACCACATACCCTCGTTACACACAAATCAAAGCTGTTAATGGTGGCATCTACAGACACAACGACGACGACTCTCAGTAACGCATTCTTCATTCTTCTCCTGATCGGTGTACTCGCATTTTCGATCCATCTTTTTTCAGTTAGTTTAATCAGATCTAATTTTTAAATTTTACTTATTTGATTAGGTCTTGAAATTGTTGTTAAAATATACATTTTGTTTGCAGGTTATTAAGTATGAAAGTGTGATTCATGAGTTTGATCCTTATTTCAAGGGTGGTTACTTACATGGTAGAACTATTGATCCCAAATTTAGGTATCACTTTGTTGGAATATTGAGATTCCTTGGAATATCTGTCCTTTGTGTAAATGCAGTGGCAATGCCAAAGAGGAACCTGGAGCAGTCGTGTGGGTGCACAATCTCTAAACTGAAATAGAGTGTTCGGTTCAATCTCTAAACGGATAAAAAGTGAAGCGTAAGCGGGTCAAAGAACATCGGAGCAATTATGTAGGACGATCTACGATATAGTAGGTTGAAGCTGATGAGTTTCAGGTTCAAGGATACAATACAGGTGAAGAAAATGGCTCAAAAGTGGGAGTTGCATATGGAATTGGCATGGGTTCTATTTAATTGATTTTTGCAATTGTATTAAGCTTGTTTTTCTCTTCTTGTGATTGTGTGTATTATTAAAGATATCCACACACCATTTTCCGTCTTTTGCTTTTGAAATCCGGAGTTCCGCTTCACAACCAGTCCTTACATCTCTTCTACGTTTCTTAGATACCTCTCCATCGCCCTTCTGTTTTTTGAAACCTTCTTTGTTGCAAACATACAACTTTCTATACACCTCATTTGTCGTCTTATTTTTATATTTCCAATGAATACGTATACCAAACCCATGCAAGAAGGCATATTGGTTATAAAACGTATATGCATCATCAGGTGTGTCAAAAATCTTTCCAATCATTTTCATCACATTTGAGATTCATTGGATCCTCATTCGGTTTCTCCCAAATACCATCATCGTTAACTTCATCATCATCACATCCGATATTCACATCGTGGTCGTTTGTTTCTTGGCAAATATTATCTTTATAAATTCCATCTTCATCACATCCAAGATCCACATGCTCGTAGTTTCGTTCCTCACATTCATACTGTGGATTTTGATGGTCGAACAAATAACCATTTGTATCAATATCTTGGATTAAATGAGTTTCAAAAGGATCTCTTATTTGTTGATTCTCATGTTGTGACTTAAAACCCTCTGCAATATATTCATACAAGGCTATTTAGCAATAAGCACCAAAATTGAACAGCCCAAACCTAATCCATAATCATTATACTATGAATATTCATATAGACCTTAAACTACTACAATACTCAATTAAATAAACCCAACTGCTGTTGTGATATATATTGATATTGTTGTTGTGATTCAGTAAAGTTAGACAATTTTTTCGTGAGTAATTAATTAATTGATGATATACTACATGGCTATGGAAATTAGCAATGAAAGAAAATTGTACAACTTACTTATAAAATGCGATTTCAAAATTGATGTTTCCGGTGGTTATTTCAAATGATCATTTCATCTGAAATAAGAACTTAATCAGATAAGTGGATGAATTTCGATTTTGGAGAAGATGTTGGTGATTTTTGTTGTACTCTAGTTGATTTTGGGAAAGAAAGAGATGAAAAGTCAAGGTCAAAGGTTGTTCTTTATTATTTGCAAGTCCCAAAGGTAAAATGGAATATTTATTTTAAACTTACTTTTCTCACTTTGTTAAACACGAAACAAAAAGAAAAATAGATAAGAAACAAAGCTCCACCAGTAAAACATAACAACGCTCACAAAAACCAAGTTGCCGAAAACATCACGCATTATAATCCAATTCTCCCAAGAAATATTTTTCTTACGGCACCTATTTGATATCCACATCAATGATAAAGATTGGATCTTTACAAAACAGCAGGGTTCTAAAAAGCACGTCATGGCGGCGCTAAGACACGAAGCTTGACCTCCACGTTACACAATAGACCAATGCGTCGGCTCTAGCCATGGCATGAGATGAGGCGTGATAAGGCGCGCTAATACGTGAGGTGTGACATTTTTTTTTTTTTTTTTTTTTTTTTTTTTTTTTTTTTTAACTCCGTTGAACAAGGTTTTTTTTTAAAGAAATAAAGAAGATTACTTGCAAGGATATTTTCTTGACTCTATTTATGTATAACACTTTTTATAAACTCGATATATATGAAACACCAAACAAGAGTTACTGTGCATTTAAATGAAATGTACATTTTCACTTTAATGGTAATTTTTTTCGAACTCCAGAGCTTTCAACAAGATATTTTTTTCCAACTGAGTTTATTATATAATTTAAGGGAGCAAATTACACAAGAAGAATCCGTGCTTCATTACATACAAATTATATTTAGTCTCGATATTGTCAAACTAATTTTAATAAACGGCCAGGCGAAGTAGAAAAATGTAGTCATATATTGATTCAGATCCCATGCTAATGACCCTCCACAGCTTCACCTGTTAGAGAAAACAATTTAATTTGAAACTCAGATCATCAGCACGTTTAAGCTGCAACATTTAAGTGAAATTGTAATAGCTGATGCATCATATTGATTAGATAGGTAAATAGCTTTCATATAAAAATGCTTAAATCATGTTGCATTTATTTATAACGAGTCACATGTAAAATAGATACAACTAGCTATAAAGGTAAACTTAAATCATTATACTTGTACTTGAGTCGACCCTAAATGTGTTGATTTGAGTTGTACAATATCTCAAATGAAACAGGTAAAATCAAAATATCAGCAAATAAGCAAACTGGACAAATGGGTCAAACGGGCTGAAATTCACCAAAAGTGTATTCAAATGCATACAAGCATACAACCTCATAAATCACTTCATCAAAATATCAGTACGAGTAATGATACAGTACTTATCATCCTTAAACTTTTAATTATTTCAAAAGGATTTATTAAAAAAAAAAAAAAAAAAAAAAAAAAAAAAAAAAGAAAAGAAGAAGAAGAAGAAGAGAGAGAGAGAGCAAGAAAAGTATGGGTGGCTCAGGCAGTCGTTAGCCAATACCCAAATCTGCTCATTTTATTTAAACATATTGGACTTTCTAAAAAACTTCTATGTTAGCTTCTAAACTTGAAATGTGCTACATCTAACTATGTAAAATCCATAAAGTAATAATTATTAAATGGAAGATGATGAAAGGAGGGAAAGATAGGCACCGTGCATTCTCTTGACAAATAGGTGAAACTCTCCTAAGTTGTGTTCTTCAAGGAGAGCTTGATTGAGCCTAAGGTAGGTAAAAGCAGATAAATGTCTACTATCTGGATCATTTCTTGGCTTAGCATGTTCCAATATCTTGTTGTATCCTTGTCTGTCATAGCAAGGAAGAGCATTTTCACTTGCAACTAGTATATCAGCATCCCATGCAGCATTTAGTACCTACAATGGAAAATTAGGTGCTAGTGAGACTAAAAAGAACCCCCAAAATTTTGATCAATTCAAATTAAAATTGCTACATTTGACTCAAATATGCTTAAAAAGGATGTTTTACCATTGGTCAATTGAGAAAATATGTCAACGCAAAGATAAATAACCGATTCTCTGTAACAATTATTGATAGATACCTAACTGAATCTAAAGGGTTGCGAAAAATGATGATATTACAATTACAATATGTATAGATACTGACACAAACTTTTGAACCGAGGAGTAGTTGACCCGTAAATTGATGATATTTGATCCTAATGAACTCTTTGACTCATGACTTTAAAGAATTATTAATAATAAACTTATATCAAACGGAAACAGAATAGAATAATGTTATGTTGCTAGTGTGACCTCTATTAGTTACCTGCCAAACTAACCCTTCAGGATCTACCATTGCTTCCGGAAAGCCCTCTTGCTGGTCCATTGTACGTAACTCAACACATGTAAAGTTTAAAGCAGTGTCATGCTTCTTTATCATGGCAGCAATTGGACTATAGCCATCACGGTTCGCACGATTATAAACCCTGCAGTAAGTTCAGCAGCATGGCTAGCAGTTTTGTACCACCAATGAATACCCGATAGCTGATCATCCACGAAAATTTCAAGTCAATAAATAACAAATGTTGAAAACCCAACTGGTTACACTTTGATCGTGGATGCTAAGTAGTTAATTTACCTTTACAGAAATGGGAGTACCTTCAAAGGCCAAATTGGCCATGGCTAGTACCCTGTCGCCATGCTCAATGAGATATTGGGAGTACCAATTAAGAAAAAACCTGCCATAGGCACTATCGTAATCACCTCCATCACAGAAGAATTTGGTATCTTGAGGTTGGGAGTTATAAGAGCCAGCATGATCAGGAGGTCTACCCCAAAATGAGTGTCCCCTTGCATCTGCTGCTTTCTGAAGACACTTTGCTAGGTACTTATCATAGCACTGTAAAAAAAAAATCGTATTGTAAATAAAACAAACAATTGACCGTAAGTTATTTTTTTTGGCGAAATGGGCAGGTTGGGTAACCAGTTAAAACCAGTGGAGTTGGGATGAAACGGATCACTTCTTGTCCAAAAACTTCTACGATTTTTTAAAAATTTAAGTGTCAAATATAATCACATAAAGTAGATTATTACAAAAACTTCTACACTTTCGGTGACAGTTCAACTTGTTTCACATGTTTCCTTTTGAGCTAACTTTAACAACCCGCTAGATCACACAAAACCCAAAGCGATCCATTTAAGAGTAAATCAAATGAGATTTCACCTCTAACCAGAGTTCATAATCAAGTCATATCAGACTACCTAGAAGTGAAATATCTTTCTATAGATAAGTACCTGAAATTCACCGATACCAGGATATTTCCAACCATGTTTTGCAGGGTAAGATGGGTAACGCAACTCACCACAAGCACCTAAACCAATTTCTATCTCAGTTATGCTTCCATCCTCGAAGAATTCATCAAATTCAACCCTGAAGCTTCTCATATACTCAAAGTAAACCTGTATATATTATGCAGAATACAACATTTATGTTGTTTAATTACACAATGGAATGTCTATGCATACACCCTCTATCGATAACCAAATGTAATACCTCAACAGCAGTGCGGCCTCTCAAAACACGTTCCTTGTCAATTCCCCATGTAAGACTTTCAGGATTACGTCTTCCATCTCGGTCTGTGAAATATATGTCAGGGTTTTCTTTACCAAGTTCTATTATCCACTTGGGCAATGGAATATGAACATCATCACCCACATTCCCTCCACATTCATGAAACGACATAACAACCTGATAGCAAGTCGCAGTGATTATTACCATGTTTTCTAAATAAACCAGAGATTGATGGCATTTTGTTATACAAACCTGTAACTTAAGATCTAATTCACGAACTATCTCAAAGAGTTTCCTGTAGCCTTTCCAGTTGTACTGCTGGGGATTGTTGGCCTCCACAATTCCCCACCATGTGTCAACCATAACACCATCAACATTAATCGACTTCAACATCCTTAGCTGATTCTTCAGATCACCAGAATCAACCAACTCACATTCCATATTAATGATCCCCAACTGAAATGACATTTACACCACTTAATATTTGCACATTTGTGTCAGGATCTTATATCAGAAACACAGTATTATCAAAACAAAAATTAGCTAATGCATTTTTAGAGTGCTTATTATATCTCATTCAGTTTTTAGTCCAAATCAGTCTGTACATTCAACAATCTCTACCCATAAACAGCAAGATGTCTTACGACGCAAAACAAGATGCAATAATAAGGATACACGTGTTTTCAGACCAGAGGCAACAAATAGAAAATATCGAAAAACTCACTGGTAACATAACGTATACAGGGACATGTGGTGTGCCAGAAAAGTCTCGCTCCTCTGGAGCAACTTCCGCAACCTACAGAACAGATATTGAAGCAGGTGAAAGTGAGATCGCTTTAGCAAGTAACTACAAAAAGACCACGCAACAGGTATGAATTCAGATCGTGTGTAACAGATGACGCCAAATTTATGCAAAAAACAAAGACAGAAATCTTTGAGGTGCGCCAACAAAGGTAAATAGATAGGAAAGCTTTCACAAGATATCATCAGGCATCACACAAGTCTGTTTCATTAAGCGTACAGGAATCACGTGTAATCTACTTCCCTTTCTGTTAATACAGAAAGAGACTCATCTTATTTGCAACAAGTATCGAACCTACAACTACTGGTTTAAAAGAGTCGTTCAGTGCCAATTTGAGCCAAAAAGCTACTTGCTCATATGATATACTCTTCTAACATCTGTTGTTTTTCCTATGCAGTACACATATTTGAGTTCAAAATTTTCAAACCGTTTTTAAAAAAGCTTACTTTTCTATCAATGAAGGTTTCTATTTTTAAGGTTTGTTATGTAATTTTGACTAGCTATCATCCTTTTCTAGAAAAGTAAGCAAGTTACATTAGTTTTAGTGTTGAAAGTAGTCCATTTGTATCAATACCTTCAGAAGTGAACTAATACCGTTTTCCATCACAATAATGTTTGTATGTCTGCAACACATTATCAGAGTTAAGCCGTTTAGGACTTGTGCCAAATCATTTGTTTAAGTAAACCGTCTTCCAAACAATTATACCAAGATAGGAACATGAAGAAGCAAAAGTCCTAAAACTAGGTATTGTCCAAATTTACAAAAAAACATGTTGACTTCTTAAGTCAGCTTCTAATTACAAATCCTAAGAGCACGAAGTGCGGTTGATACCTATAACATGTTATAGGCACGCCACATCAGCTTTTACCCAAAATTTGTCATCACTGAGAACATAGAGTTATAGCCAAAGGTACCAAAATTTGCCTATAACGCCCCGTTTTTAAATTGATAAAACACTAGTTAACGCTAGTACAACAAGCTATCTAAAGAGTTCACATAGTATTTAACATTAACCGATTCATAACTATGAGGAGTAATACACAAATTATTATTATTATTTTTTTTACCCCGGTAAAATATATTAATGAATCATAAACGTTTAAGTACAACAGAATGTGGACGAAGACCACATTAACCTCAAGCTAACACTTGAAAAATGTCACGTCAGCAATATGAATTAACTAAAAACTGCCACGTGTCAACAATTTCACCATAATCACTACTCATTATAGCCACAAAAAAAAAAAGTAATTACTACTACCTGATGATGATCAGATGTATGAACTGAATCACTATCACCCGACGCAACAATAACTCTCATACGATCCTTCAAACTGACCGAAATATGTGAACGATGAGTGAATTGAACTACGGAAGGTTGTGAAAACGAAGGGAAAGACATTGTGGCGCATTTTAGCATAGGAGAGGCGCATGTTAGCAACGGGGTCGCCATTGGAGGAGGAGGAGGTCATGGTTTGAAATGGTTGGTACTTGGTATTAAGGGGAAAAGGGGAAATTGAAAAAAAAAAAAAAAAAAAAAAAAAAAAAAAAAAAAAAAAAAAGAAGTTAGGGGCTGCTTGGTTGGGGGAAAGGGGGTGGGGAATGAGAAAGGATTGAATAACTATGCTTGGTTGGAAAGAGGTATGGTATTGATTACTCAGTACTGGGTAATCAACCATTATAGAGTGGGTCGCTTGGTTCATTTGGTGAGGAATGCAAAGCAATGCATTCCCTTTCCCCCCAAATTGTTGGGTAATGCCCCATTACCCACTACTGGGTAATAGGCCATTGCATTCCCCTGCACCAAGCATGATTATTGATTATATTCCCATTACCCACCCCCCTATCCCCCCAACCAAGCACCCCATAAATTGGGGGTAAGGTAATGATTACGCACCATTACTCATTCCTTTGCATTCCGTTACCCTTTCCCTTTCCCTTTGCATTCCCCTCTACTGAACCAAGCGGGCCCTTACTACTTTCATTTCTCATTTTTCTTCCTCAAAATGCTTTTTCAATTTTTCTCTAAATTGATTTTTCTACTTTTTTTTTTTTTTTTTTTTTTTTTTTTTTTTTTTTTTTTTTTTAACAAGAATTTCGACTCGACATTGTGAGCCTACTAATCCTAAAGAGATTACCTTTTTAGATAGCCCAGAGTCGGCGCAAGTGAACCTCCGTGGCCAATAGGAGATTAATTTTCTCCTCGGGGTTCGAACCCAAACACTCTAACACTCTGTTCTCAAGATTTTTGAAGAAAGTAAATGGAAGTAAATGAAAAAAAATCATGTTCTCAAGATTTGGGAAGGAAGTAAATGCAAGTAAAGGGAAGTAAAGTCCTTTGTTTTTTCCTTGTCAAACTTTCAGCCCATAATTGGGCTGCAAGTGAAGTAAAGTGAGTGGGTCCCATTATTAAATAATGTTTGTGACAAAAATGCCCCTCACCAATTTGTATTTATTGTATGTGTACAAGGGTATTATAGTAAAAATATAAAAAGTGACAACATTTCTTTACTTTACCTTTCTTTCACTCCAAACTTAAGAACACAATTATTTTCATAACTTCCATTTCATTTACTTCCATTTCTTTACTTCCATTTCATTTACTTCCATTTCCCTCTAAAATCATACTTGAGAACAGAGTGTAAGCACTTTCATCTTAGAAGGCTAAGCCTTTACTGCTGGGTCACCCCATTGGTTTGATTTTTCTACTTGCTTACTAATAAGTGTTAACTTTTTGTTTCAGACAATTAAAAACAATATTAATAAATGAAAATAATATTTTATTAATAAAAAACTATTTCTCCCGTCTCAATTATAAATATTTTTAATTTTTTACGAAGGAAAGTAGTCCTACTTTATAAAGTAGTCATCATTTCCCCTTACAATTATATTAGGGAAAAATAGTAACAAAATTGAAAGATGATAACCAAGTGTCGATATATGTGTTGTAACCTATATGGAAAACCAAACGAGTGAGAATTTTTGAAAAAGGTTACAGTTTATAATAATAGCAATAGTACAAAACAACACATTAAGTGATTACATATAAAGGTTTTAATTAGCCATTTATTGAAGAGAGTGTAGTTTTAATAAGTCCCCCAATTAAGAGATTATAAAAAGTTTTGGAATCACATTTATCTCATTAAGAGAGAATAAGTAAAAAAGTAAACACCCCTTAAGATTAAAGTAAATAGGACTTTGACTCTTTGTTTTTGGAATTTTCACATCAACACTAAATGGAGATTATTCTTACTTGTCGCACAGGCTCTCGAACTTTGCTATCACGATAGCAATCATGTGAGCGTAAAGGAAAAAGAGAAAACGAATGGACTAAAGTGTACACAAATATTTCTCGTTTGGTACATTGATTTATTTAAAAATTATGTTGAAACTGTCGACTGGCGACACACCTTCTTTGTTGGAATATGTGAATCATAAAACTATAAACACATAAACATAAACATAAACAGAACATCAAAGCATAAGCACAACGGAATTAAGGATCTACATAACACGTAATTAATTAACTAAAAGTAAATGCGTACCTTTTGATTACTTGATAAACAAGTAACCACGTGATCACCAAGAACAATATATAAACCCTAATAAGGTTTATGGATGGATCGACTTTTTTAGGGTCGAATAGGGCAAGTAACACACAAGCTAAAATAAGCTTGTTACTCGTTCTTGTACACACGTAATGATAGTGTTCCAATGGGAAAAGCTAGGTTCAAGAATCACAAAACAACCAAACACTTTGTTGCTAAGATCGAATTGGCAATCCCTAGTGGGATTAAAATCGTCCAATCGACTTAAGCAAGAGGGGAGAGGAGAAGAGAAGTTTGGCCTAAGTTAGGGATTCAAGATTAGGGAAAACAATGAATACAATGAATTGTATTTATAGGCTCCCTTTTCTTCTCTTCCAAGATACCAAAAATCGATCACCATAACCCTAAGGTTATGTTCGGCCGACTTTATCCCCAAGAAGGGATTCTAGATCCTTCTCTTCCTACTTTGCATAATTAGTCATTTAACGAGCGTTATCCAAACCCCGTTAAGTACTAACTGTCGTTAAGTATTTGTTTTGTGAAATGAATAAATATAAATATAAAGTATATTTAATTTATTCAAACCATTGAAACTCTCACGTATTGTGTGCAATCCCGAGTCTCGGGTTCGAAACCGGACATACACATATTAATAAATATACACAAACTCTAACATTTTTCACTCTTTTCATTCGGGATTTTATTAAACCTCTTATCCACCAAAGTAGGTTAAGTAGGTACTACTTGCATCTTTGGTTTCCAATCGATAGTATCAAAACAAAACTATAAATATATTTTCGTTACTCTTAACTTATAATGGAATACAAAACATTATCTTATGGTATCTTCTTTGTGGATGAATTTGGTCAGGAAGCATTTCAGAGAGTCTCTGACATTGATAAAGTGGAAACGACAACACTCCTTGCCTACAAACTGATGGCGCTTAATATCAGGAATCCTGATAATGAGGAGTTTGTCAAGCTGATGGATCAAATGATGAAGGAACGACCCGACAAAGAAGTGTTGGTGTCAAAGAAGGAGAAACTTGAGCTCATGGGTCTTTCTCAGGAACCCTGAGCATTTTGTTTAGATGTTAGGACTTTGTAATGGTATGAATGAAACGATGGCCCATGTTTTTGTTTATATCAGTGTCCTTAACTGTCTTCTAGTATATTCAGTATGAGAAGAAGTCTTTAGCTCACTCATACTGATCAAAACACTTAGGCATAATTTATATCCAAATAGGGGGAGACTGTTGGGTCCGTCAGTACCCAATGATCGCTAAAATAGGATTTGGAAACAAATCAACTAAGTGTTAATTAAACCGAGAACAATTCAAGTCACTGAGAGAACAGCCTCTCAGTGAGTCATCTTCAGGATGCTTAAAGCGAGTTCAAAAGAAGGACTCACTCTCAGGAAGGCGGTACTTCCTGAGTAGGACTTAAGCCAAAGAAGAAGATGATGGTTCAGTGAGTGTTGGACAAGAACTCACTGAACCCTCAGTCTCCTCAACTAACAATGAGTGATTATAGACTGAAGGATGAAGAACCCAACGCCTGAGAGAAAGGCGGGAATAGGCGGGAAGAGTTTGAAGAGATAAGAGTGTCAGACCAACCACTCTTATCTTGTCAGATACAAACCATCCCTTATGCGGCTAAAAGTCATGGAGTGTCAGCCAACAACTCCTAAAGTCTTCATAGCCCATTCCTATTGGTTCTTGGAAATGACAATTACTGTTTGTAATTGTCAGACACGCTTCCTCAACAACTTGTATTATTTTAATCACCTTTACTCAGATTACATGTGTATAAATAGATTCAAACGGAGAGAAGTTGAGTGTGCTTTGTATATTGAAAGCTTAGACTTTTACAAAGTAACTTCTCTCCTACAAAGAGTATACAACTCACCGAGATAGCTCAGTGGGTATATTGTTACCACTCAAGCAAAACTTGAGTTTCGATAGGAGACACCACCATACCTTGTCTATTCAATCCCAAGTGTTTATTCCGCAAAACACTTGGGTAATAGATTATTTGATTCATTTCTAATAAGAATTTAAACGTTGAAAATATCTTGTGTTACTTATATTTACGTTTACTCACTGATAGAAATAATCAAATACATTGTATAAGTCATAAACATAAATAGATTAACTTTCTAGTTAACTCTAAGCGTGTTAAGGGAACAACATATCCAATTATGTTGTTGCTTGCACACAATTAAGATTTCTCCCACTTGTGCATGGAACAACACCATGTATCAGATAAACAACACGTCAATAGTTTGCTTATGTGATCAATATGATTTGTGTCAAAGATATAAGTAGATATAGAATCACTTCGTCTAGTAAGGAAACGTACACTACAATCCTTGATACCACAAATGTCTATAATTTGAAAGTAATTATCTCAAGAGATTCAAGAGATAATCTGGGTTACTATCAAGATATCAAGACTTGTAGCTCCCACTGAATTAAAGATCACTACATGAACTCATTATTCAGTCATTACAACACAATGCTCCCACTGGATTTGACAACATTATAAATGTTTCAAAACTAGTAAAAACAAATAGCGTGCTGTTTACTTTCCTACACCCTTGAGTAATCCCTTACGTAATACATACTAAGGTACTCAGAGAATGTATTCTACTTTTGTCAATAATGGAATATCCATCAATACAATTAACTTGAGAAAAATTGGGTATGCAATTTCTTCCTCAATTAGGTCTACCATCCCCATCATGGTATGTAGCACCTTTAAATGGTTAAAGCATAACAACTAGATCAAACATTCTAGTTTGCCTTTTACCACTTTTGCGGTAATTGGTCTAGCTTCTAATTTAATAACTCCTAACCATGCAATTTCTTCATAAATTCGACATAAGTTATCTTAGAATTTAGACAATTCTAATTATCCTATTATACCTTTCTCATTCATGAAAAGGAATAGGATTAAGTCTTTCTCTTCACACGGAAAGTAGACTAGGTTTATTCTTTTAGTTAAGTTGACTCTATCTAAAGACCCCTACGGGTGCAGATCAACTTTCCACTAAAGAATGCCCCACGTTTACGGTTTTAACGTTGCATTAAATACATTAAAAGAATTTTCAAAATTCAATTTAGTATTTTTTTGATAATAACTTTTCAAGAAAATTAAACACCCATGGTAAATAAAATTTCACCATTTAATTTTCATTGAAAAATAGGATCCCAATTGACGTTGTTTCATCACATCAGCTTTGGCTGCTAGCAATGAAAGTACTCAATAAGGTACGGGTCTATCCCAATTGCCAATATCCAATTGCAATTCCTAAAATCATGGGACTTACATTATATTGCCAACCTCAGTTGCAAATGTGAGCATGTTTCATCCCCAAATCTTTATGCCTTGACGCCGTTCCATTACATCAGCTTTGGCTGCTAGTAATGAAAGTGCTAAACTAAGTTAATCAACTTAAGAAACTGTAAATTGACATCATTTCATCACATCAGCTTTGGCTGCTAGCAATGAAGTACTCAATTTACCCTTAGACAACCACCCTTTGAACATCACATTCAGCTTTGGCTGCTAGTGATGTAGGATGAAACCTTAGGTGTTCCTTTTAGTAGTTGGATGGCATATTACTTAAATTTAAGGGTATTAAATTTTGATGTATATAATCAAAATATATGCACAAAGATGTCATGCATTCATCTTTGTATCATATGTTTTCAAAACAAGTTTACTCATCCATTACATTTATAAGCTCAAATTATCAAAGTTTTAATTGAGGCGTTGAGAAACTTACAACATTGCCTTAAGATGCTTCGTACGTTATCATGGTGTACTTGGTAAGTCTAATATTGACGCACAGGCGAGCGGAGAGGCAAACGTCCGCCGAAGCTAATTAAAAACGCGCCCTTTTCGGATGACAATTTAATGTCAAGCCTCCTTATACCCACTTTATAGTTTGTCAATATTAGGTCTGCCGCTTCGACCACTTAGTACAGTCACATCAATCAATTTAAACACTTATGATTTTCTTGCTTAAAACTATTTATGTAGTAAATTATTAATTGCTAGTCTCGCCTGGGAGCAAATTACCGTGCGAAGCGAACCACTATCGGCACATAAGACTTTGCAATATAATTTAACACAAAGGTTTCATAGTTATTAGGCTTATTTATTTTTTATTTAAAAAAATTACCCTCTTTGTTGTTACAATCCATCATAATTAAACATACAAAGAACAAGTAATTGAAAAATAAATAAACACTCAATAACACATATATGATCATAACAATATCATATAGCCACATGCAAACCTTTTTGATAAATCCTATTAATTCTATGTGAATTCTTAATGTATGTACTCCCTCCGTCCCAATTTTATTGTCCCTCTTTCCTTTTCCGGTTGTCCCAAAATTATTGTCCCGTACCAAAAATAGAAAGTGAATAGAAAGTGGAGTTTTGTAAAGTTTACTATATTACCCTTGGTTGAAATTAATATTACAAACTTTAATGAAGTGTTAATTAATTGGTTAAGGGTAAACTTGTCATTTGGCAAAAAAGTAAGAGAGAGAAAGCAGTATTAATTATGTTTTTCTTAAACTGTGTGTTTTTTGTCGGGGGACAATAATTTTGGGACGGAGGGAGTACATTGTGCCCAATGGACCACAGACGCCAAATAACTTGGCCGCGTAAGTTTTAGTTAATTACACACCACATTGCACATAACAAATTAATATTTATATATATTAGGGTCTTCCCTAATTTAAGATTTATCTTAAAAAATCATGTAGCAATTATACATACAACATACCATGACAAAACATGCAAGATTTTGTCATGGATCCCATATAGCACTTAAAATCATGTCTCGCATATTTACAAGCCTATATAGTACGCATCTTATTAATGACATCTCTCATGTATTCATTAATTTTACACATAAAATTTTACATGCAATCCTAGGGTTTTCTACAATTTTTATCAATACATCAAACCCTAAAAACCATTAATGGGTGTCGACCCATTATGGAACAATTTTAGGGTTTACATAAAAATACAACCCTAGATTATCTATAACATGTAAAGTTCCAAATTTTATGTGTTTAGTAATTAATTACATGTTAAAAACGGGCTCATGATGCCACTGTTGGAATATGTGAATCATAAAACTATAAACACATAAACATAAACATAACATCCAAGCATAAGCACAGCGGAATTAAGGATCTACATAACACGTAATTAATTAACTAAAAGTAAATGCGTACCTTTTGATTACTTGATAAACAAGTAACCACGTGATCACCAAGAACAATATATAAACCCTAATAAGGTTTATGGATGGATCGACTTTTTTAGGGTCGAATAGGGCAAGTAACACACAAGCTAAAATAAGCTTGTTACTCGTTCTTGTACACACGTAATGATAGCGTTCCAATGGGAAAAGCTAGGTTCAAGAATCACAAAACAACCAAACACTTTGTTGCTAAGATCGAATTGGCAATCCCTAGTGGGATTAAAATCGTCCAATCGACTTAAGCAAGAGGGGAGAGGAGAAGAGAAGTTTGGCCTAAGTTAGGGATTCAAGATTAGGGAAAACAATGAATACAATGAATTGTATTTATAGGCTCCCTTTTCTTCTCTTCCAATATACCAAAAATCGATCACCATAACCCTAAGGTTATGTTCGGCCGACTTTATCCCCAAGAAGGGATTCTAGATCCTTCTCTTCCTACTTTGCATAATTAGTCCTTTAACGAGCGTTATCCAAACCCCGTTAAGTACTAACTGTCGTTAAGTATTTGTTTTGTGAAATGAATAAATATAAATATAAAGTATATTTAATTTATTCAAACCATTGGAACTCTCACGTATTGTGTGCAATCCTGAGTCTCGGGTTCGAAACCGGACATACACATATTAATAAATATACACAAACTCTAACAGCTCCCACTTGGATATTCATTAATATGGTAATGACATGGGCTAGTCTAGCTTAACAGATCCCAATGCCCCCAGCTCGATCCGAGTATGGTTTTCCTGGAAAAACCACGTGATGAATTTAATCATCATACGTATCCTTTTGTTACTAATACCGTGTTAATATGGATATGGATCTAGGTCATTCCATGATTAACAATTAGTTTCTCGTTTATACATAATTGATCAAGATTACCAAAACATCTGAACGTCTTCCAGATAGACTTTGGGCGTGGCCATGCAAACATCTTGTCAATCCTACGAGTGGCCCAGCAGTATTATACTTCAAAACAGATTTGAAGGAACAAATCCTTTATTGACTACGAGCATAACCCTTGAACTTTGCATCACCTCCGAAAATAGCTCTTATAACCACCTTTTACGGATAGCGTTAGACTACCTTACAGAAAATGAGCTACATCCTCGACAGTTATCTGGTATCTCAAGTCTGAGGATAAATATTCATGATTTACTTAATGACGATGATCCATAAAGTATAATCATGTGGTTGGGATAAGTCCTATATTCAATTTATCCAATATTGAATATCATGTGATATTGGTATCTCAACTTTACAGTACATTCTACCAATCCTCACATTTGTCTTAATTCAATAATATTCCCATATTATTGATCGACAACGGACTATTCAGAATAACATTAGTTATTCACGGATTTAAACATGCAAATATAAGACACAAATATTAATAATGAGAATAAACGTTATCCACACTTTATTTCATAAAATAATAATTGTTTACATGTCCCTTATCCAAATACTAACCAGATCTAGCATGATAATTCCCATTAATGAATATGCCACAAGTCATGACCACCACACTTGTTGACAAGGCATAAATCAATTAATTTGATCTATCGGAATTTTGAGAATACTTATTTCAAGAATTCATTTAATGAAGTTCTTGTATGTGTGCATTCATCTATCTAGATATTGCCACATACTTCATAAAATGCGTGACATCCTCATCCACGAATTTATGACAATCAAACTACCAAACCTTGTAGTTAAAGTATTCTAATTCTTTAATGTATAATGCAACTATGCTCATTTGAGCATAACTAGTACACATGGTTTCCTTATCAGGATGAGCTCCCACCATGACTAGTATTGAGTGTCATCTCAATCTTATTAGCATCATTGTATCCAAACAACAATATGCTCTTTCCAAGTTTCGTAAACTTTCCAACATCCATTGTTTTAATGATTGATATCTTCAAATCCTTCAAGATTTGTCCACTATATCAATTAAGCAATAATATGCCATATGGTTCATGCTTAGAATTTTGGAGCAAATCCAGGCTGATGATGTAAATTCTAAACCATATCCATTACACTTATCTAATATCTTACAATTAGATATTAATGTTGTCAATCATCTTTCATCTAAGCATGATACAACAAGCAACATGATGCACATGAATAATCCTTTCTTCAACCTTAGATTTATTCATGTCATATCTTTCCAAAGATATGTATCTATCTAGCCTTACTAATAGATCATCATGTTTATTAGAATCAGTTATTATTATTACCGCTCATGTTTATAACAATAAACATATATTTCAAGGTTTTATTTTCTAAACTTTCATGTGAAGTTTCATTCCAAACTTAGACTTAACATATAAATGTTAATGGAGTGTTACTTCCTATATGTTATACAACATATATGAAATACGAAAATAAATACATCGCTCCCACTAGCTTTCAGGAACATTAAGAAATATCTTATTTTAATTGTAAATCAAAACTTAGATTTAATAACTAAACATAAGTATATCTTTTAGATGCATGCATTAATCCATCTACAAATGATTTGCACTTTGTATACTATTAAGGATGAATTGAATTCAAATATTCCTTTCAATTACTTTCCGTCCTCGCACAAGTAATTATCCAAGAAAGAGTTTTTGATATTCCATTGTTAATTTCATATAAATGAAACTAATAATGACAATCATAATCCTTATATATATTTAATGTGCTTAGAAAGAATCTCAATCACATTTAATTGCTTAAGTGTGATTGATAATCTTTTCACACATTAAATATGTATACAAATTTGTCCATTAATGATTTCTACACAAGAATTTAAATCTCTAGGATTTTCATTTCCTTTGTAGAAATTCATCTATATTCTATAGTACAACTATAGAGTTCAAGATTAACTACATTTCCAAACTAGTTATCTTCTTGGACTGCATCTAATCATTCATAGTATGAGTAATTTTTCAAATAAACATTTGCAATTTATTAACAGGTTTATCAAAAATCCTGTAACTCATAATCCTCAACATATTCTACAAATATTTGAGATATCCTTGCGGATCTATGAAATGAGAATTCCATCATCTTTGAGATTTAACACTAACATGTTAAATCCTCATTATGATTTTTGCTAGCGTATTTAGAAGATTACGTATTAGTAATTTTATCTTAACAAGATAAAACTCCCACTTGCCTTTAGCAATTTATAGAATATCTATAAATACTTGGCCAATAGAGCAACAAAAAACTTGTTCTCTCTTTTGGGACTTTTACAAATACATATTGACAGTTCCTAACCTTAATTTGTTAATAACCTACCCAACAAGTAGTTTAACAAATTCTGAACTTCAATTTTAAGACTTAATGTGATTCATCACATTTCATAATAAATGGTGTCTTATTAATCTTCTAGGTTGGAGTCTAATTGAGTATATCCAATCCATACTCAATTATCTAACCTTGATATCTTTAGGAAGAGAAGAAGATATAGTTATCTTAATCAAACAATATTACAAGAGTTTGATTCTCCTAACTGAACATACCATAAACACTATGTATTTCATTAGGATTAATATTGTAAGTCATTCTTACAATATATATAAGATAAATATATATATTGTTTTGGCTTACCTATTTACCAACTAAATCAACTTAATGGTACAATAGATTTTCCAAGCCAATTGCATGCTATATAACATAAGTACTTCTAATCAAGTCACTTTGTGTCTATGTCTTACCAAGAAGACATAACTGTTATAGACCCAATCCACGTTATAAGTTATTAATCAACTCAATGACTCCTTGTATATGTTTTAATTAAAACACATAACAAGTTAACGTCTTACTTTAATTATAAGTCTTATAGCAATAAAAGACTTCATATTTATATCTACAATATAAACATGTATAACAAAGTAATCATGAACACCACAATTCGGTTTCATATAATAATTTCAAGTTAATTTATTACTTCATATATTTATGTCATTCAAGAATACATAAATATTCAACTTGAAGTAGTTTAAGATTACTTCATATATTTATGTCATTTCAACAATACATAAATATTTAATTTGAAGTAGTCTTATTATCATATTGACACTTGTTCTAATGATTATCTAAATTTAGAAACTTGTAAATTAACATAGTTTCATTACATTAGCTGAGGCTAATAATAATGAAACTATGTAATTTACCTTGTCATTAATACCTAGTAGTGAAAGTAGATATTAACTCCAAGTGTTCTAATATTAGAATGTGTATAAAACACATTAGAACATTAGTCTCTTACCTTGCAGTAAAGAGAACCCTTGAAATCATATCCTGTTGGGTCCGTCAGTACCCAATGATCGCTAAAACAGGATTTGGAAACAAATCAACTAAGTGTTAATTAAACCGAGAACAATTCAAGTCACTGAGAGAACAGCCTCTCAGTGAGTCATCTTCAGGATGCTTAAAGCGAGTTCAAAAGAAGGACTCACTCTCAGGAAGGCGGTACTTCCTGAGTAGGACTTAAGCCAAAGAAGAAGATGATGGTTCAGTGAGTGTTGGACAAGAACTCACTGAACCCTCAGTCTCCTCAACTAACAATGAGTGATTATAGACTGAAGGATGAAGAACCCAACGCCTGAGAGAAAGGCGGGAATAGGCGGGAAGAGTTTGAAGAGATAAGAGTGTCAGACCAACCACTCTTATCTTGTCAGATACAAACCATCCCTTATGCGGCTAAAAGTCATGGAGTGTCAGCCAACAACTCCTAAAGTCTTCATAGCCCATTCCTATTGGTTCTTGGAAATGACAATTACTGTTTGTAATTGTCAGACACGCTTCCTCAACAACTTGTATTATTTTAATCACCTTTACTCAGATTCCATGTGTATAAATAGATTCAAACGGAGAGAAGTTGAGTGTGCTTTGTATATTGAAAGCTTAGACTTTTACAAAGTAACTTATCTCCTACAAAGAGTATACAACTCACTGAGATAGCTCAGTGGGTATATTGTTACCACTCAAGCAAAACTTGAGTTTCGATAGGAGACACCACCATACCTTGTCTATTCAATCCCAAGTGTTTATTCCGCAAAACAATTGGGTAATAGATTATTTGATTCATTTCTAATAAGAATTTAAAAGTTGAAAATATCTTGTGTTATTTATATTTACGTTTACTCACTGATAGAAATAATCAAATACATTGTATTAGTCATAAACACAAATAGATTAACTTTCTAGTTAATTCTAAGCGTGTTAAGGGAACAACAAGTGGTATCAGAGCCTCTGGTTTATAAAACCTTTCAAAAACCCAGAGAGCTCCAGGTTTTTAAAACCAAGATCCTACTATGACTGATACAAATGTACCCCAGCTAGTCGATAAAAAGGGTGGCAGCTATTCAGCTGTTGCACCCAGACTTGAAGCTGGAAAATTTAGCAAATGAAAAAAATGAATGATTTGCTATTTAACTGGTATGGAACCTTACTACATCTCTTGTATCAAGGATGGACCATTTGTCCCTAAGACTGCTGAAGGGCTAAACAAGCCTGAAGCTCAATGGACCATAGATGAGAGGAGGGTGGTCAATCAGGACCAACGCCTGAAAAGCATCCTTATATCATGTCTTCCTGATGATATAATGGAATCAGTCATCAACTGTTCTACAGCCAAGCAAACTTGGGATGACTTGGTAAATAGCTTTGAGGGTCCCTCAGATACCAAGGAAAATAGGGTCATGGACCTTAAACTTGAGTATAATACTTTCAGGGCAAAGGACTCTGAAAGTCTCTCTCAGACTTACACCAGATACAAGACTCTGATAAACGAGCTGTCAAATGATGGTGTAGTATTATCTAAGCATGAGACAAATGTTGGCTTTGTCAACAGTCTCCCTGAGAAGTGGCTAAACTTCTCACAAGGCCTGAGGAATGCTAATCACATTCAGTCCCTTGAGCTCCCTGAAATTTATGGGAAGTTTTTCTATGAAGACAACTTGATCTCAAGGAGATACCCTGACTCAAAAGCTCTTGAGTCCAAAAAGGCCGTGACCTCCACACCCATATCAACTGCTTTCTATTCTAATGGTGTTGTGCAGGATTTTCAAGAGGATTCTGAGGATGAAATAGATGAAAGGACTAGTGATGAGTACCTAAACGATTTAAACTTGGAATTCCAAGAGAGAGCACTCCTTGCTAGTTCAAAACGTTTCATCAAAAGAAACCAGTCCAACTTTTCTAAAGCAAAAGCAAATGAAACCACTGAATGTTTTAAGTGTGGTAAAAAGGGTCATTTCGCTAGGGACTGTTATTCTAAAACCATCTCAGAACCCTCTTACAAATTTTTAGGAAACAATTCCTCATAAAGATAAGCTTTATGGATAGGGGTGTTCAAAAATTCTGTGAAACCAAAAAACCGAGCCGACCTGCTCAATCTAAAACCGCAAAAAACGATCATTAATAAACCGAAATGAAGCTTATAGTTTTTAAGATTCAGACAACCTAACATAATTAAATTGTTAACAACAAGATTAAATTTCATTAATAATAAAAACCATTAGATAATAATTAAAATACATTTAACTTCATCTTCTTAAAGTTTACACAAAAATTCGGATCAAATAAACCCCAAGAGAACAACTCCACATGTGGTCTAGTGGTAAGTGGCTTAAGGGGTTAAGGAGCTCCCTGTGAGAGCAGCCCGGTTGGGTGACCAACCGGGAAGTTCTCCCATGGGAGCGGGCCACATGAGCTGTTGTTATCAGGCAATGAAGAGGAGAGCCTGTGAGCCAGTGGTTGCGCAGGTTCAAATCCGAGCCGGCCCCGGTTTTTATCCGGCTGTTACTCCAGCGAGTAATCTCGTGTGGAGGCAGTACGGTTTCCGGGCGGAAGCCGTTTAATCCCCACTGCGCCAGCGTGGACCCGGTTCAGACAACATAGTCTGGGTATGTGGTGGATGAGGGCCTGCCAATGTGGCGGGTACGACTCTAAACCAAAAATTGAAAGTCGCCTTCCAAAAAAAAAAAAAAAAAAACCCCAAGAGAAATTCAAAATCGTACCCCTTGTTGGATTTACCAGCCCAATACTACACAACCCAAATATCTCACACCCTAGTATTAACCTAGCACCCCCTTTATATTAGTATTTGACACCCTAATATATCTCACAAACCTAATTTCACTCTCACCGCACAACACGCAACCACCAAAACTTATCCTCTCTTTTTCATATCTGATTACCGCAGCTTCTAAACACAAACACAAATCGTCCCTTTGGTAAATCTATTCCGAACAACACACCAAAACAAATATTGCTTTGATTTCTTTGTGTTCTACACTTGAAAACTGAACCACGCAAACTTTCTTTAATCTTTTTGTTTTTTGCTTATTCTCAAGCATGAAACTCACATGCAAAAAGTAAGCACGAATCTCTTGCTATTCTTGTGGTTATTGGCTTCAATATCATAAACACGGGTATTAGGTAAGGTTATGTTATTTGAGATTTGTTAACCGAAAGAAAGGATGACTGAAACACGAGTTGCTTTTGTTTTTTCTTTAAGATTCTCGGACATTAAAAAAGAATCTAAGCTTTTTATAGATCTATGATGGATTACGGTTGATCGACCACTGTGGGTAGCCTAAAACTGAGGTCAAACAAAACAGTGTAACCTAGGTCGTAACTTTGCTAGTTACGTGGATTTGTATTGTGGGTTCGTAAGTTTGGGCTTGTTATGTGGGTTCGTAGCAAATGTTGAGAACCCAAGACCCTTCTTAAATTTTTGAAGGATTCACGCTGCCGCTCATGGAAGGATCTTGATCACTGGGTGCTGTCAACGGGTAGTGGTGCCGACACATGCCGTTAGCGGTGGTGGCGGCGGTTGGTATCTAGCATAAGAGTGTTTACTTTAGTTTTAGGTTCTTGAGAGAGGGAGAGATATGGAATTGAAATGGTCTTTTGTGTGTGTTTATTTGGGAGGGTTTTGTATCTGTTTTGTATTAATAAATTGAAGGGCTTTTACAATACATTTAATGGATCATTACAAGTTAATGGGTTGTTACAAGTTAATAGACTGTTACAATACATTTAATTTTCAGGATGTTACAAGTCTGAATTTTTAATAGCAAAATTAATACATTTAACTTTGGGCTGAAACCTCTTTATATGTAACTTTCTTTATGTGGAAATATTTTTGGTCTTATTTTTTTAAAACTTTTAAATTTAGATGTCCTAAATACATTATAAGGTAGTAAAGATTACATGCATAATATAAGGAAACGGAATCCAAATAACTATCAAGAAGGATGCAATGCAAGGTTTACAGCTTTGCTAAATGAAACTTTCTGCTACAAGATTCGTAATTTTGGTGTAGGTGAAATTGGCGGCGAGTTTCCGTTATTGATTCACAAAATATAAGATCAATTTCTTTAAGAACACCACTCTCACAAGGATTAATGTTGATCCCAGTTATGCACTTGATCGAATTCCCTTAGCTTGTAAATGTTTAGCTATACTAGATATCTAGTACAACTAATGTATAGAAACTGTGTTTTGAGTTTATCAAATATTATGCGGAATCTAATACTTGATATTAAGAAGAACTTTGTATGAATGTAACAGTTATGAACACAAAGATTAAACAAACAAAACGCTTCAATATTATTAACTATAATACGAATACTCAACAGTATTAGGGTTTTTCAACCTTGAAGCTATAACTCGATTCTTAACACACGTTCTATCAATGCCCTAGGACCTCCTTTTATAGACTAAGGAGTCCTAGTCGGCTTACAATAACTTTCTATATAAGATAAATCTTTTCTATAATTATCTAAACGTGTTACATGGTATTACTATACTTATCATACAAACAAACCGACTCTAATACTCCAGCAGCACTAATAAACAACCAGCAGCAGTAATCTTTACTCTGGCAGCATTAACTCTTTAGCAGTTGTAACTTAGTACTAGCAGCACTAAGTTTTCTTCTAGCAACATTAACTACTTAGAGTATTTTCCTGTAAGTCTTCCAGCAGTTATAATGTACTCCAGCAGTCTTAATTTCAACTAGCAGTCTTAACTCTTTAACCAGCAGCAGTAATGACTTAGAGCAATTTCATTGAAATACCTGAGCAGTCTTATCATCATATGAGCAGTAGTAACTCTAGAAGCTTTAATTCTCAACAATCCTCCCCTAAACTTGATATTTTCTTCTAAAATCATCAAGTTTCCTTCAAAGCTTTAACCATCACCAGGAGGATGCTTCCAAACACTTTACCTCATTTTCTTATAATCAGCACCATAGAGTTGTTTCTCCATTTTCTTGAGTAGCTGATAAACCATTTCAGACCAAAAATCAAATTGAAGTTTAATAGTTCCATTCAGCATCATATCAATTGTAGGATTACTCAAAGGATATGTCTTCTCAACCAACATGTAGACCTGAAGTGCATTCATAGCCACCATATGAACTCCACAAGACTGATAAAGCTTCCAACTCTTCACTGTATTTTGAAACTGATCTGCCAATACTCTATCTTCTGGATGTGGTTCAAACATATCCTTTAGATCACCCCAAAGAACCCTATCCAAGATACCTTCTGGCATTGTATGCCCATACTTAGCCTTGGCCAGCTTCCATAGAGTTTCTAGATCCTCCCTATCAAAGCTTTTGAACATCTGACCAAAAAATTTAAATCTCTAAGACTTTCCACCAGCTCTCACTATATCCCACCAAGCTATCTTTCCATGATGGCCAGTCTTCCAATCAACGATAGGTACTTTTGTCTTTAAAGGAACAACATCAACTATTTCCTCTTCCTCTTTATCATCTGAAGCAATAACTATCAATTGTTGCAGTTTAGCTTTTTCTTTTTCAGCATCTTCTTGGTCTGTCTGCTCTTGCTCTTGCTCTATTTGCTCATCAAGTTTTTGTTTCTTACTGCTTTCAGACTCTAGCTCTTCACCTGCTCTCTTAGCACTACTCCCCACCACTTCAGTTTCCATAGGCACAAACCTATCCATTTTTCGTTTGGCTATCTCATATAACTCTGCAATTTTACCATCATCAAAATGATTTAAATACTTGAGCTTCCATTTGTCCATATTCCTGAGATAGTCACACATGAATTTCCTTCTTTGAGCTCTGGTGGGTGGTCTGTTTCTCTTTTCTTGTGCTCTTTGTGCTGCATAGAACTTTCTTCTTTCTTCAATGAGGTCAGCCAACATCTTAGCTTTTTTTAGCTAACTCCCAATCAGCATCACTTTGTGCTCTTTCATTGTCCCATTCTTGAATTTGTTTAATGAGTGCAATGATGTCTTCTTCTTCTTTTTGAGCTCTTTCAGCCAATATTCTTTGATTCTCAGCATCATACTCTTTTTGATCTCTTTCTGCTATCTCTGCATCTAAGACCAGTTGCTTTTTCCTAGAAAGAGGTTTCTCAGGTTCAATCATAATGCCCTTTCCCTTGTCTTTTGATTGTGCTGAAGTTATTGTTGTTTTTGTTGTTGTTGATGTTGTGGATGGTTCTCTAATGACAACCCCTTTGACTGGTGGTTTCTTCAAAGCAGTAAGAGATTGAGCCAAAGTAGTTAGATCATCATCAGAACTTGTTGTTGTTGCAGCAGTAGTAACATTTTCTCTAGCAGCAGTAACTCCTGGCTCAGCAACATTAATATTTTCACTAGCAGCAGAAACTTCAATACTAGCAGCATTATCATCAGCAGTATTAACCATCAACTTAGCTACCTTAACCAATTTATCAACATCAAGCCCGGCATCAAGAGCAACCACATTTCCCTGTTGATCTTCAACCACAAACTCTACCCCAGTATCAACCTCCTCATTCACCTGCTCATCAACCTCAAAATAATTCCCCTCATCAACCAACTTCTCATTAATCATCTCTTGATCCTCCCCTGAAGCCTTGCCTTCATTCCTCCCCTTGATGAAGCGAAAAGTGTACCGCTTTTAAGGGTCATTTAAGCCCTAAATCGTATTTATTTGATCAAATATTGCCCTAAATCGTTCCTTTTGTCATTTTAGGTACTTTTGAGAAGAAATCTGGAAAAGGAGGCATTTTGGACGTTTTTGGAGCATAAAAGTGAAGAAAACGACAAAGTCTCAAAATCATGCTGGAAATTACCTTTGACGGCGTCAGGATTAACCCTGGACGGCGTCATGGCTTGGCAAAAGTGGTGGATGTGAAATTTACTCATGATAAGCCAGAGAAATTGCATGGAAATTCTGACGGCGTCACGCTTTAATCTGATCAAGGTCGTCACGTTATAATTTAAAGAGGGACGGCGTCACGTTCATAATCTGACGGCGTCAAGCCTTGATAAGCCAGAACGGATTTTTGGAGAGCTAAAGAGGGACGGCGTCAAGAAGGTCATCCGGGAACCCTAAAAGCGGCGAGGTGACGGCGTCACACTCCATAACGTGACGCCGTCAGATCTGAAAGTCTATATATAGTTTTCTAATTTTTTGTCATTAGTGTGGAACTTATTGAGGAATTTTGTGTGTGAAAACCCTAGGACGAATTTGGCAGCTCTTTCAAGGCTTTTTGCCTTGAGATCTTCCATGTTACATTGAAGATAAGTTATCAATTAATCATTCAATATGTCTATGTGTTGTTTGATTTTATCTTATTCTTGTCTTTTGTTTAACATGCTAGGCTATATTTATCTTGTGTTTGCTTAGATCTAATGAAACCTAGCTATTGATTATTGGTTATTAGTGTGTTATTAGTTGTATTGGATGATTGTTCATCTATGTTAGGCTTAAGAAAACTGGCTAACTTCCTATTCGGTAACTTGCTTGAACGTCTTAAGAAACATGAACCAATGCGTACTAAAGGTTTTTATGGTTGTATTTAATGCACAAGCGAATTCTAGTGATCCCATGTTAGGAGCTTCCTAGCCGGCTCGACATAGGAGTGAAGTAGGAGCTTGTAGAGTTGGGGAAGTACGTACGCCACCCCACGAATGGTATTAAGGAATACACCCGTCATCCACGCGACTAATACACACTAATCAACCGGTAAAAGATAGTTAGGGAGTAAGGAAATCTAAGTAAACACATTTCTCTCCACATAAGTTTCCACCAACATTTTCATTTTTGTTATTTTATTTTATTTGCATTCGTAGTAATTTGGGTTAGTTGATTAGCAACTAATTCCGCCCACTCTTTCAAACCCGAGATTTTACTTGCTTTCATAAAATTATAAAAACATAAAAAGAATCTTCTCTCACCCTTAGACCTATTAGAGTAGTTTTTCATACCTAACGAACACTATTCCCTGTGGAGAACGATCAATCCCCCGTACTTACCACTACACTATACTACATCGGTCAGGTACACTGCCTGGTGGGGTTGTAAGCCTCTTGAGATCCCTCGAGAGGTAAAACCTGTTGTAAGGTTGCAAAACCACGCATCAAGTTTTTGGCGCCGCTGCCGGGGAATAGTTATTGTTTAGGTTGAATTTTTATTTTATAGGTCTACTCACTAGATTCCTTTCTAGTGAGATTTTTATTTTATTTTTCTAGGTTTTCTTTAGTCTATCTATTTTCTTCGTTTCTTTGTTCGTAACCATTACCATCCGACATCATGGAAGGTGGTAATATCCTCGATCCCAACAACCCTCCACAACAACCACCACCTCCTAGAGCCCGTACTTTAGGAGAGTATTCCCGTCCTAGCCACCATGGCTACCGAAACACCATTGAGCTCACTCAAGGAGCCAATGTCACACCCTTGCGATCCGACACCATCCAGTTGGTGCAAAGCGGATGCGCATTCCATGGACTTCGTTCTGAAGATCCTAATCAACATCTCAAGGACTTTCTCAAAATCGTTGATTCTATAGACCTTGATGTTGCCACTCGAGAGACGACCCGACTGCGTCTCTTCCAATTCTCTCTGCGGGACCAAGCTAGTCAGTGGCTAGAACGTCAACCCGCAGGATCCATCACCTCTTGGGATGATCTCACCACTCGTTTCCTTGCTCAGTTTTTCCCACCGGGAAGAACTACCAAGCTAAGGAATGATATCTTGATGTTCCAACAACGTCAAGGCGAAACCCTTTACGAGGCATGGACTCGATTCAAGGACTTACTCCAAAAAGTCCCTCACCATGGCATAGAACTTTGGCTCCAAGTCCAAATTTTCTATGACCATATCAATCTCTCCACAAGGCAAACCATTGACCAATCGGCCGGTGGCAAGCTACATGATCTAAGTGCGGAACAATCATGGGCTCTCCTAGAGGATCTTGCTCTTTATGACAACGAAAGTTGGAGTGATCCCCGTGATTTGAATAAAACGGTCAAGGCAATATCTTTGCCTTCGAACAATTCAAGCACTTCCGACCGTAGGATCATAGAACTTGAAGACCAAGTCAAGTTTCTCATGAAATCCTACGAGGCTCCTAAACCTTCAAGCCAAGTGAACAAAATCACTTCTTCATGTGAATTATGTAGTGGTCCCCACGACACTCGTGATTGCATGGAACTCCCCGAACAAGCTTTTGTGGACTACGCATCCTCGCGTACCGACGGAGCGGGAGACAAGTGGTACACTTTCAAACCCGAGCCAAACCCCTATGGTGATACATACAACCCCTCATGGAAAAATCACCCGAACCTTAGGTGGAAACAAAACCAAAACGCACAACAAACCAATTCTTCCAACCCACCTAATCGTTTCCAATCAAGCGGTTCCAACTCGAACCGTACTTTCAACAACAATCCTTCCGGCAATGGTAGTACCAATTACTTTGAAGGATTGATGTCCCAATTTATGGCATCTCAAGAAGCTCGGATAGCTAGATTCGAGACCGAATTCAATCAACAACAAACGGAGATGACCAATAAAATTGACAACTTGTTGAAAGCTCTCAATAACCAAGTGTTATCACCTCCACATAAGGACGCTAGGAACACAAATAGCGGACCCCAAGTAAAAGACCCCTCTTCATCCAAACACGTCCACTTTGTCAACATTGTCACTATTAAATCAATTGATAGGAATGAGGATAATAGTGAACCTAAGGATGAGGATAAGAAAGTTGAGGTTGATAAGGAAGTTAGGACAAGTGAGATTGAAGAAGTAGATGATGATGAGGATTACTTCAATAGGCTACCCACTAAGGAAGAGCGCGCATATCATACAAACTTATTCGATGACCCCGAGACACCATACTTCCTAGGTAGACCAATCATAGAAATAGGCGACCCTTCTAATCTCAACATACCATGCAACATCGGACATTTGCATGTGTGGAAAGCCTACATCGACCTTAGATCACCCATGAACATCATGACTAGAGCCCACTACAACTTGATAATGAAAAATCAACTTGGGTATAGGATGTTCCCTGACAAGGGTTGGATGAGTAACTTCACGGGAAGAGTTAAAGGATTACCGGTTTATGTAGGAAACTTCACCTATGTCACCGACTTTGTAATTGTAGAAGATATCCGCCCAATAGTCGATGCATCCTTAACTCAAGTGGTTTTTGGAAAACCATTTGTTGAGGTCTCTAGAATGACTTATGAACCTTCCTTAGGGATAGTTAGATTTAAGGATGAGACCGACGAAGTAAACTACCAAATGCCATATAAGATAGAACAATTCCAACACTTGTCAAATGTTGAGAAGGAGCTCAAGCAAGCGGTCTACTATAGGAATGATGAGGATAGAAATAAAGGAGTAGACTATGTTATGGAAAGGATATTCGGTTTCTACAAGGATTGTTTGAAATTAGGACCGGAATATAAAACCGGGAATGAAAATGGCCTAGGAACCGTGACCAATGATGGAGTCACGTAATGTACGTGACTTTGAGTCTAGCTACAAGACTCGTTAATAAAAAACAAGCGCTTATTGGGAGGCAACCCAAGTTTTTTTGCTTTGTGTGTTTATTTATTTGTTTGCTTGTTTTTATTTGTTTCCGTATGTATGTTTAATTTTTATTATTATTGATTCATGTTCAAAAGTAAATTGTGAAAATGCTTTATTTTGTTTTTAACTTCGTCTTAACTACATATAAAGGTATTTTGCAAAAGTTAAGTGTAAGGGAAAGTCAAATCGGTTTATTAGAACAAATGAACATGAATCATAATAATATTAAATTAACATACATATTCGTATTTGTTTGAGTCAAATGCTTGTATCGAGTCACAATGATGTTTTGCAGGAATTCCAGGAAGTAAGGTATAGGTTTTTCCAAAATTTTTCCGGAAACTTAACATGAGAATTCTGTCAGATCATATCTGACGGCGTCAGGCTTTACAACCTGACGGCGTCAGGTTTAATTTTCTGAAAATTTTTGAAAGTTTTGTTTTCATAAAAAGTTTTTATTAAATCTCTAACTTATAATCTCCAGGAATCTGCAAAATTATCATTCCACAAGCATTATATCCTTATATATAGACTTTATCCCGCCGATGTTATGCAGGTTTTCGTGTTTGTTTTCTCAGGTTTAACAGGTTATTTTGGACAAGGAAATGTTTTTTGGATCAAGCTTATGGCGATGCATTAGTCATGGAGCTTCAACATTACTTTGGAAGAAGATTTAACCGTGTAACTTCATTATCCACCGAACGAATCAGGGGAGTATTTGATTTCATTCTTTTACTTTATGCTTTTACATCTTGTTATTTGAACATTGGGGACAATGTTCATCCTAAGTGTAAGGGGGGGTAAAAGTACGATTTTAGAGAATGCTCTTACGCTTGATTTTTGTTTGTTTAAAAGTAGATGTGTAATAAAACTGAGAGAAATACTTGTTAAGGTAATTTTAGTGCCAAATTTAAAATTTTTTACAACATATAGGAGTGAAACTTTGATCTTAATGAGCGTCTCACGGATAGGAGTTATATGACTAGCACAAAAACCGTACCACTAAAAAATTTTCCACCCCCAAATATGTGAGGTTCGCCCCTAGAATTGGTAGGAAAAGCATTTATGCTATGATGTGTGTACCGGTAGCACTTAGATTCTAGAACTTGCGTTAGGACCATTCCGAGGCCACAAGTGAGACTACATTCGTGTAGTTAGATTTACTACATGATAAGAGGCATTAGGATTAACCCATTGTTTTACACCTGTGTTTTTGTTATAATTACTTTGGCTACATTGGTCAAGTAATTCTCCCACACCCTTTGCGTTGTACCCATTTTTGGTACACGATACCCCTAGTACACCCCTCAGAGCCTATCTTTTCGTTTCGACCTTTATGCATTTTACTTAAAGGAAGAATTTGTTTACACCCCACTAAAATGTACACCCAAATCGCCTTAGCCTACCTTGTATGCACTCATTTTTAGTGCATTATTGTGACAACATTTGTTTAAACCCCAAGTTAATTATCTAGTTGATTACATGGTTGCTAAGTCGAGTCATATCCTTGTACATATTGTTTTGGGACGATTGGGACTCATGGGTAAAAGTACTAGTGTAATGGAGTAATGGGAAGAACATCATTTATTACCCCCATATATGCTAAATATTTTAAAAGTACTCCAAGTTTTTCAATTATCTTAATTCGAGTCATTAGAATAGTTTTTTGTAAAGTTATGTAAAAGTTCAAGTGTAAGGGGAGGCAACGCCCCTATGATGTATTATTTTGGATGGTAGGGCAAAAGTGTATGAAAAAAAAAAAAAATCGAAAAATCAAGAAAAATACAAAAAAAATGAGAAAAAAGAAAATAGAAAAAACATACGGACTACCATCCCGTTTTATTTTATGTTTATTTTATGTTTTTGTTATTTTCTTTAATTAGTTTAAATCGAGTCGAGTCTTGGCTTAGCAACATTGTATAGTACATGTAATTGATCAAGATCTTTAACTCGCCACCAGTAAAATATCCTTTATCCAACAAAACCGTGTTTTCCTTTTCCCTACACCTAACGTTATAACCCATTTAAAAGCCCTCTTTGATAGTTTATCTTAGGTGCTTACGCCTAGTGGAGGAGGTTTTCGATCCTTTCCCAAGCCTATGGTAATCTATTTGCTATGACAGGTAGTGAGAGATATTATCCGTTTTCATTTATGAGATTTATTTTGATGACACTTGAGAGATGTGAGTATCTAAACACTACTTGTGAGGTGCTAGTTTATAATCTCCGTGCCTATTATGATTAAAGTGGAACGAATATTTGTTGTAATTACTTTTATGTTAGCATTAAATGACCCCTAACTTGTATTTTGATTAGAATAAAAGCGCATTTGCTTGAGGACAAGCAAATCTCAAGTGTAAGGGTATTTGATGAAGCGAAAAGTGTACCGCTTTTAAAGGGTCATTTAAGCCCTAAATCGTATTTATTTGATCAAATATTGCCCTAAATCGTTCCTTTTGTCATTTTAGGTACTTTTGAGAAGAAATCTGGAAAAGGAGGCATTTTGGACGTTTTTGGAGCATGAAAGTGAAGAAAACGACAAAGTCTCAAAATCATGCTGGAAATTACCTTTGACGGCGTCAGGATTAACCCTGGACGGCGTCATGGCTTGGCAAAAGTGGTGGATGTGAAATTTACTCATGATAAGCCAGAGAAATTGCATGGAAATTCTGACGGCGTCACGCTTTAATCTGATCAAGGTCGTCACGTTATAATTTAAAGAGGGACAGCGTCACGTTCATAATCTGACGGCGTCAAGCCTTGATAAGCCAGAACGGATTTTTGGAGAGCTAAAGAGGGACGGCGTCAAGAAGGTCATCCGGGAACCCTAAAAGCGGCGAGGTGACGGCGTCACACTCCATAACGTGACGCCGTCAGATCTGAAAGTCTATATATAGTTTTCTAATTTTTTGTCATTAGTGTGGAACTTATTGAGGAATTTTGTGTGTGAAAACCCTAGGACGAATTTGGCAGCTCTTTCAAGGCTTTTTGCCTTGAGATCTTCCATGTTACATTGAAGATAAGTTATCAATTAATCATTCAATATGTCTATGTGTTGTTTGATTTTATCTTATTCTTGTCTTTTGTTTAACATGCTAGGCTAGATTTATCTTGTGTTTGCTTAGATCTAATGAAACCTAGCTATTGATTATTGGTTATTAGTGTGTTATTAGTTGTATTGGATGATTGTTCATCTATGTTAGGCTTAAGAAAACTGGCTAACTTCCTATTCGGTAACTTGCTTGAACGTCTTAAGAAACATGAACCAATGCGTACTAAAGGTTTTTATGGTTGTATTTAATGCACAAGCGAATTCTAGTGATCCCATGTTAGGAGCTTCCTAGCCGGCTCGACATAGGAGTGAAGTAGGAGCTTGTAGAGTTGGGGAAGTACGTACGCCCACCCACGAATGGTATTAAGGAATACACCCGTCATCCACGCGACTAATACACACTAATCAACCGGTAAAAGATAGTTAGGGAGTAAGGAAATCTAAGTAAACACATTTCTCTCCACATAAGTTTCCACCAACATTTTCATTTTTGTTATTTTATTTTATTTGCATTCGTAGTAATTTGGGTTAGTTGATTAGCAACTAATTCCGCCCACTCTTTCAAACCCGAGATTTTACTTGCTTTCATAAAATTATAAAAACATAAAAAGAATCTTCTCTCACCCTTAGACCTATTAGAGTAATTTTTCATACCTAACGAACACTATTCCCTGTGGAGAACGATCAATCCCCCGTACTTACCACTACACTATACTACATCGGTCAGGTACACTGCCTGGTGGGGTTGTAAGCCTCTTGAGATCCCTCGAGAGGTAAAACCTGTTGTAAGGTTGCAAAACTACGCATCACCCCTGTTTGGGATCATCCTCCCCCAAACCTTCAGCTTCACTTGAGGACTCTACTCTAATTGCTGTACCCACCTTGTGTAACCTTTTGAGCTTAGAGGTTCTTGATCTTTTCTTCTGCTCAAGCTGCTTAACTATTTTCTTTAAACTCGTAATTTCTTTCTTCTGAGAGTTAACTGTCTTTGTAAGATCAAGAACTTGTTTTGAAATTTTTTTACAAGTTTCCATCAATTCCTGAAGTTCAATTCTACCCTCACCACTTCGGATTGTGTTACCTATCCCGAGAGGTGGATCACTAGGTATGTTTAACTCAGTCTCAAACCTAGTTTGTGCATCTAAGCCTCCTATGGTTTCTTGGCGCCTGGGGTTTCCATCACCTGAATCAAGTTCATGAGAACTTGACCCATTAGATGTTGCCTTGGATTGGGTCTTATTGTTGTTACCACTGTCCTGCTCTGTTTCTAAACTAGCAGCAGTAGTGGTAGCCCTTTCCAAACTACCTTCCCTCTCCTTATTGGTAGCCTCATCTGCATCCATACCAGCACTAGCCTGAGGTAGCTTAGTGCCTTTTTTGTCTGATTTCCTACGTTGATAGGTCTTTTGCATTGTTGAGGAGATGGATAAAAATGTGGGTGTGTGCTGGGTTACAGTTGGGATTACTGAACCTTCACCCTGATTTTGAGCTTGTTCCAACATTGATGGAAACAATGGTGTTACAATCCCTGAAAAGTCTTTTCCCACCCTTTTCATATTGGCAAAAATCTTTTTAGCATGAAAGGGTGCATCATAAGTTCTTTGATGAATTTTCTTTTCAGTAAATTGCATGTCCATAAGCAATTGTAAAAACCTTGGATATATATAAAACTTGTTTGCAGATTTATCCAAGTTCTTAACCATACCACCAAAAATCATTTTTGGAAAATTATATCTCTGGTCTGTGGCCAAGCAGATAATGGCATAAGCCACATTATTGCTAAACTCATTCCATGAAGTTTGTTTAGGACTTAAGCATTGTAGAATGGTATGAATTAAGAATTTCCACTGTTGAGAGAAGGATCCTTTGAAAAATTTTAAAGAATCATTTTTCCTTACATATCCCATCAGTGCAAGGTTTTCAAAAATTATAGAATTTGAAAAACACTCAATACCTTTATCATCTGCTATGTGAAGAACTCTCCTAACAGTTGTTTCAGTAATGAGTATCTTTTGCCCATCTACAAGGGCATGAAGCTGTTCTTCCCCATTAATAGTTTTGACCTTTGGAGTAGACCAAAACTGTTTAATATGAGAAATATATATAGTAGGTTTTACTGTTAATGCATACCTTATATGGCTTGCATTCAAGAAATCAATGATCTTAGTAAAACCTTCAGACTCTTTTGGTTTTTGTAAGAAAGCAATCATGTTGTGGGTATCAGCAAAAGTAAGGTTCGACATTGTTGTGATTGATGGTGGGTTTTTGCAATTAGATGTTTAGAAAAGAGTTAGGGTTTATCTTTGAGAGTATTATGTGTGCGTGAAATCAATTAAGTGAATGTTTTGGGGATTTAAACCCTTAATCGAAGAAGTTACACAATAGTACCCTGTACTCTCAAACTCAGCAGCAGAAACCTAGCAGCATTAAGTTAAGCTTGACAGCACTAACTTATGCCTTAGCAGCATTAACTTAGTTTCCTGATGCGTGGTTTTGCAACTCTAAACAGCTTATTTATCAGCACTCCAACACTTTTCTCAGCTTATCCTACAAAAATGTTAGTCCAAATACCAAACAAACACAAGCAATACCTATATTCACAATAATTACAAGATCATACTTAACATCATTATTAAGTATAACTAGCAGCACAAACTTAGCAATTCTAAGTATAACTAGCAGTACTAATTACACTTAGCAGCAGAAACTTTTAATGGCTTAAATAACAGTACTAATCCTTGTAAAACTTTACAAAAACATAAAGAGATCAAAGATTTTGTAGGAAATACCCATCTTGATTGTGTGTATGATTCGGGTGGTCTTGATTCATGAAAGATCAAGAATCCCATGGTGAGTTAGTGAGATGTTAGAGAGAGAGAGGGAGACTCTTGAGAGAAAACCTGGATAAGATTAGATTACTATGTGAAAGGTTACAAGAGTTCCCACCCTTCCCAAGTGTGGGAAGGGGTATTTATACTTCTACATATTTGTGCCCCTAGTGGGCTGTGGAGTGAGCTGACAGTGGGGAAAGCCCCGACCCACTCCACAAATATAGATACGACTAATCTAATAAAACTAATAATACTAATAATACTAAGCTTATATAAATAAGCCTACGAGCTATATAAATGCTAATTAGATACTCGGGGTGACCGAACCTTCATATGAATATTTATATTCCTAACAATCTCCCCCTAAGGGAGGTCACCCCGGAAATAATAACTTGAATTCTAGCATTTTGTCTTCTGAAGATGTCTTCATAGCTCGTAGTCTTTGATTCTTCATTGTCTTGAAACATCATGCATTCAGCAGTGATCTTGTGATGACCTTTCCTTGTCTTGGATGATCTTTGAGTATTCTTCGACTTTATCATCCAACATTTGTTTCCAAGTCATCTTTCAGGAGTATGTTTCCATGTGATGTGTAAATCTTTGAGCCGACATGCTCACACTATTTGGTGTCATGATCTTTAGCATCAGAGTTTGCAGAAGCCGTGTTAAAGGTCTTTTAGGTTGATCATGACTTTGTTGAGTTACAATTGTAGTGTAAGCATGTGGTATAGGATTGGCATCTTTTCTGCAACCAGCTACAACAGCAACCAGCTACAGCATTCCACAGCTACAATCGCCAGAAGTTCCTGCATACGACAGTTAGCAATAAAACGTCCGGTACTTACAAGTTCGGACTTCGAGATTGTTAACAGCATAGTGTGAAAACTCTCTCTAATCCTTACCAAGACCGTTCCTAATCGAAAACCCACAGAGGGCTTTTTAAGATCGAACCGTAGCACATCAACGATTAGGTGAGTCGCTGGAGATCACTCCACGACTGTAGACCGTTAGAAACTGTCGTGATCACTAAGCGTAATCCACGAGGAATTACCAAAGTGACCTGCTTTCAGGGCTGCTTGATGTTGACCCTGGCAGGAATTTCCATTCAATCATTGAGAATTACATTAGTAAATTCTCTCATAAATGTTCTGGCAGATTGCTAAGATCTGCGTAGGACTCATAAGTTTACATCTGGTGTTCTTAATGTTGAACTACCAATGTAGAAGTAATTCGTGTCCCTATGAGATCTTATTATGCATCTCGTGGCTCTAGACTCTATAGTGCGTTTTGATTTAGTGAGCGGAGGCTGGAGAGGACTGCCACCTTTTCAATATCATCCAACTCGGAGTGAGAGAGATGATAGGAATGTATTGAACTCCGTGACAATTGAAACAAGAGTCCTTTGAGGGACCTTGAGTGGCTAGGGAGGGTTGTGCAGCGTATCACTGGGTCCATGATACTTTGTCTTCAATGCCAACAATCAACTAAGTGATTCTGACAGCATGTGTATTGACCCGGTTTCTGCCTAAGTTGTAAGGAGGGTTATTTCTTTTCACCCTTTATCTTTACAATTCTTTTTCATTCTTCAACCCCTTCAGTGCTTACCGAGACTTCATAACTAGTACCTTGTTGGGTTTGTTCCAGTACTAGCTCCATCTCAGTCGGCACTCTTCCCTTAATCACACTTTTCTCCTTTTTAATCATACCTAAGGACTTCTACACTAACTAGTGGATTATCCCTGGGTAGATCCCTCCGGCTCTGGCGGGATCATGGGAACTTGAACCTAACCTAACCATCCTTATAACTCCATGTGTTAATTAAAATGGTCGGTCTTTGATATTCATCCATGATTGCCAAACCAAATCCTTGAAAAATCTCTCAAAGTGTTCATGATTCTGAAACACAATTTTTGCAAACACTTGAGAGTTTTATATTTTTCAAATGCTCCCCCTCAACATGTGCTCGGTAGATTGTTTTATAAATTTGCACATGTCAGGTGAGGCTCGCACTTTTGAATTGATTGATTTTCCAAGAACATGATCATCGCGAGACACGCTTACATCACTAGTAAACTAGCTTGAAATTATTACCCGTCCAGATCACATTCAAGGAAGATCGCTCGAAATCGGTACATTCTACTCAGACACGTCCTTTGCGAGACACGCTTACATCACCAGATAAACTGGCTTGAAATTATTACCCGTCCAGGACATGTCCTTTCGACTACTGACTTTAGCTATCGTCAATTCATTGGTGAAGTCTGAGCCTTGCTCACATAAGATGCATGCCAAATCCTTTGCTCCCCCTCAATAAGTGCATTGGTATACAAAAGAGTTTAACACTTACTGGAGAGCTTACTTACACATTCAAAACATTTTGCTCCCCCTCAATATGTGCCTTGGTATACAAAAGAGTTTAGCACATATGGGAGAGCTTACACTTAACTCCAAAACATCACATTTTCATCAGGTTTCATATTTAAATCACATTCTCTCCCCCGATCAAAAATTTCAAACCTTTTGAGATTTGTGATCCCAATTGATTTAAATAATTTAGAAAACATGGGAGAAAATGTGGTCAGGTTTAACATGTTCTGATGATGAAACATACTTTGCTCCCCCTTAATCTAAGAGGGAGATTCACTGCTCATTTTGCACATTTGATTATTATGACACAAGTGATTTTGACCTTTTAGCGCAGACGATATAATCACCCGCTTTTCTGAGTGAATCAGTCAATATCAATCATCCATCCACCAACAAATCTTTCGCAAATGTAGTTGATCCCCACTTGGCGAGACCAACATAGATGAATGGTGGTGGCGATGGTGAAAGTGTTGTTGTTGTTGTTGTTGTTGCCGAAGTTGTTGTCGTGGTGAATTCCGAGCCAATCAATAGAGTTTGAACGTCTGATCAAATGGTTAGAATGGGAACTGGTACATTCATTTTGGCTATGGAATCTGCATAAGAATATCAACACAGATATACATACATACAGATACACTATTCCTAAATAGCTACCCTTCAGCAGCTTGCCACATTATAATACCAAGTTCATCTTATAATCAAACCATAATCAGGAACTACGTCAAACCACTGTCTAGCATGAAGAGCAAATAGCAATCATGAACATGGCAATTCACACGAATTTCAATATTCAATTCAGGATCTTAGGAACATGATTCTAACATAATAGCAATCTACCTAAGCGAATCCTGAGAACATATGCACAATATCAACAACCATTAAGCAGCAGAGACAAACAACATTTGAAACTCATTCACTTAGTTCATACAAATGTCAGTGGGGCATTCAAGAACATCAAACACAACTGGTTTTCTAACTTCTTTTAGGTTTTGAGTCTTAAGGTGTTTAGGGGATTAAACGAGGATTCCAAAGAGATACAAATGAACCTTCTAGTTATATGAAGCTAGGATACTATAAGCAAGTTGCACATAATGTCCTAAACTTTCTAGCAACTAACACACTTGGTCATTTGATATATTTAAGCAAGATCCTCTTCAACTAATTCCCCATTAACTACAAAACCATTTCTAACAAGTATGATTTAACCAATAAATCCGTTTGATGATATAAAATTTGAATTCACTCTCCCCCTCAATCAATGACCCGTATTCTAGTTGAACCTCAACTAAAATCACGCTTAACCCCACAACTCATCAAACAAGAACTGTCGTGAGGTTTTGTAGTCGTTGATTGAGTGACAAATTTTATGCATAATCCAAGTATAAACAAATTTCATACAACACATATTCACCAAGTGTCTCACAAATAATTTTCAGAAGAATCATAGAATGAAAACTATTTGTTATACTAAGAAGATTTCTCTTCTTTTACAAGAAATGATGCACTGAAACGTACATCAAATCAGGAAACATGGATATGAAGTAATCCATGCCCAGGTGAACATCACCCAGTTGGAGGAACAACCGTCTTTTTGGCGACGTGCTTTCCCCAATATGAAGCGCGGGTTGCTATCTAAAGTAATAGCAAGCCATTTAGACATGTTTTAACAATTCATTTTAACTTCTGCTCGAGCTTCATTTAAAGACCCGTGCCATTATTGAATGACATTTCTAAGTCCGTAAATGTTATCGATAAACAGAAGACATGCCTAGGTGAAACTATTTTTGGTCTTTTCTAATTTTTTTTAATTTTTATGGTTTTTCTGATTTTACGTTTCTCTATTTACAATTAGCATGATTTCTATGTATCTATTTACAAAAAATGGTATAAAATATGAATAAGTATATATGTACAAGGATACGAACCAGAAACCATTACTCCTCAGCATTCTGAATCTTCACCGCATTCATCACTTGACTTGCTGAAGAGCAATGTGAGCACTTTCAATCAGGGAATGATTCTGGCTTTTCACTCTCCCCTAATTAGTGCTCTCCCCCAATCTGACAACCTCTGACGATCACCCATAATAGGAAGAAGACTTTGGATGAACGCCCGAAATATGAAGAAGTCTTTTGGTGACCAAATGCATGCCGTCTTAAATCTTCTAACACTCCCGTCCTAGAGTGACTCCGTCAAAAACCTTAGGCAACTTTTCGGTAGTTTAAGTTGAGCCTCAACTGAAATCTAGCTTAACCTCACAACTCATCAAACAAGAACTGTTATGAGATTAGGTTAACATCAAGTTGGACTTAACCTTCAACTACGGAACAACTTGAACCTAACTTAACTCCACAACTCATCAAACAAGAACTGTCATGGGATTAAGTTAAATATCAAGTTGTAAGAAAAGAGCTCAACATTTTTGAATGTATAGACGACTGAAGACTCGACCTTCTTCAAGATTGCCCAATGTGGAGGAACAGAATACCAATCATCTTCATCTCACCCAATGCCTTCCAGTAACCTTACATGTAACCCATCAGCCCGCAGCATACACATAAGATGATAACTCCCAACAGAGAACGTAGAATAGACTGACGACTCGACCTTCTTCAGTCATACGTATAACACCAAAATAACAAGTTGAACCACTGATCATCTATAGAATGTATCCATCCTTGGATATTAAGCCCTGATCACGTGAACCTATTGTGCGTCCTTGATGTACACATTCTCTCTCCCCTGATGGTTACGATTAATCAGCCCATGACGTAACAGTGAAACGTAAATACCAAGGTAACAAGTTGAACCACTGATCATCTCTGCGGTTCTCAACACCGGAATATATGATTAAGCCCGATCACGTGAACCTGTTGTGCGTCCTTGGTGTACACATTTCTCTCCCCCATGATGGTTACGATTAATCGGAATCATCATCATGATGTGTACATGTAGCCTGATGACTTGTACTTGAAGCATTGACTAGAAACCCATTGTTGCTGATTAGACCAACCCGTGAGACTTTGTCGATTAGCATTCCATGACCATGTTCTTCAACACCTTGATAGACGGAAGAAGTAGTGTTGGAGAAACATGGTTTGCACGACTCCTGAACTGACGTATTCAGGAGTCGTATGACCATTTCTCAATCATCAACCAACATGTAGATTAATATTCACCCTTTCCCCCCCTCAAAAATTGCATATGCCTGGCAACTGCAACTTTTTGATGATTGAACTTGTGAATATGAATACCATCAACGATAAGTGGCTCCGCTTGACGATTCTTGAAGACTGACATGTTGTTTATTCACTCTTTCCCCCCCTCAAAAATTGCATATGCCTGTCAACTGCAATTTTTGGTTGAACAAGTGAATAAGAATATACTCCAATGTGCGCCGATCCACTTGAAGACTGAATAAGCACGGAAAGAGCATGAAACATGTTGATGAGAATGGCCATTAACAAGAAGATTCCTCTTCTTTTGAAGATAAAGTGCACTCAAGCGTACACTTTTCTTTTCTTTGATGAACGAGAGCCTGCACTGAAGTGTACAGACGTCATATGATGAAGAACGAGGCCTGCACTGATGTGTACAGACGTCATATGATGAAGAACGAGGCCTGCACTGACTTGTACAGACGTCATAATGTTGAAGAACGAGGCCTGCACTGAAGTGTACAGACGTCATACTGATGAAGAGCGAGGCCTGCACTGACTTGTACAGACGTCATTTCTCTCTCTTTACTTCTTCTCTCATCTAACTCGTTACCAACCCCATTATCATTTTGTCGGCTTGAAATCGTGACCACTGATGGAGAAAAACCCAATATGATGAACTTGAGCCTGAAGTAACATAACCCGAACTTGTGACTTAAACTTGTGCTAATGCGAGACAAAGAGCGGTGCAGAGACTTCGTGCAACATCGAATCCCTATGTACTCTATACTCTTCAACCAACCAACCATCAAGTATAAGACATACATCACCTCTTGGATATCCACAACTTCGTGTGACACTGAGCACTACAACGTGACTCCTTAAAGTGATAGTTATTTTGTAATAGGGAGAAAGAAAAAAAAATAACTAGATATCCAAGTCCTTGTCATTGTATTGAAAGCTCGAACAAGGATCTCGAAGAATCTTCATCCAACCTCCCCGATATCTTCAGATACTAAGTACACGCACCCATGAAATTTCACTTCAGCCTCAAATAAATAATAATGAATTAACGCCGTAGTCACTTCTTGTCAATTAAATGCCTCGATCCAGCCATTTGTGATGTTATAACTAAACTTCGATAATGGTTTCAACCCGATCCTGGTCAAGATCGCATAGTCCATCATCACGGGATTTTACAAATCTATGATTTAAACCGAGAAATAAGTTCTTTCGCGGGAATTTACAAAACCAAGAAGAAACCGTGAAACAGTAACAGATTGAGTGTGGCATGACTGATTTGATATTGGAGAACATCAGTTTGGGTTAAGAATATCTTGTGAAGATTACAGATCACATCACAACTTATAAAACCTTTGGCCAACTAACCAACCTTGAACAAAGATTAGTGACCACACGATGAAGAGAACCCGATATACCAATACTGAAAACTGAAGTAGAAGACCCCAAATTTGTTACTTAAGCTTGCACTAATGTTGGAAGAACGGTGTAGAGAATTAATGCTCCAAGCAGATCTCTAAGAGCTCCATACCCAACCAAAGTATGAGACATTAACACCTCTTGCGATTATCGACATCGTCATTGACGTGTGACACTGAGTACTCCCATGACTCTTAAGTGATAGTTACCCCGACTGCTGGTAACTAGATAACCCAAGTCTTCAACTTAAAATTTTAAGCACGAGCAAGTTATCATTGAAGATCATGCATCCAACCAACCCCGACTTCAAGATAAAATAAGTAGACGCCTTCATGAAATTCAACTTCAATCACAAATAAAGAATACCAGATTAACTTCGTGATCATCTTGTGCTGTTGACTAGCCAAAAAGAGAAGAAACATAATTCTTAGAAGTGCCCATGACTCATAGTCAGTCCAATCATAGTTGTCGTACTGTGTACAGGATTTTACAGTTCTTGAGATTTATCTGAGAAATAAATTCAAGAACTAACTGCACAACAGTAAGTATCAAACTGCTGTAGACTGAACCACTGAATCCTGAATCGCTACGATCTGACCCGCTGTAACCGGAACCGCGACAATTCACATCGCTGGGGACGGAACTTCTAGGAAACTTGCGATAATTCTCCCCCTCAAAAAGGACATGAAATGACCTTTTTGCCAAAGCTGAGAGTCTGTGATGTTTGTGAATTTGTCAGGCACAATACATGGAAAGAGACAACTGAAACAACTGCAACGAAGATGGTGATTAAGACTCTCTTGCAGTAACCCCTTGCTTTCCTCATCATCAATGGTTTAGTAGATTAACAAATCATTGAAGCTCGTAATATGCCAAACCGCTTGATGAAATGCATATGACTTTAAAGTGAGTAAAAGGTTAAAACATGTCTCCAAACAAATCACCTCTTGTCTTTAAGCCTGACTACCTCTTGAGAAGATCTTGAACAACAATCCCATTAGAAGCTTGAGAAACAACAATCACTTGATGAAGCTTGATAAAGAACAAGTCCGCGACTTAAACTTGCACTAAATTATGATTTAGAACCTATATTGAGCACAACAACGTAACTCCTTTAAATATAGGTAGTGATATATACCCAACCTTCCATCCTTTATTGTATATATCCACTTCTTGAACATCCAGGTCTAATCACCTTAAATACGCTTGAGCAAGGGTCAACAAACATCGTGCATCCATCCACCCCGAGATGTTTGTGACACTAAGTACACCAACCCGTGAATTAACAAACCAACCAAGTTACCATAATTTCCCAATTCCTGCTGATCTTGAAGCACAAACTTATCCCGAAAAAATAGTCAAACCCCGTAAGTTTCATTATGTCTACATCCTAGTCTAGCCTACTTGTCCAATATTAATTTCACGGGATTTTACAGCTCTTGAGATTTAAACCGAGAAATCGAATCTTTCGCGGGATTTTCTAAAATCTACAAGAGAAACCGTGAAATCAACCAGAATACCCAAGAGTGAGGTGCAATACCAATCTTCGAAATTCAAGTCACAGAAGTCAAATCACAACATGATCAAATTGCAACAGGCCAAGTCACAGATTGTCAAATTGCACCAAGACAGATTGCAATCAACCAAATCACAATTAGTCGAATCGCAAGTGTTGACTCGCAACGTCATATCGTAACTGGTCAAATAGCAATCCGTCAAGTCGCAATAAGACAAACATGCAACTTGACAAATCACAATTAATCACATTGCAATTTGTCAACTGTAACTCAACTCGTAAACATCAAATTGCCGACTCACTTAAATCGTAGGCACTAATAGGACACAGCTGCCAAATTCACAACTCTATAATCATGATGACATTCATTTACCCAAATCAATTCATAATCTCGAGTAAACAAAGCACGATCAAAAGTGTCGTCCAAAAGTATATCACACGAGTTTATTACCAACAACAAATTTGTCCTTGTGAAGAATAACTCAACTACATACCATAACAAACTACACCAATCCGTTCCTTGTGAACGTTATCACCAGCCCACTTGTCACATACATTTAACAAGGCCCATGCACAACCTAGTTCAAGCCCATCATGTGATCAAATCCATTTACATCATAAGCAATTCGGTTCACAAGCCCAACCGAAATAACTATCAACAGACCAAGTCCAATAACCCAAGCACTAACCCTACTCACACATAAGTTATAGTATATGTAACACCCCAACCCGACAAGGGCAAAGGTGTCACATATACGGATTCTTATCAGAACAAACACAGACATTTGACATAAATAATACAATGAAAATCCAAGGTTTACAACTGAAATCAGAACTACAAGCTTTACATTACAAAATTTCTATGTCTAAAATAAGGTTCTTCTAGTCATCTTCCAAAAGCTAATGAAGTCTTCTAAGGTCAACACTCTTCACCCAAAGGCCATACCCCAGCTCCTAGCTTAAATACCTGCCGTGTGAAAAGAAACACGGCTGAGCTACACGAGCTCAGTGAACAGATATAACGGTAACAAGCCGTAACGGTAAAGTAGTGAAGTAAAAGAATGAATACCACAAGAGTCAGGAACGGTATATGAAAATTATACAGATATAACATGATTAACACTTGCTACAGAAAATAATTATAAACACGTAATCCAAGATCCTACCACATACCAGGTCAGATCAAATCAAGTAAAGTGTTAAATCACGTACCAGGTTGCTGGGTAACAGTTATAGTAATGGAAAGCAAAGGTAATCAGGTTATAAGGTTACAAGGTGCAGGGTAACAGAAATCCACTACGAGCCCAGAAACATAAACATGAAATCATAATCATACCACCATGCAGAGAGAAGTCCTCTCACTAATCCCAGAAATCAGAAATGGAGTAGCTAGCTCCCAGAGTGTGAAAGACGTGTATCGCACACACCATCAGTCACCATGAATAACATAACATAACATGAACATGAACATGAACAAATCTAGGATGCATCCATACGCCCCTGGTGGCCATAACTCCCAACACACCAAATAAAATACAGAAAAGGGACGGGACAGGTCATCACTCTCCTGCCCTAGAGTCATGCCATCGGTGCATCGACTGACATGGACATGAAACCCTCATGCCTAGTTATGGCTCGTAGTATCAAACTGTGGGTCAGGGTCAGGTATCATGTATCATGTGTCAGGTGTCATGCCTCAGAAATCAGTATCATGTATCAAGTATCATGTATCGGAGATCAGTAACGTGTATCAGATATCATGTATCAGGAATCAGTATCATGTATCAGAAATCAGTATCATGTATCAGGAATCATGTATTTAGTTTTCTTGCATAGGTCAATGTCTTGTTTCATAAGTTCATAATCATAGGTTCATAATCAAGGTTCATAAGCAAAGGTTCATATCAAGTGAATCAGGGTTCAAGTTAAGTTTATAGCAAGGTATCAAGTATTTAAGTTAGTTGCATAAGTCAATTTCCATTTCAAAATATCAGAAGTTCATATCAGAGGTTCATATCAGAGATTCATATCAGAAAGGTCATACCAGTAGGTCAATATCAGAAATGTTCAATATCAGACAGGTTTAATATCAAAAGATCATATACCAGAAAAATCATATATCAGAAAGATCATATATCAGAAAGATCATGTCAAAAGCTCATAATATCATGAAAGAATCAGGCAAGGTTCACGGAACAAGGAAACATAGCAATAAATCAGGAATCAGAAAATAGGTTCAATATCAAAGGTCCAATGTAAGAAAGGGTCAAGTATCAGGGAGTCCAAAATCAGAAGGTTCATAACAAGGTTTAATTTAAAGGTTTATATTAAAAGTTTCTATCATAGTTCAAAAGTAATCTCTTAAAATGGCTTTCATGAAAGTGATCCTCAAAACAGTCTTCATAAAGTAGGTCCTTTAAAGAAAGTTTTCAAACATTTTCACATGTAATTAAGAAGAGTTTTTACATTTGGTTATAAAATCCTATGAACCTTCAATGTATCCCAGAGTCTAAATATTCATATTACAGGTAGTGAACAGGTCATATCATGTATCAAAAGAAATAAAGCACGGTTCATGTATTAAGGAAGACATAGCAAAGGCATAGATTCAAGTAGGAAAGCCCCATATAAAAGGCTCAGATCATAACCAACTGGTATACATAATGAAGAACAAATCAGAGTATGAGAAAATATAACAACTGTTCAGAGAAATACTAAGATGAATCATGGATACTGAATGAAATGAGGAAGAGGACACCCTTACTGAAAAAGGGCAGAATATCTGTACCTTAGTGATCAAGTAAGCAAGTGAAATGGCAGACACAGATAAAACTTCTCCTTCTTGACACCTAGAGGAGCAGAGACAGAATTACTAAGGATCCCATGTCCATATTAAGTAACTTTCTATTTTTAGCAGGTTTCTATTTTTGGAAAGTTTCCATATTTAGTAAGTTTCTATATTTAGTAAGTGGGATCAACATTCTTAGTTAAATCATTATTTCTGGAATTAGGGTGTCTTTTATCACATTTGCATATTAGGTCCTTAAGAATTCACAATTTACACTTTACACCCTTTAGTTTCAAAAGTTACACCTTAGACCCTTAATTTATCAAAATTTCACCATGGTCACTTATTTTATCATGTTATATGAATGTATCCTCAATTTTACAGAATTTACACAATAGGTCCCTCTAGTTTACAAAGTTACATATTTAGTCCCTTAATTTACAATTTCAACCTTATATTAATAATAATTTCATATTAACCCATTAAATCACCAAATTAACACATAACCCCCTGAATGTATTATTTCACTCAAAACAGCACTAACTTTCCAGAAATTACAAGTTTAGTCCCTCCATTTATTTAAGTTACATATTTAGTCCTTAGAATTTACATTTAAATCATTAATCAATAATAATTACATATTAGTCCAACAAATATCCAAATTTACACATTAGCCCCTGAATATCATTCATAACACAAATCGACCTCCATTTTTCAGAAATTCCATGTTTAGTCCTTGTATTTATTTAATTTCCAAATCGAATTAACAATTACAAATTAATTCCTTATCTCACATATTTTACATTTAGACCCTCCATTTAACAATTTTTACAGGTCACACATGATTTATAGAACATGACAAAAATAACCCATGAATTTTATTATTGACAAAACACACCCTTATATATTTATTTACAAATCGATATATACAAAAATATATCAACTAAACCCTAATCGACCCAAATAATTATGCCATCATTACCATATCATTATTGTTCATTTAAGATCAGATCCTATGAGTTTTAAACCCTAGATAACTCGTTAGGTATTTTTGGTCCTTATTTTCCTTTTAACCGATTATACATAATTCCACCAAAAATAGTTTTAGGCCTCAATAAATCAAAGGAGCATTTTTCTAGTGTTGTTTGATGATCATAGAGACCACGAAAATTATTGGTCTGGTCAGGAAAAATTCGAATGCATGGTATTTAGATTTAATTCGATTTAAGGTTATAAAACACAATAATTTCTATACGGATTATATATGATGCATGGGTCGTTTTTATTATTTTTCCCACGTTAGATATGATTAATAGAGGCTGAGAAAAATACCAGGAACTTTTTATAACGATTGGAAGAGTGTTGCATAATTTATGGATTCTCGGCTAGAATTTTCGACAAGAAGAAATCTCCACGGCTTCAAATGGAACCAAATGACCTTGTACATATTTTTCACAGACCATACATATTGTAAGAACTCCAGGAAAAATAAGAAACGAATTTTTACATGTTCGGATGAATTATTAGAGAATATAATACCTTTCGAATGAAATAGAGAAAGAAATTCGATAACTCTTGATCTAGGCTTTTAAAAATCAAATGGCTAATTTTCCCAGCTCCTTAGTGATGCAATGAACTCCAGAAAATTGTTCTTGGCTGTTGGGATTGATCGAATGAATTATGGGAGAATTTTTGTGATTGTCGGCTAAAACAATTTAGGGTAAATCAAGAGAAAATAATTGGAATGGATATATGGAGTAATTAGCCGAGCCTTAAGGAGGTAATGAGCATAAATCTCGGTACAATTAGCTGGAAAATATTAGTTGCCTTGTTTAGGATTTATTTTATATTTACCTTGTACTTTTAAATGTATTTTAAATACTTAAATATGTATAGTTTTTATTAAAATTGGCACTATTAATATTTTGTGTAAATAATACACTTTTGGACTTGTAAAAATATTAGTAACATGTTTCATAATTATTTCACTTGATTTGTAGCTCGTTTCCAGAGGTTCGGGATGAATTCGGGACTTTTATAATGTTTTTGTTCATTTATAAATGTTACGGGGGTAATTTGGTAATTTTGCCACTTGTCAAAATGTTAAATGAAATTGTCATAATTATTTGGGTGCATGACTTGTGCATTGCCAGATGTTTGGAAATTATTTGATACTTTAATAAGCTTTTAATTTAATTTATAACTTGTAGGGGCAATTTGGTAATTTTACATGCTTTCAGATTTTCAGGTATTACAACTTCTTCCCCACTAACCAAAAATTTCATCCTCGAAATTTTCAGAAAGCAGAGAGAAAGAGAACGGAATACTCATACGGAATGCGAACAAGATTTCAGATCGAATTAATCGCATCTACAGCAGAGAGCTCTTCAAGGAGTTTAAGATTCATAATTGAGGTCAACAGAATGCAACACGAGAGTCCAAACTAATCCAGATCTCTAATGAACGAAGGCAGAGTATATGCATAGGTAGAATGAACCTGAGGTCTCACTAATCACAAATAATCCATCGGAAATCAAGTTCTAACTTCTTAGGTACTTCCCAAGATATCCTATGACCACAATGAGGGCACGTTATATGGTGTAAGTATTATCACGTTAATAATACCAGCACCACATAATTATGCCTTCATGATGATCATACTTTATCTCAAGTCGTAAGCAATCACCTGTCTTAGTCCACCTAGTACTTCTACAGTCTCAGAGGTTAACTAAAGCAATGTCATAGCAAGGCATGAATCAGAGTGATGCGGAAACGATGATACTTGAATACCTTATAGTCTACCCATTCCTCACTGGTCAAAACTTAGGTTCATATCCAGAAATCCTAAAGCAACTTCTTACAGGTTATCTTATGAGCGCCTACAGTGGAAACTTAGTGGTCCTAACGCACAGGACAGGGTAAATGTATTACAAGTCGTCAGCCTGTGTCTCTGATACCATAAATTGTAACACCCCAACCCGACAAGGGCAAAGGTGTCACATATACGGATTCTTATCAGAACAAACACAGACATTTGACATAAATAATACAATGAAAATCCAAGGTTTACAACTGAAATCAGAACTACAAGCTTTACATTACAAAATTTCTATGTCTAAAATAAGGTTCTTCTAGTCATCTTCCAAAAGCTAATGAAGTCTTCTAAGGTCAACACTCTTCACCCAAAGGCCATACCCCAGCTCCTAGCTTAAATACCTGCCGTGTGAAAAGAAACACGGCTGAGCTACACGAGCTCAGTGAACAGATATAACGGTAACAAGCAGTAACGGTAAAGTAGTGAAGTAAAAGAATGAATACCACAAGAGTCAGGAACGGTATAAGAAAATTATACAGATATAACATGATTAACACTTGCTACAGAAAATAATTATAAACACGTAATCCAAGATCCTACCACATACCAGGTCAGATCAAATCAAGTAAAGTGTTAAATCACGTACCAGGTTGCTGGGTAACAGTAATAGTAATGGAAAGCAAAGGTAATCAGGTTATAAGGTTACAAGGTGCAGGGTAACAGAAATCCACTACGAGCCCAGAAACATAAACATGAAATCATAATCATACCACCATGCAGAGAGAAGTCCTCTCACTAATCCCAGAAATCAGAAATGGAGTAGCTAGCTCCCAGAGTGTGAAAGACGTGTATCGCACACACCATCAGTCACCATGAATAACATAACATAACATGAACATGAACATGAACAAATCTAGGATGCATCCATACGCCCCTGGTGGCCATAACTCCCAACACACCAAATAAAATACAGAAAAGGGACGGGACAGGTCATCACTCTCCTGCCCTAGAGTCATGCCATCGGTGCATCGACTGACATGGACATGAAACCCTCATGCCTAGTGAGTGGCTCGTAGTATCAAACTGTGGGTCAGGGTCAGGTATCATGTATCATGTGTCAGGTGTCATGCCTCAGAAATCAGTATCATGTATCAAGTATCATGTATCAGAGATCAGTAACGTGTATCAGATATCATGTATTAGGAATCCGTATCATGTATCAGAAATCAGTATCATGTATCAGGAATCATGTATTTAGTTTTCTTGCATAGGTCAATGTCTTGTTTCATAAGTTCATAATCATAGGTTCATAATCAAGGTTCATAAGCAAAGGTTCATATCAAGTGAATCAGGGTTCAAGTTAAGTTTATAGCAAGGTATCAAGTATTTAAGTTAGTTGCATAAGTCAATTTCCATTTCAAAAATATCAGAAGTTCATATCAGAGGTTCATATCAGAGATTCATATCAGAAAGGTCATACCAGTAGGTCAATATCAGAAATGTTCAATATCAGAAAGGTTTAATATCAAAAGATCATATACCAGAAAAATCATATATCAGAAAGATCATATATCAGAAAGATCATGTCAAAAGCTCATAATATCATGAAAGAATCAGGCAAGGTTCACGGAACAAGGAAACATAGCAATAAATCAGGAATCAGAAAATAGGTTCAATATCAAAGGTCCAATGTAAGAAAGGGTCAAGTATCAGGGAGTCCAAAATCAGAAGGTTCATAACAAGGTTTAATTTAAAGGTTTATATTAAAAGTTTCTATCATAGTTCAAAAGTAATCTCTTAAAATGGCTTTCATGAAAGTGATCCTCAAAACAGTCTTCATAAAGTAGGTCCTTTAAAGAAAGTTTTCAAACATTTTCACATGTAATTAAGAAGAGTTTTTACATTTGGTTATAAAATCCTATGAACCTTCAATGTATCCCAGAGTCTAAATATTCATATTACAGGTAGTGAACAGGTCATATCATGTATCAAAAGAAATAAAGCACGGTTCATGTATTAAGGAAGACATAGCAAAGGCATAGATTCAAGTAGGAAAGCCCCATATAAAAGGCTCAGATCATAACCAACTGGTATACATAATGAAGAACAAATCAGAGTATGAGAAAATATAACAACTGTTCAGAGAAATACTAAGATGAATCATGGATACTGAATGAAATGAGGAAGAGGACACCCTTACTGAAAAAGGGCAGAATATCTGTACCTTAGTGATCAAGTAAGCAAGTGAAATGGCAGACACAGATAAAACTTCTCCTTCTTGACACCTAGAGGAGCAGAGACAGAATTACTAAGGATCCCATGTCCATATTAAGTAACTTTCTATTTTTAGCAGGTTTCTATTTTTGGAAAGTTTCCATATTTAGTAAGTTTCTATATTTAGTAAGTGGGATCAACATTCTTAGTTAAATCATTATTTCTGGAATTAGGGTGTCTTTTATCACATTTGCATATTAGGTCCTTAAGAATTCACAATTTACACTTTACACCCTTTAGTTTCAAAAGTTACACCTTAGACCCTTAATTTATCAAAATTTCACCATGGTCACTTATTTTATCATGTTATATGAATGTATCCTCAATTTTACAGAATTTACACAATAGGTCCCTCTAGTTTACAAAGTTACATATTTAGTCCCTTAATTTACAATTTCAACCTTATATTAATAATAATTTCATATTAACCCATTAAATCACCAAATTAACACATAACCCCCTGAATGTATTATTTCACTCAAAACAGCACTAACTTTCCAGAAATTACAAGTTTAGTCCCTCCATTTATTTAAGTTACATATTTAGTTCTTAGAATTTACATTTAAATCATTAATCAATAATAATTACATATTAGTCCAACAAATATCCAAATTTACACATTAGCCCCTGAATATCATTCATAACACAAATCGACCTCCATTTTTCAGAAATTCCATGTTTAGTCCTTGTATTTATTTAATTTCCAAATCGAATTAACAATTACAAATTAATTCCTTATCTCACATATTTTACATTTAGACCCTCCATTTAACAATTTTTACAGGTCACACATGATTTATAGAACATGACAAAAATAACCCATGAATTTTATTATTGACAAAACACACCCTTATATATTTATTTACAAATCGATATATACAAAAATATATCAACTAAACCCTAATCGACCCAAATAATTATGCCATCATTACCATATCATTATTTTTCATTTAAGATCAGATCCTATGAGTTTTAAACCCTAGATAACTCGTTAGGTATTTTTGGTCCTTATTTTCCTTTTAACCGATTATACATAATTCCACCAAAAATAGTTTTAGGCCTCAATAAATCAAAGGAGCATTTTTTTAGTGTTGTTTGATGATCATAGAGACCACGAAAATTATTGGTCTGGTCAGGAAAAATTCGAATGCATGGTATTTAGATTTAATTCGATTTAAGGTTATAAAACACAATAATTTCTATACGGATTATATATGATGCATGGGTCGTTTTTATTATTTTTCCCACGTTAGATATGATTAATAGAGGCTGAGAAAAATACCAGGAACTTTTTATAACGATTGGAAGAGTGTTGCATAATTTATGGATTCTCGGCTAGAATTTTCGACAAGAAGAAATCTCCACGGCTTCAAATGGAACCAAATGACCTTGTACATATTTTTCACAGACCATACATATTGTAAGAACTCCAGGAAAAATAAGAAACGAATTTTTACATGTTCGGATGAATTATTAGAGAATATAATACCTTTCGAATGAAATAGAGAAAGAAATTCGATAACTCTTGATCTAGGCTTTTAAAAATCGAATGGCTAATTTTCCCAGCTCCTTAGTGATGCAATGAACTCCAGAAAATTGTTCTTGGCTGTTGGGATTGATCGAATGAATTATGGGAGAATTTTTGTGATTGTCGGCTAAAACAATTTAGGGTAAATCAAGAGAAAATAATTGGAATGGATATATGGAGTAATTAGCCGAGCCTTAAGGAGGTAATGAGCATAAATCTCGGTACAATTAGCTGGAAAATATTAGTTGCCTTGTTTAGGATTTATTTTATATTTACCTTGTACTTTTAAATGTATTTTAAATACTTAAATATGTATAGTTTTTATTAAAATTGGCACTATTAATATTTTGTGTAAATAATACACTTTTGGACTTGTAAAAATATTAGTAACATGTTTCATAATTATTTCACTTGATTTGTAGCTCGTTTCCAGAGGTTCGGGATGAATTCGGGACTTTTATAATGTTTTTGTTCATTTATAAATGTTACGGGGGTAATTTGGTAATTTTGCCACTTGTCAAAATGTTAAATGAAATTGTCATAATTATTTGGGTGCATGACTTGTGCATTGCCAGATGTTTGGAAATTATTTGATACTTTAATAAGCTTTTAATTTAATTTATAACTTGTAGGGGCAATTTGGTAATTTTACATGCTTTCAGATTTTCAGGTATTACAGTATATAACACACCATAATCACAACTTGATCTAACCCTAATCACACAACAGATTTTATCCGCCCCCCACGCCTTTCTTCTCTCCAAACACATCTCCCAAACTACCGATCTATCAATCAAACTCACATCCACACAAATTCTTCAAGATAATCATCATCATCTATCACCACTGAACCAAAACATCCATCACTCACCCACCTAAACATCATGTTTAACGAGGGAAATCACAAGTTTCAAGAAGGTTTAGGCTTCAAGATCCTAGAGGGTCTCGGGTAGGTGAATGGTATGAGATTTGTCAAGTCGAATCAAAGACAATTATAACACCGTTGTTAGCTTTATTTCAGTTTCGTATAGTTTGATTAGCGTTTGATCGAAACAAAGAACCGAGTGTAACATAATTGTTATAACTTGTTCTTTTATTTTCGAATATTGAGACAGAAGTTAATCTTCAAAAGAAAATTTAGATCGATGATGATTATTTTTCTTTCTTTCGTATGTTTGACCTCCAAAAGGTTTGATATTACTTTAATTATTACGAAAAGAAAAAGAGCTGAGATCTATAAATGTATCTTGTACTTGATATGTAGTCTTGTATGGATGTAGATTATTGTAGTTTACTGTTGAGATGTGAGGGGTTCAAGGGATTAGGTTATTTATGGATTTGCGTTTGGATTATGGGCTGATTTTATCTTGTTTGGATTCTTGGACTGATAATGAATTTGAACAGAGGTACGAGTTGGCTTAAGGTTTGTGGTCTTGGTCTTTGTCACTGCTTCATCTCTATTCTGTTTCACTTGAGTCAAAAAGCACACCCTTGAGTCGTAGTTGCTGCTATTTGTATTGGTTTGGCTGTGACAGACGAAACGCATGATCTGCTAAAATTTTGGCAGCATAACCTTTCTTTTAGGTTAGACAAACCGCATCCATGAGCGGATAGACAAACCGTATCTATGAAAAATTAGACAAACCGAGTTCGCGAACACATAGACAAACCGAGTTGGTGAGTATTTAGACAAACCGAGTTGGTGAGTATTTAGACAAACCGAATTTGTGATTATGCAGACAAACCGAGTAGACTTTATATACACAAACCGAGTTTGTGACTATTGAGACAAACCGAGTCTTAGACAAACAACAAGTTTGACCAGTCAAAGCTGTCACACTCACACTTTTGTCTTTAACCCCTTTTTGGTTACACTCCAAACATCAGCCCCAATGTCACACAAACCGCATTCAAGACTATCCATACAACACAAGCAGCAAGCAAGAACATCATAACCAAGAACAATCATATCTGCTGCTGCATACTCTAACTGTATGCCTTAAAACCCAGATGCAACAACAACCAACTATCACCACAAGTCACCAACGTTAAAACCATGAATTTAACCACAATAAGCTACAACATTTTGAGATTCCAAATAGCAATATACTGGAAACCACTGTTAGAGGCCCAAAGTAACATTCAAGTTGTGTACCAAAACGCTACTATGAACATCATCATCACCAAGAATCATGACTACCCAACATGACAGTCACGATCTATACCACAATATCATAGTATCAACCAAATCGGACAATACAAACCATAAATCTGCAAACCACAACTACTGGACAAGGACCCACGAATGTAAACCAAAAGCACAGATTACAAACTTAAGCCCAAGTAAAAGTAGGGTACGATCTAGAAATAAAAAGGGAATAACCAACTTGAAGCCCACCATGATAAGTAGTATAAAACAGTTTGACAAAATCAGGTTTAAAACATGAATCGAACAAAATATGAGCAACACAGTTTAAGCAAAAATTAACCATTAAGATTTAACCAAACCAAGACATGTGCTCAAGAAACACAAAGGAAAACAAATCTGTATCTCAAGGATTAAAACCCATTGGAGGCCCACATGAAGATTAAACCAAATCTGTATCTCATGACATGTATACTAGCAGACTGTGATGCAAACCAGTTTAGACAAACAAGAAAGTGTTCGAACCAAATAAAAACAAAACCGACACACAATCAAATCGATCGAACCTAACCATGGACCACAGATCTGACCAAGATGAAACCATGGCTCTTGATACCAATTGTAGGAAATACCCATCTTGATTGTGTGTATGATTCGGGTGGTCTTGATTCATGAAAGATCAAGAATCCCATGGTGAGTTAGTGAGATGTTAGAGAGAGAGAGGGAGACTCTTGAGAGAAAACCTGGATAAGATTAGATTCTATGTGAAAGGTTACAAGAGTTCCAACCCTTCCCAAGTGTGGGAAGGGGTATTTATACTTCTACATATTTGTGCCCCTAGTGGGCTGTGGAGTGAGCTGACAGTGGGGAAAGCCCCGACCCACTCCACAAATATAGATACGACTAATCTAATAAAACTAATAATACTAATAATACTAAGCTTATATAAATAAGCCTACGAGCTATATAAATGCTAATTAGATACTCGGGGTGACCGAACCTTCATATGAATATTTATATTCCTAACAGATTTAAAGATTTAACATTCCAATACTGGCAGCTAAATATTGAAATCTACCTACATCAAAAGCTTTTGTAAGTAGATCTGCAACATACTTGTCAGTATGAATTTTAACCATTTGAATTAACTTCTTATCATTGCAATCTCTTATAAAATGATGTCTGATCTCTATATGCTTTGTTTTTTTGAATGATAATCAGGATTTTGAATTATGTATATAGTACTGTTATTGTCAATAAAAATCTTGGTATTCATAAAATTGTACCCATAATCCAACAATTAATTCTGAATCCAGAGCACTTTTCCACAGCAACTTGAAGCAGCCACATATTCAGCTTCTGTTGTAGAGTTTGCAACCATAGTCTGTTTCTTGCACTGCCATGAGATCAATCTACACCCCAAGAATTGACAACCTCCTGTTGTAGACTTCCTATCCAAGCTTGCTCCAGCATAATCACTATCAGTGTATGCAACCAAATCAAAAGGAGAATCTTTTGGATACTAAAGGCCCAATTTAGGTTGACCTTTCAAGTATCTAAAAATTCTTTTCACATCATTAAGATGTGAAGCTTTAGGTGTAACTTGGTATCTTGCACATGCACACACTGCAAACATAATGTCAGGTCTTGAAGAAGTAAGATACATCAATGAACCAATCATTGATCTGTATAGATGCACATTAACTTCTTTACCATCTTCATCCTTGAGCAGAGGCTTTGAGGTTTCCATAGGTGTACTTGCAGTCTTGACATCAGTATACCCAAACTTCTTTAAGATCTCAGCAACATACTTATCTTGACTGATAAATATGCCTTCCTTAAACATGCTTTACTTGTAAACCCAGAAAGAAAGTAAGTTCTCCCATAGAATTCATTTGAAACTTTTCATGCATAAGCTTCTCAAATTATATACATAGCTCCTTCCTTGTAGATCCAAAGATGATATCATCAATATAAACTTGAACCAGCAAGATATCACCTTTGTGTCTTCTGATAAATAAAGTCTTATCAATCTTTCTTCTTTGAAACCCATTGTACAACAAGTATGTTGACAAGGTTTCATACCATGCTCTAGGAGCTTGATGTAAACCATAAAGTGCATTTTCAACCTTGTGAAGTTTATCAGGAAAGTCAGGATCTTCAAACCCTGGTGGTTGACAAACATAAACTTCTTATGCAATTTTTCCATAAAGAAAAGCACTTTTGACATCCATCTGATATACTACAAAGTCTTTAAATGAAGCATAAGCTAGAAACAGCCTAATGGCCTCAATTCTTGCAATAGGGGCAAAGACTTCATCATAGTCAATCCCTTCTTCTTGTATGTATCCCTGAGAAACTAATCTAGCTTTTTTTTTCTGATCACAATCCCTCTTTCATCCTTCTTGTTTCTGAAAACCCATTTTGTACCTATAGCCCTTTTCCCATTAGGTAAATCTACTAAGGTCCAAACTTCTTGCAGCTTGAATTGTAGAAGTTCTTCTTGCATGGCTTCCACCCAGCTAGAATCAGCCAAAGCTTGGATTGTCTTCTTGGGTTCCATTTGTGATGGAAAATAAGCAAACAAACAATTTTGAAGATCTTTATGACTGTTTCTTTGTTGAATAGTTCTAACAAAGAGCCCTTGATCTGTCAAATTCTTGGTCATCTTCCTTGTTTGTACAGCAGAATGTACATCTCCAATCACTTGTTCTTTAGGATGATCTTTATGAATTCTGGTAGTTGGAGTAGGACTGACTTCAATTGTTTCATCCAAATTACCCAGATCAGCCTCTTGATCAGCAGCATCTTCTTCACTTTCAGCCCATATGTCCTCCAATATAGGCATTGTTGGATCAAAAGGATATTCACTACTATCTTTATTTCCACCACCAGCATTAACTTCTGTGTCAGCAGCACTAACATTTAAACTGGCAATATTAACTTTGTAAGTGTTGTTCCCTTCACCAGCAGTATTAACAGACTTAGGGCTGTTAACTTGATCATCCTTTTCATTTTCTTTCCCTGGATCTTCATCATTCTTTTCTTCATCAGCACTTGAAGGTTTAACCTCATCTTCTTGAGAACCCTTAGGAATTTGGGTTGAGAATGGTGGATCAGCAGCCCATAATGGCAGCAAAATGTAGTTTTTACCAGGTCCTGTCTCCTCTCTAGCTTGACCTGCATCAACACTTGCTTTTGTACCTGCAAAACCATTAGATTGTGTACCTGCAGCAACTGGCTCATAAATCATTGATTTTGTTAGTGAATCAATATAAAACAGCCAGTCTGGTTCACCACCTGCAACATTAGGTGTACTCTCACTAAACTTAATGTGCAAATTCTCCTCCACTGTCCTGGTTCTCCTATTGAATACTCTAAAGGCTTTACTATTCAGTGAGTATCCAACAAAGAATCCTTCATCAGCCTTACCATCAAACTTACCTAGGTGATCTATGGTATTGAGAATTGTAACAGGACATCCAAATGGTCTCACGAAGCTTAAAGTTGGTGTTCTACCATGAAAAAGTTCATAAGGGGTCTTGTTATGAGGCTTGACAACTAAAACTCTATTTTTCACATAGCAAGCAGTATTAACTGCTTCTGCCCAAAAGGTAGTTGGCAATTTAGAATCAGCTAACATTGTTCTAGCAGCCTCAATTAGTGTCCTATTTTTCCTCTCTGCAACACCATTTTGTTGAGGAGTTCTAGCTACACTATACTGTCTCATAATACCCTTAGATTCACAAAACAGATTCATATCCTTATTCTTAAATTCAGTTCCATTGTCACATCTTATCACTTTAACCCTATGATTTACTAGATTTTCTACCCTTGTTATGAAAGACTTAAGAATTCCACTAGTCTCATCCTTGGTAGCCAAAAAGAAAACCCAAGTCAACCTACTATAATCATCTGTGACAACTAGGCAATACATCTTTTTCATTAAACTTTTTACAAATGTTGGTCCAAATAAATCCATGTGAAACATATGTAAAGGCTGACTGATTAAATTCATAGTTTTGGACTTACAAGAGGCTCTGTGTTGCTTTCCCTTCTAACAAGCAACACAGGTTTCATCATTTTCAAAAAGTTTGGAAGGCAAACCTCTAACAAGATTTCCCTTAACCAATTTGTTCATTGTTTTAAAATTCAAGTGACCTAGCATTCTATGCCAAAGTTTAGATTCATCTAATATGGCTTTTGCAAAGAGACAAGTTAAACCTCCTTTGGGAACTGTATTATTTAAATCAACACAATATATATTGTCTTTTCTAGGAACTTTAAGTAAAACTTGACTTTCATCAGTTAACTTAAAGTCAGGAGATAAAACAATACATTCTGTGTCATTAAAAAGAACACTATTCCTTTTGTCACACATTTGTGAGACACTAAAAAGGTTAAACTTTAGCTCTTTTACAAAGTACACATTTTCAAAATCTAATTTACCAATTTTGATTGTACATCTGCCTGTGATTTTCCCTCCTTTGGGGTTTCCTCCAAAGGCAACATATCCTCCATCAATTTCTTCATAATCAGTAAGATAGGACATGTTTCATGTCATGTGACTTGAGCATCCATTGTCAATAACTCCTTTATCCTTTAACTCCAACTGTGGATTGCCCTGCACATAAAGTAAGAAAATCAGTTCATTTTGGGGACCCAAGCCATCACTGACTTGGATCTGCCTTGTGCATCAACATAATCAAATTTCTTTAGGACTATTGATGCACTGTCATGTTTGGAAACATGGTCTAAAACTTTAATTTTTGGTTTCCAAACCCAACAAGCTGAGGCCTTAACAGCATAATGATGATTTCCCATAACAGTATTAATCATTGCTTTTGGCCTAGCAGTAGTAACTACTGCTTTTGACTTAGCAGTATTAATTGCTGTTGACTTTTGAATGGGCATTTTTACAGTAGAATGTGTTGTTTTTGAAAGATTTGAAATAGGTTTAGCAACATTCACTGTCCTTTTTGTAGGAGCAGCACTAACTGGTCTAGCAGTATTAATCAATACTGCTGGTTTAGAAACATTTTGCTTGGCAGTATTAATTGATACTAAACCAGACCTCATTTGTACTGCTCTTGGAACCATATTTCTTTTAACACTGGGGTGAGTATTTTTAGAAAAACTTTGGTGATTCACCCTCTGAGCATAGTTCCAAACAGGTTTTTGATAGTTATGACAATCATACTGCAAATGTTCAAAACTACCACACACATAACAAGCCTTGTTAAACATCTCAAAGTTACTTCCTAACCTATGAGACATCATATCATTCCAGTTTCTTTGGTTTCCTCTAGGCCTGTTAGTAGTCTCCCTAAGTTGCTCAACAGTTCTCCTAGCATTTTGACCTTGTGAATTAGGTTTAACAAAATTTATCTTTTCAACGCTAGGTCTGACTGTTATTCTTTCAACCTTAAGTGTAGACTCAACCTGATCCTCATCATCAGACTCCCAATCTTCAATAATTGGTGCATCAGTATACTTCCTATCAATCACCTTAGACTCTACTTCTTTCTCAACTAAAGACTTAGGAGCTAAGTCATCTAAGTAAGACAATTCAGGTGTAGGAGGCACAAATTTTCCTATAATGGGAGGGGGAACTTCATTATAGCCTAATCCTCTACCTTTTTGCACTTGTCTACAATTTGACTTTCTATGAGCTTATTCACACTTTTAGATGCATGTTCATACTTATCTACTTTAAATTGAATGCTCTCTTTTTAAATTTGAACTACATCCTTTTCCTTTTTAGCTACTTCAAGCCTTCTTTTAAGCTCTTTAATAAGCTCATCTCTTACATAAAGTTCAGTTTTTAAAACATTAATCTTTTCAACATACTCAGACTCATTTGTTTTAAAGAATTCAAGTTTTTGCTCCACCGACTTCAATCCTTCTTTATAACCTAAACACATCAACTCAGACTTACTTAAATCTTCTAACAGTTTATTAGTCTGAGATTTAAATGACTCAACAGTTTCTTGACAAGATTTATAAGAACAGCCAGAATCATTAGATACCTCAGAGTCAGATCCTGAAGATGAATAAGCCATAAGTGCAAAGTTTGGTCCTTCTTCAGCTTGATCACTCCAATCATAGCCACCTAGACCATCACAAGACACCAAACCTGTGGAATTAGAAGTTTCCACGGGCACAGTTCTCCTTGAGCTTTCTCCAGTCTTGTAGTCTTGGCTCTTTGGTGCTCTGCATTCTCTAGCAAAGTGTCCCCTTTTATGGCAATTGTAGCACTCCACCTTGGATTTGTCAAATCCAATATTGTTATTGCCACCAACAGTAAGATTCTTCCCTGTTTTCTTCAAGAATCTCCTTGACCTCATTGTCAACATAGCCATCTGCCACTTCAAATCCATCTCTTCAATATCATCTGGATGAATTTGTTCCATGTCCTCATGTAGAAGTTGAGAACTGTTGGGATGACTAGCCAAGAAGGCATAAATCACAACATCACTTAAGTTATCAACATTTGTTAAGTTAGCAGCAGTAACTTGAGTATTAGCAGTAGTAACTCCATGAGCAGTAGTAACTGCTTCATTGGTACTGCTAGAGTTGTTTGAGGAGGACACAAAAGCCATATTTTGTGTATTTGTACTTGAGCTTGTCCCTTTTACTTCAGGCTCATAAACTTTGAGATTGTTGTAAAGGTCATCCATACTCATAGTGTCTAGATCTGCCTTGTTCCTCCACACAACTGCATGTGTGTTCCACTCAGGTGACAAGCTCCTTAGTAACTTCTGATTGATATCTTCCTGAGAGAGCTTTTCACCTAACAGCTCTAATTGACTGACAAGCTTTTGAAGCATGTCAAAGGTCTGATCCAGCATCTCAGAACTTGAAGCAACAAAGTTCTCATACTGTTGTTTTAAGAGATTTTTCCTTGACTTCTTAGTAGCATCATTACCTCCAAATCTCTTCTCAATAGCTTGCATCAATGGCTTGGAATCTTTAATGGTGTGAAACTTTAACTGATTTTCATTAGGAATGCCCATCAGCAAAGTACTTCTTGCTTTCACTTCAAGTCTTCTTTGAGCCTTGTCTTCAGCAGATGTAAGAGGCACAATAGTTGTAACTGCTTTTGCAGATGTTGTTGTTTTGACTAGTGCATTCCCATTCTCAATGACCTCCCAGAGTGCATAGTCAATCATCTGAATGTATTGCTCAATTCTCATTCTCCAGATCTCAAACTCTCCAGGTTTGAGCATTGGCACCTTTGATGCAGCAACCATATGAGCAGATTCTTGATCCATCTTCTCTTCTAAGATTGTATGCAGCAAAACAGATTATTCTTTAGATCACAGCTTCTAGATCACAAGCTCTGATACCACTTGTTGATCCCAGTTATGCATTTGATCGAATTCCCTTAGCTTGTAAAGGTTTAGCTATACTAGATATCTAGTACAACTAAGGTATAGAAACTGTGTTTTGAGTTTATCAAATATTATGCGGAATCTAATACTTGATATTAAGAAGAACTTTGTATGAATGTAACAGTAATGAACACAATGATTTAACAAATAAAACGCTTCAATATTATTGATTATAATACGAATACTCAACAATATTAGGGTTTTCAACCTTGAAGCTATAACTCGATTCTTAACACACGTTCTATCAATGCCCTAGGACCTCCTTTTATAGACTAAGGAGTCCTAGTCGGCTTACAATAACTTTCTCTACAAGATAAATCTTTTCTATAATTATCTAAACGTGTTACACGGTATTACTATACTTATCATACAAATAAACCGAATCTAATACTCCAGCAGCACTAATAAACAACCAGCAACAGTAATCTTTACTCTGGCAGCATTAACTCTTCAGCAGTTGTAACTTAGTACTAGCAGCACTAAGTTTTCTTCTAGCAGCATTAACTACTTAGAGTATTTTCCTGTAAGTCTTCCAACAGTTATAATGTACTCCAGCAGTCTTAACTTCAACTAGCAGTCTTAATTCTTTAACCAGCAGCAATAATGATTTAGAGCAATTTCATTGAAATACCTGAGCAGTCTTATCATCATATGAGCAGCAGTAACTCTAGAAGCTTTAATTCCCAACAATTTACATATTTGATGCCAACGCTAATGGCTTCAAATTTGAGTTGTTTTCTAATTTCTCTACCACGCGATTTGTGGAGCAAGATTGTGTTGGTATGTCAAGGGGCGGACTTATGTATACACTATGGGGAGCGGTGCCCCCATGGCTAGCCGAAAAAGTTAAGATTTTAGTTTATTTATTTTTTTAATTTTGACCTTTTTTCGAAAGTGCTCCCGCCGAAAACTTAAAATGACCCCATCCACATACTAAAACCCAACATTCAACACATTAAAATCTTATAAATCCTTAACAATACTCGATTTATCATTTCAATCATGGTTGTTTATTTCGCATTTTGTTGCTATTGTAAAATTAAAAAAAAAAAAAAAAAAAAATTTGTTGATATTTTAAAAAAAAAAAAAAAAAAAAAAAAAAAAAAAATTGCCCCCCACAATCTATTTTCCTGGTTCCGCCACTGCATGTCCTGTCATATAAAATATATTTATGTATCAAATTTATCATTCATTCACATTCAAAATAGTAAAAATTATTTATGTTCTTAGCAGACATCATTGGAAAAAATCCAGTCCCTTTACTACAAGTAACTAGCACGGTATCCGCGCTTTGTAGCGGCAGGTACCCTAAAATGAATGTTAACGACATCAAAAGGCGAAAGTGATGTCTAGGAGTTGTACACTTGAGTTATGTTTATATGATTGTCTTTTAAGTGTTTGGTGGTCTTTTAGTAGCTTTCTTAGATTATACCATGTGATAATATAATTGTAATTTTGAGTGAAGTGGTGTTTTAAGAAGAGCATTAATTATATTTGTTAAATTTATTTATTTGTGCATTAAGTATTTGTAAACCTAGCTATACAAGTTGTAATGCTTAAAAAATATTTATTATATACAAGTAACTAGCCTCAAGGCCCGCTCGATAGGCGGCTAGTTCTAAGATTTTTTTTTTTAAAAATAATAGATAATAGAAATGATAGCATACACTACTCTACTAAAATTAGATACTCTACACTACTCAGATAAAATTCTTTACTTGGTTGGAGGCATTATGTATCAATATCACTTTGAGAAATATTTTTAACCACTTATTAAAAATCAATTTGTGTTTTTTGTTTGATGAAAAAAACTGTAAACGAAATACATACAAAGAGGGGATTGGGAAAACAAAAACATCTGCAATGTCACTAAGAAATATATTCATTGTTTAACAAAAAAAAAGTAATCAAAAAATAACAAAACTTATAAATGATGAAAGACTTTTTTATATACAACGTTTGATGTATAATTGTAATAGTTGTCATCTCTGTCGCAGCATAAGATGTAAAGTTGCCATCTATGTCGCAGCATAAGATGTATAATTGCAACGTTTATGGTTACCAACAATGACATTTAATAAAGATATTGTGTTTAAATTAGTTGTACATTTAGTTTTATTACTTGTGATGCTTAATTTTAAGTTTTTAGTGTCTTAGTATAATAAACGCCCTAAAAAGGCTTCTCCATTATAAGATAGTAAGATTACTAAGAAGGAGAAACGTGTACAACTTCTTTTATGTTATTGCAATAACGAAGAAAATGATGTTTGGTTATTATGTTGATTAGACAATGTTTTAATTATTTGATCGTTCATGTTTTTATCAACGTTTAAGCAAAAAGGTTTTACCTCGTAAATAAATAGTCTTTCTAGTGATTGGATTTGTGAAAATTATTGCCTAATTTTATTTTTGTTTTTTTAGTGGCAATTTTTTCACGCCCAATACCATCTATCTCACAAATGCTTTTAGCGAGGTTTGAACCCACAATCTTTAGATTGATACGCAACTCATATACCACTAGATCAAAGGCCTTCGGTGAAATTTGTTGCCAATTACCATGAAAGACGGAGGTGTGTTTGTAAACTTGTATCATTTACTTAATTAGAATTGATTACAATAATGTGTATACATAATAAACTAATGGATCATTAGCCAAATCACTAAAGGGGTATTAACTAAATTAAGTGATTATACATGAAGCTCTTAATTAGCCTCTTATAGAGGAAAGTGTAGTTTTCATGGGTCTCTCAATTAAGAGAGAGTAAAGGTTTTAGGCCCACTTTTCTCTTCATTAAGGTGGCGTTTGGTTCAAGATATATAAATTGTGTCATTTAAAATTCTAAGCAAATGAAAATACTTCTCATGGGGAAGGAATTTAAAATGGCCCACTTTTAGCTCTATTCATACAATTAAAATTCCTGTGCCCACATCTTTATTGTGAACCAAACACATATATTGGAGGGATTTTAATTTCAAACCCTCTCAAATTCCCCCAATTTGCCCCAACCAAACGCAGCCTAAGAGAAAAGTAAACACCCAAGTAACACTAACTCCTAGGGCTGAGCATATTGGACCGAAAACCGAGCCGAACCGGAAAATCGAGCCAAACCGGACTGAACCGGCCATATTCGGTTCGGTTTCGGTTCTATATAGTAACGGTTTTCTATTTCGTTTCGGTTCGGTTCGGCCCAAAACCGAAAAAAACACACCTAAACCATATAAACCGAACAAACCGACACAAAACCGAACCGAATCGACCATATTTGGTTCGGTTCCGGTTCTGTATACTAATGGTTTTCACTTTCGTTTCGGTTCGGTTTTGGACCGATGCTCAATCCTACTAACTCCTATTGGGTTATACAAATAATTGTCCGCTCACAACCTCCCTCAGTTTGAGCGGGAGAAGAATGAACGCTCAAGCTAGATCGAAACTCATCAAACAAAGCAGTAGGTAATCCTTTAGTAAAGATGTCACCATGTTGGTATCGTGACGGGACATGCAAGACACAAACATGACCCATAGACACCAAACCTCAGACGAAATGAATGTCAATCTCAATATGTTTCCTCCGTTGGTGTTGCAAGGGAGATATGCAGCACTCACATTGTCACAATAGACAATCGTAGCCGACGAAAGCAGTGTATGAAGTTCAAGTAAATGAATATGTAACAAGCAGGTTTCAGCAACCGCATTTGCAACACCCCGATACTCAGCTTCAACACTAGATCAAAAAGCGTCAATTGACGCTTAGAAGACCAGGATAAAAGATTGTTACCCAAAAAACACAATAACCAGAGGGAGACATGCGCGTAGTAGGGCAGCCAGCCCAATCACCATCCTAATAAGAAACCAAAGATGATGTTGACGATGAGTAAAGTTGTGAATCATAATCCAAAGTACCCCGAACGTGTAACTACAACTGATTACAATATTGTGTATGCATAACAAATTAATGGCCCATTAGTCAAATCACTAAGTAACACTAACTGCTATTGGGCTATACAAATAAATGTCCGCTAACAGTGCTTTCATCAACTATTCACTTGTCTTTTACAACTTATGATTGTGTATTTGCGTGAAGTCATGAATAGAGGTGCAAACCGTAACCGGTTTTTAAAAAAACCGGTTTTTTAAACCGAACTGGTTAGACCGGTTTTCGGTTTTAATAGCGGACCGGTTTTTTACCGGTTATAAATCCGGTTTTACCCGGTTTTTTAAAATAACCGGTTTTAACTTCTTTTTTCTTTTTTTTTTTTTTTTTTTTTTTTTAAGCCGTTGGACGAAAACCGGTTTTAACCGGTTAAAAAACCGGTCAAACCAAAGGGTCAAACTAGCCGTTAAAAAATTAACCGGTTTTAACCGGTTTTTTCCTGTTTTTTTTTTTTTAATTCGAGGAACGGCTATATTACCGTTTCTTATCGTTTTTTTGTGTTTTTTTGATGATTTTAAGCCATGGATTTGTAGTATAAATACATGTAATGAGTTATGGTTGAAAACAAATAAAAAACACTCTCATATCTCTCTTTAATCTCTATAATCTTTATATATATACTCTAATCTTTCAAATATCTCTCTAATCCCTCTATAATGGAAAACTCACAATCACAACAAGCTTCCACTAATCCCTCCGTTTCTACTAGCAATGTACGAAAAGTTTACACAAATGATGATGTTGTGCGAATTAGACCAACTTCGAGAAAAGGAGATGTTTGGTCTAATTACGATTTGTGTATTATGATTGATAATGTGAAAAGGGCGCGTTGCAAGAAATGTGGGAAATTTTATAACCCCTCGTCTAACACTACACTAAGGACTCATAAGAACGGTTGTAGTGCGGTACAAAATGATACGTCACAAGGTACTATTGGTGCGGATGGTCAAGTTTTTATATATGATAATGATGCGCTTCGACTTGATTTTACGAAGTTTGTCATTCAACAAGCGCTTCCATTCAACCACTTCGACAACGTCAAACTTACAGAGATCATCAAAAGGAGGCTACAACCGCGGTATCAACATGTAAGTCGTACTACTCTTAGAAGTGATGCTTTTAAATTATGGGAAACGGCTAAAAAAGATATTATTGATGGTTTTCGTGAATATAAATATGGTGTTTCTATAACTACGGATACTTGGACCGCACCACATGGTACGGCAAATTCTTATCTCGCCGTTACGGCTCATTGGTTTAATCCCGAATCTTGGTTATTAATGAAACGGACAATTGCTTTTAAACTATTTGGTTATCCTCATTCGGGATCTAATTTAAGAAAATTTTTACATGACACTTTAATTGAATATAATTTAGATGATAAAGTTTTTACGATTTCACTAGATAATGCATCCAATAATACTAGAGCTATGAAATTGTTAAAATTACGTATAAAACCCGTTTTAGATGGTGCTTTTTTTCATTCCCGTTGTGTTGCTCATGTTATAAATTTATCCGTGCAAGCGGCATTAAAAATATGTGATAGTTTAAAGATGAAATTTAGGGGTTTATTAGTAACTATATATAGTTCGAGCAACGAACGACAAATGAACTATAGACCTTTTCATAAACAATGTGGTGAAATACCCCTAGGACCTTGCTATGATAATAATACTAGGTGGAATTCTACTTGCATGATGTTTGAAAATATATTATGACAACGTGAGACTTTAAACGCTTTTAATGAACAACTTGTTAGTAGAAATAAGTCCGTTTCGATAGACGACCAAGATTGGGATCGACTAAATGATTTAACTATTTTTTTACAAGTTTTTAAAGAGGCAACAACTATATTATCGAGTGTTTATTACCCAACTAGCTCATTAGTTTTAAAGCAAATTTATACTATGACGGAAAAATTAGACGAATTAAAAAACTCACCTACTCAAATGTTTAGAAAAATGGTTAAAGTTATAAAAAAGAAATTTATAAAATATTTTAGTAGTTTACCTTTGGTTTTTACTTGTTCCGCCGCACTTAATCCATGTTTAAATGTTGGAGGCGTAGAACTTTTAATAACAAGAATAATGGAAAATTTAGATTTATCATTTGGGTTAGACGGTCACGACCCCGACTATTTAGAATCCCAAATTTTTAAATTTATTGGAATTTATGCAACAAAATATGGTCAACAACAAAACCCAATTGTTGACCAAATGCGGGTCGGATCGTCTCGAATGGCAAGAGACATTAATATAAACCTTTATAATAGTTTATGTGAAGATGCTACAAAGCGTCAATGAACATCGGCCCCAACAAGCGAGTTGGGACAATATATGGCTACAAACTTTTTAATAACTTTAAGTCCCGAAGAGTTTGCAAACTTTGACATTTTGGCTTGGTGGAAAGAAACGGAAATCCAATTTCCAATTTTATCCGCTATGGCTCGTGACTTATTAGCGGTCCAAGCTTCGACGGTAGCATCCGAATCGGCCTTTTCTACTAGCGGTAGAATTATATCGGAAAGAAGGTCAAGACTAACCCCCGAATCCGTGAAAGTATGTGTATGTTTGAAAGATTATTTGGACGGAGTAGATAGGATACAACATGAAACATCGTTGGAAGGTTCAATATTAGAAAACGTTGAAGAAATATAGCAAGAGAATAAGTTGAATTAGGGATATCACCTCCGAATACCGAATTAGATGAAGGTGAGTTTGAAGACTTTGATGTTGAAGACGTAGATGTAGAAGATTTTTTGGATGATTTAATGACTTGAGTATAACGGGTGATGGCAATGCCGAAGCTCGATATACTTGAGTACACTAATATGTTTTCGGGTGATGGTCATGCCGAAGCTCGAAATGTATTAGTATTTATATATTTTTAGTTGTATAATTGTATTGTTTAAATGAAAGTTATGATTGTATTTTTTTAGTATGTTTCCGGTGCAAATAAAAAGTTATGATTGTATTTGTTTAGTATGTTTCCGGTGTATTATTTAATTAAATGTTTGATAATTAACAAGTTTATTAAATAAATGTTCGAAGTTTTAAATTCCGAAAAAAACCTAACCGGTAAAAAACCCGATTCCGAACATTTATAACCGAAAAAAACCGAACCGGTAAAAAACCGATAAAAAAACCGATAAAATTTATAACTGAAAAAACCGATTTCCGAAAAACCGAAAAAAACCAAAACCGGTTTTTAGAAAAACCGGTTTTTTTATAACCGGTTTTCCCAAAACCGAAAACCGGTTTTAACCGATTTATTTGCACCTCTAGTCATGAATCATGTTTTTTAATAGGGTTAATTCTACATATAGGTAACGAACTTTCCAAAATTTCCTATGTTAGGTATTCGACTCTCAAAAATACTATGTTAGGTAATGAAACTTGTTGTAACTTTCAATGTTATGTAATATCGGTTAACTCTATTTGCACCGTTAGTCCTTTTCTCCGTTATCTCCTAACGAGATAGAAATGGTTTACACCGTTAGTCCTATGGGTTAACTCTATTTGCACCGTTAGTCCTTTTCTCCGTTATCTCATAACGAGATAGAAATGGTTTACACCGTTAGTCCTTTTTTACGTTTTCGTCCGGTTTTTTACGTTTTCGTCTGGTTTTTTACGTTTTGGTCCCATTTTTTAAAGTTTTCGTCACGTTTTTTTACGTTTTCGTCCAGTTTTTTACGTTTTCATCTTTTTTTTACGTTTTCGTCCGGTTTTTTACGTTTTCGTCCCGGTTTTTTCCTTTTCGTTCGATTTTTTTACGTTTTCGTCCAGTTTTTTACGTTTTCGCCCGTTTTTACGTTTTCGTCTGTTTTTTACGGTTTTCGTCCTCGTTTTTTACGTTTTCGTCCAGTTTTTTTACGTTTTCGTCGCTTTTTTTACGTTTGTCGCTTTTTTACGTTTCGTTGATTTTTTACGTTTTCGTCCAGTTTTTTACGTTTTCGCCCTTTTTTTACGTTTTTGTCATGTTTTTTAGGTTTTCGCCCGCTTTTTTACATTTTCGTCCATTTTTTTACGTTTTCGTCCGCTTTTTTACGTTTTCGTTCGACTTTTTACGTTTTCGTCCAGTTTTTTACGTTTTCGCCCATTTTTTTACGTTTTCGTCCTGTTTTTTTACGTTTTCGCCCGCTTTTTTACATTTTCGTCCATTTTTTTACGTTTTCGTCCGCTTATTTACGTTTTCGTCAGTTTTTTACGTTTTTGTCCTGTTTTTTACGTTTTCGTCCATTTTTTTTTATCTTTTTTCCGGTTTTTTACGTTTTCGTCCTTTTTTTACGTTTTCGTCCATTTTTTTTACGCTTTCTTTCGGTTTTTTTACGTTTTTGTCCATTTTTTTACGTTTTTGTTCTTTTTTTAACATTTTTACGTAAAAAAACCAGACGAAAACGTAAAAAAGCGGGCGAAAACGTAAAAAACCAGACAAAAACGTAAAAAATCGAACGAAAACGTAAAAAAGCGGGACCAAAACGTAAAAAACCGGACGAAAACCGTAAAAAAAACCGGACGAAGAAAACGTAAAAAAACGGACGAAAACGTAAAAAAACCGGACGAAAACGTAATAAAAGGACAAAAACGTAAAAAAGCAGACGAAAACGTAAAAAACCGGACGAAAACTTAAAAAACCGGACGAAAACGTAAAAAAACAGGACAAAAACGTAAAAAAATGGACGAAAACGTAAAAAAGCGGACGAAAACGTAAAAAAATGGACGAAAATGTAAAAAAGCGGGCGAAAACGTAAAAAACAGGACGAAAACGTAAAAAAAACGGGCGAAAACGTAAAAAACTGGACGAAAACGTAAAAAATTGAACAAAAACGTAAAAAAGCGGACGAAAACGTAAAAAAATGGACGAAAATGTAAAAAAGCGGGCGAAAACGTAAAAAACAGGACGAAAACGAAAAAAACGGGCGAAAACGTAAAAAACTAGACGAAAACGTAAAAAATCGAACGAAAACGTAAAAAACCGGGACGAAAACGTAAAAAAAACCGGACGAAAACGTAAAAAAAGGATGAAAACGTAAAAAACTGGACGAAAACGTAAAAAAACGTGACGAAAACGTAAAAATATGGGATTAAAAAGTAAAAAACCAGACGAAAACCTAAAAAACCGGACGAAAACCTAAAAAACCGGACGAAAACGTTAAAAAGGACTAACGGTGCAAATAGAGTTAACCCATAGGACTAACGGTGTAAACCATTTCTATCTCGTTAGGAGATAACGGAGAAAAGGACTAACGGTGCAAATAGAGTTAACCCATAGGACTAACGGTGTAAACCATTTCTATCTCGTTAGGAGATAACGGAGAAAAGGACTAACGGTGCAAATAGAGTTAACCGATATTACATAACATTGAAAGTTACAACAAGTTTCATTACCTAACATAGTATTTTTGAGAGTCGAATACCTAACATAGGAAATTTTGGAAAGTTCGTTACCTATATGTAGAATTAACCCTTTTTAATATGCATGCAAGTTGTCTACTGTTTTGGAGAAACTGTGAACGAATTATCGTAATGAAAACGATATTTGGGGATAATATAAAGCTGTTTAATGTTAATAACTTCAATCAAGTATTAAAGTAATAAGTTGTGCATTACATGCGGTTTTTATTGTTTGTACCTGTTGTGTATGATTCAAAAATAAATGTTGTAAATCAACATCTTAAATGGTACGTATGAGGACTGTATGAGTATAAGTGCATCTCCAATTTGAACAAAAGCTTTTCATTATTTTAAAACTGCTTTTAAGCATTGAAAATGGGTCATGATATATCGACGGGGCCTACTTTTCTATATAAACGGTGGCTATTTGTTTGACTATTAAGGGCTATTTGTACTTTTGTACTATTTATGTCAGTTTTTGTCGTTTTTGTCTTTTTTGTCTTTTTTTTTTTTTTTTTTTTTTTTTTTTTTTTTTTTAAATAGAAATATATAATAATGTATTGTATATGTATAATGTTTTGTATATTTGTGTTTAATAATGTTTTGTATATGTATAATGTTTTGTATAATTATTTTTTTGTATAATAGCACGTTAAATATTGCTACATTAAATAACTACAACAACAACTGTTATTATTAAATTGAACGACAACGTCAACACATTATTTAAAAACAACAACATCTACGACATATGAAGATTATTCATTTCATTTAAAAGATCATGAAGCCTTGCACTCGACTGACAAGCGTGATCCTCAGGATTCCTTGCCAATTCTAACTCCATCTCCAGCGTCTTTATTCTTGTCATCAACAGCTTGTTTCTTGCTTCAAGCTGGTCAATCTTATTAGCGTTAGCAACGCAGTCTGAGCACTGCGTTGAAGAAGAGGCTCGACTAAAGTGCCTCCTTTGAAACTCATCCTTCCACATAAAGTACCGACAACCATAGTCATCTGTTCCTGGCTGTTACATGTTAAGAAAATAATAAGAAATGTATTATTAACAAACAAATAATTTACATAACTAAGCAAACATATGATTACTTACCACTGAAAGAGGACATGCGTAATACGGTTGACCATAACTATGTTCTTTACGGGATATCCTCTCTTTAATGAATCCGTTCTTACAGCGACACATGTAAGGAGTATTTTGTTCCACCTGGCCAAATAATTAATTCAAATGATACAAACAGTTATTTACAACATAAACATAAATAAGTAATGTATTGTTAATTTAAACAATACAAGATAGGGTGTTCACAAATAATCGGATAGGAAGACTAAGCTTGTTATATATATACATCAAAAGATAGGGTGTTCACAAAATTACAAGCTCGTCAATAGTTAGTTCTAAGATACTACAATGATTTATTTAGTCGATCGTAATATAATGTTTCCCATTGGGATGCATCTTGGGTTCTGTGCCTCCTCCATTGTGGGTGGAGATGCGGAAGTGGAGAATCTCTGTCTAGCGTCAGACAAATGTAGTGACCACATTCGTCTGACCCCACACGGGCTATCACAAGGGGGTCAGTTCTTTGTGAGAAGTTTGGACCGAAAAAAAGCGGAAAACACGTATTCCAACCCTGCCAAGATATAAATACAACAGGTCGGTTAATCAGTGATGCAATAACCAACCCCGTGTCTGACATAATCATATAGCGATCTTCAGGCGCAACTCCATTTCCGAACCAGTTTACTGAATACAAAATTCTGTTAAAGCCAGCTTGCAACCACATGTTTGTGTAAACCTCCCTATGTAGGGCTAACTCTTGCAATAACATCTCTCTAACTTCGCGCCACATATTTTGGTCTTCACAAATACCGTGGGCAACGCACCGAAACCCACAATTTCCATCACCTACCACATTATATATACTTATTATGTATGGATGCCATCTCTCTGGAATCTGCTCCATAAAATATTCGTTATCTACATCTCCAACGTACAACTGGTGTCTTATTCTTTGTTGAACACTAGGACCCGTGTAAGAACTATGTCTTGCATGTTCTTTGTTGAAGTTCGGGACTTTTGTAGATCTTGAAGTTGTGCTTCTTCGGTGATCTACGGTTGGTACTTCATTCAAGTCCGGGACTTCATTCAAGTCCGGGACTTTTGTAGCCTTGCCCTTTTTGTCCTTTGCGCTCGGACGTCCACGGGTATTTTTCTGAATAACAGGTTCACGTGTGTCAACAGATTCAGGTTGGTATATCGCTCTCATCCTCGTTAACATATTTTTCTTGACAAACGATGTTGCTTTGCTAAAAACATTCTTGAATTGTCGCATGTCATTTTGAAACGAAGTATTATCATCATCATCATCAGGTTCGCTGGAAGAGCCATCTTCAGGCGGTGGCCTATTGATAATAGGCCACGGAACAGACAGGGTTCTCCAAAAAATATGAATTTCATCCAGTGGAATGGGGCGTCCTGAATTCATTAAAAGTGAATTATATAAATTAACGGGGAAAATAACTTGATAGTTATAAATTTAATATACTTACCATGATATACATAGTATTGCATTTCGTGAAAGCATATATTTTTTTAACTAATACTTTTATAACTTTTTAACATTTACATTTTTACATTTTTTTTATAACTTTTTTAACATTTACATCTTTAACATTTACACTTTTTAACATTTACATCTTTAACATTTACACTTTTATAACTTTTTAACATTTACTTTTTTAACATTTACATCTTTAAAATTTTATAACAATTAAAAAAAAAAAAAAAAAAAAAAAAAAAAAAAAACCGAAAAAAAAACGCGTTTTCCCACCGGGGTATAAAACGTTTTCTCACACATGTGTGTGTGAAACGCGTTTGTTGCGTTTATCTCTCTCTCTTTTCTCTCTCTTTATTAGATCTAAAAAAGATTTAGATCTGTTTTTGTTGTGATGGATTTGTTGTGATGGATTTGTGATATGTGATATTCTGTTTCTGATCTAAACAAGCGTTTTATCTCTCTCTTTTCTCTATGTTTTCTGTAGTTTTTTGGATTTGTGATATGTGATATTCTCCGGTGGGTGATTATGTGATACGTTGGTGGGTGATTTATTACGATTAAACATACTTAATTGTAAGATACGTGCTCTAATTGAGCAGATCTATAAGTTTTTTTGGAAACGCCTAATTTTTAAAAATTAGGGTTTGGGTTGGGTGGTTCTGTGGTGGGTGATTATGTGATTCTGTGGTGGGTGATTATGTGATATGTGATTCTTCGTGATGGTTTCTTGTTAGATCTGTGATTTTTAGGGTTTCTAAAAAAATTTGGGGTTTTCCTAAAATCGTTTGATTTATTACGATTAAACATACTTAATTGTAAGATACGTGCTCTAATTGAGCAGATCTATAAGTTTTTTTGGAAACGCCTAATTTTTAAAAATTAGGGTTTGGGTTGGGTGGTTCTGTGGTGGGTGATTATGTGATTCTGTGGTGGGTGATTATGTGATATGTGATTCTTCGTGATGGTTTCTTGTTAGATCTATGATTTTTAGGGTTTCTAAAAAATTAGGGTTTCTAAAAAAATTTGGGGTTTTCTTAAAATCGTTTGATTTATTACGATTAAACATACTTAATTGTAAGATACGTGCTCTAATTGAGCAGATCTATAAGTTTTTTTGGAAACGCCTAATTTTTAAAAATTAGGGTTTGGGTTGGTGGATCTGTGGTGGGTGATTATGTGATATGTGATACTTTGTGATGGTTTCTTGATAGTTCTGTGATATTTGATATGTTGTGATGTTGGTGTTTCTGTGGTGGGTGATTATGTGATATGTCATACTTTGTGATGGTTTCTTGATAGTTCTGTGATATTTGATATGTTGTGATGTTGGTGTTTCTGTGGTGGGTGATTATGTGATATGTGATACTTTGTGATGGTTTCTTGATAGTTCTGTGATATTTGATATGTTGTGATGTTGGTGTTTCTGTGCTGGGTGATTATGTGATATGTGATACTTTGTGATGGTTTCTTGATAGTTCTGTGATATTTGATATGTTGTGATGTTGGTGTTTCTGTGCTGGGTGATTATGTGATATGTGATACTTTGTGATGGTTTCTTGATAGTTCTGTGATATTTGATATGTTGTGATGTTGGTGTTTCTGTGGTGGGTGATTATGTGATATGTTGTGATGTTGTGGGTGGTTCTGTGGTGATTATGTGGGTAGGTTAACACCTTGATCTGCCACTTTGAGTGGTATGAATACCTGCTCTGGCCTACCCCATTCCCCACAGGCTTGTGATGAAACTGTTTTTATTTTCAAAAACTTGATTTTGGCAATGGCAATGATGATTTTATAAAAAAAAAAAAAAACTTGATTTTGGCGTGGCATTTCCGAATGGACGGCAAAACAAAAAAATGATTTTGCAACCTTCGATGTTGCAGCCAAATATGAAAGCAGTTTTGTTATAAATCTGAGCCTTTACCTGATTTGTGTAAAATTGTGAATTCGACATTTGGTGTATCAACGGGGCCTATTTTTATATATGGACGGTGGCTATTTGTGGCTATTTGTACTTTTTGTACTTCTTGATGGTGGATTATGGTTGGTGGTTCTGTTGTGGGTGAATATTTGATGGTGGATTATGGTTGGTGGTTCTGTGTTGGGTGATTATTTGATGGTGGATTATGGTTGGTGGTTCTGTGGTGGGTGATTATGTGATGGTGGATTATGGTTGGTGGTTCTGTGGTGGTTGATTATGTGTTGGTGGATTCTAGTTGGTGGTTCTGTGGTTGTTGTTGATATGGTTGTAGTGTTTGTGGTTCTGTGGTTGTTTTTGATATGGTTGATATGGTTGTAGTGTTTGTTGTGAGCTTTGCTTGTGATTGAGCTTTGTTTATAATCGAGCAAAGCTGCAGTTTGGGAATCTTACTGTTGGGCTTGTTTGTTTTTTAGGGGCATGCAGTTTGGGAATCTTACTGTTTTGCGACATGCTTGTATCAATTTGTGATTGTGGATTGTGTTAACAATCTGTGATATCTGCTTTTGTGGATTGTGGAATCTGCTTTTGTGGTTTGTGTTAACAATCTGTGATATCCAGGCCCCCCCTATTTGGATATAACCCTTGTGTGCAATTGTGTGGAATCTGCACTTGAACAATGGTTTTAACTTTGTGTTTCACTTTTGGTTATAAGGCGATGACGAAAACCAAATTGCATGGCAAAGTGATATTTTTATCACTTTGCAACCTTCAAAACCGAATGGCATGGCAAAGTTATATTTTATCACTTTGCAACCTTCGAATCCGAGCCTTACTAAAAATCTACATTTTTTTCTATTACGTTTTCAAATCTGAGCCTATGAGGCGATGACGAAATCTGTATTTTGTGTTGTGTGGAATCTGCACTTTTAACTTTGTGTTTCACTTTTTGTTTAGACTTTGTGTTTCACTTTTGTGTTTGTGTGGAATCTGCACTTGGACAATGGTACTTCATTTGTGTTTCACTTTTGTGTGTGTGGACTGTGGAATCTGCAGTTGGACTTCTGGACAAAAAAAACATGGACAAAAAAATACAAAGACAAAAAAAAAAAAAAAAAAAAAAAAAAAAAAAAAAAAAAAAAAAAGCATAGGACAAAAACATAAATAAATAAAAAAAAAAAAAAAAAAAAAAAAAAAAAAAAAAAAAAAAAAAAAACTGCAAAAAATCTGACAAAAAAAAAAAGGCTAAGGACGGGGGTCAAACTAGACCCGTCTATATAGTGCTTTAACCCATTGAAAATGAAGATTTTTTTTATAACACATGAACTAAAGCCTGACACTCACCTAGTTTTTGGGAAAAGCTTTTCCCTCTATTTCAATTCAGTTTTGTGGTTTTGTAAACATTTGTACATTTGATAGAGTATATGAAGATGACTTTTTAACAATTAGATAAAAGGAATATGTGAGTTATTAAAGTGAAAAGCTATAATAGATATTTGCATTGAAGATGTTCTTACAACATGGTACGAGTGTTATAGGGTTGTGTAATTAGCCTATGGCGTCGTCTTATGGCACGAGACGAGACTCCAAGTTATTGGGCTCAGCTTCAAATTCACCAGCCAAACCATCAGGCTTTTTACTTTTTTTCTTGTGTTTTATTTGTCTTTTATTTTATAAATTGTGAGGCTCGGGGTTGTCCTATAACTTGAGTGATGAGAGAAGATGTTTTTTGGTTAATTTATAGGTTCAATTATAGAGGAAAAAATTAAAGTGACAGTACTTTTTGCTATAACACTGTTGAATAACACCGACGGTATTCAGCGTTGGTCCCTGAACTAGTTGTGGACTAATGGTTGTGATGACATGTTTTTCAGTACCAGAATACTCGTAACTTATTGGCAGGTATTAAAAGATAGGGTAAATTACACCGTTGGTCCTTGAACTCCACCCCGTTTACCCGTTTGGTCCTATGTTCTAGGGTTTCGCAGGGATAGGCCCAAATGTGGGCTTTTTGGTGCCCGTTTGGTCCTAAAAGCCCCGTTATACTTAGCAACAGTTAGTTCTCTTGTTATCTCTGCCACATCATCTGCACATGAAGGGTATTTATGTCTTTTCATCCAAAATTTTATTGCACCGTTGGTCCCTGACAACTTGAAGGTAATAATTCAAAAAAGTATCCGTTATTGTTACCATTTTTTTGTCTTTTTCCTATTACACCGTTGGTCCCTAAGCTCATTTTTGTCTTTATTTGCAATAATTTAGTCACTGTACATTGTTTGTCATTTTACTGTCTATGTCCTTTCATTGTACATTGTTTGTCATTTTACTGTCTATGTCATTTCATTGTATTTGTTTAATTTTTCTAATATACTTCCATTTGTCCTTTCGTTCACATTACCCACACACAAAACTTTTTTTTTTAATTATTTTATATTTTTACTTTTTTGATTGTTTATTTTTCTTTACCATTTTTTCCTCTTTAATGCATTTTTATCGCTATTTGAAATTGTTAAATTGGTGAACGTAACTTTTACTTTTAGTCTCTCATTGTAAATAAATATGATATGTATTAACTGGTTAATTCTTAGGTGTAACTTTTATTTTTAGTCTCGTTATATAACCAAAAGATCTCATTTAAGGTGTTATTAGAACATACTCGTAATATTTAAAAGGGCTAGTTGCACGAAAATGTATCTAACTTGTGACTTTTTGTAGTTATGTGCAGCAATTTTTTTTTTTTCTAGATCTATATAACATACTTTTGAATTCGGTCTTTTTGATGTATCGGGTAATTAGTTGTGTGTATTATTTTACGAATTTACTCTTAATTTATACACTCAAGTTAAACCAAAAGAAGAGTAGATCGGTCAAATAATATACAAAACTGATCATGCGATACATACAAAAATGAAATTTAAACCTATGCTACATAGATATAGGACAAAGATAATAGACTACACAAAAACTACTAAAATTGACAAGTTAGATACATTTTCATGCAATTAATTCTATTTAAAATGATAGTGATTATAGTAAAGCTAATTATTATACCTAATTTTAAAGCGGATGCTTATAGTTAAACTACTTCGTATTTTTTTAAGAAGAAAAAAGACGCGTAATAGCGGGCACTATTCACCAAACCTTGTATTTTTTTAAGATGAAAAACCTTAAAGAAAATTCTAGACTTGCATAGCATTAGGGGTGTTCATCGGTTCGGTTATCGGGTTATTCGTTTTATTCGGTTCTGTTAGTCCGGTTAAAAAAAATTTCTGGGTCAAAACGAAAACCGAACCGAAAACCGAACCGAATTCAAATTTGATTCAACCGAACCGAAAACCGAATCCCTATAACCGAAAACCGAACCGAATAACCCGAATTACATAATTTTAATTATTTTTTCATGTAATTATATATATTTTTACCACAAAATTTTTTTCAAGCTTAAATAATGTTACATTTATACTAAGAAAGAGTTTTAGTGATTTGTTTTTTCATATAAATACATAGAAAAAATATACTCCGTACATTTTTATGAATTCGATTTTCGGTTTTCATTGCCAAAACCATATCCAAACCGATAACCGAATATTTAGTTCGGTTCGGTTTGGTTTTGAACAATTCGGTTCAGTTGCGAATTCGGTTCAGTTTTTTTCGGTTCGGTTCGGTTTCAGTTTTCGGTTACTGTGGATATTACCCGATCCATGAACACCCCTACATAGCATTGGACTTCTAAAAGCTGGAGGGCAAGAAGTGATTTCCAAAAAAGACAGTACAAAAGTCAAAAGTAAATACGTGTAACAAATGGCAATTTTCCATTTGTTAAAACAATAATTAATGATCGGAATGCACGTACTTAAATTATTTTCCGACTTGTGAAAACGAGAGGTTATCTCGTAACAAATAGTTATTATTCAAAAATAACTCAAAAACAAATATGTGACGAAAACACGGAACGAAATTACACACGAATCGCGAAGTATCAAAACTTAAAACTAACTAATAACACAAACATAAAAACCGGGTACTGTTTACCACTTTACCCAGCCCAATAACTGAGCCCAACTTAAGTTTTTATTTTCTTCTTTCTTGTTTCTATGCTACTCGATCAAAACAACACCCACAAAAGGGCTTTGCAAATCGCGATTTTTGTACACAACACGTCCAACTCTTTTTGCCACTTAATTAACCACCTAGCCAAATATTGACAGCCCAAGTTTCACTTCGTAACTCTAACGTTTGGTACTCGAACCAAAGCCAAAGCATATGGTCAAAATCCAACCATGCGATTTGATAATTTTTGTCAACACACTCGAACTAACCCACGAGCATTCCTGACCATAACCAACGTTCGTTATACATCATATATTTTGGAATTCTTAATATAGACAAATCATATATGAGTTATTTAGAGTATTTCTCACTTCCTAACTCAATCTTACACGTTAAAACGAGTTGTATGGACATTTTAGACTTGCGTATAAACTCATGCCGACACCCATTTGATTTTACCTTATTCAAGCCCTCCCCTCAGTCAAACTTGTCAGAAATAGTCACATGATTTTCCAGGAAACATGGCAATAATAGCAAGGCAAAATTTTTTACCCCCTAGGCAATATTAAAAATCGAATCTACACTATATCATATTCCCTACTCAATTATTGGACTCTTGCTTACTTATTTCTGGTCTTATCACTCTCTTGAACAAGCCATCAAAGTCAAGAAATATTCACCTCACTCCCATTCGAAAGATATCACAAGTTTTGGAAATATTTTGCAAACGGGTTCATTATTTTAGCGAGCACAAGAGCCTTCCAACCATCCTAGTTCATCCTTACAAGAGTTCTACCCACCTATAAGGTGTCGTAAGTCACTCAGTCTCAGTTTCACTTCACTTCGTTTCATATTTCAATCATTTCATTTCATATACATATTACTCGAACGTATGATTTACTCGTTTAATTTTTACGTGCATATTTGTAACACACGGGTTCAAACTTGTTCCATGGTATTGACAAGCCACTAAAATTCGCGAATGAACCCTTAAAAACCATGCATGCACTTACTATCCACACAAAAAAAAACAAAAAAAAAAAAAAAAAAAAAAAAAAACGAAACCCATTTCGTTTTGCCAAAAATCACGTATAAGCCATACTCACAAGACTTGGTTTATTTTCTAAGTCTTTTGACCCCAAAACTGCCTCAACTCGCCCATTTCATGGTCAATTATTTTCGAATCTACAAAAGCAACACATGTATATTTTTGAGTAGTTCGGATCCCAACATAGTAAACTTTAAATTTGGTGTTTTGAACTTTTTACGAAAAGCCCTCTAAAGCTCTTAAAAACATTTAAAGTAAACGTTACTTGAACCAATATCGACACTTAGAAAAATCTAAGTGTTCAGATTTTACAAAAGTTGCGAACAGGCCAACTCTTGGCCAAATATCTTCGAATCTATGTACACAACCCCTAGTTATTTTTGTACCATCTGATTAACAAGGTGTAAAACTGGACTTTTCATGTTTTGACCACACACAATTAAGGTCAACCCGTCACTTGAAATTATCCATTTTAAACTGCCTACGCAAGTTTTAACAAAACTTAAAAATCTGTTTTTCTTGTTAAATTCGAACTGGGCTGAACCAAGCCCAACAAGACTTGGCGAAGGACCAGCCCACCGGGCCCATACCGAATGTTTTTAGAATCAGAAAAATGATACAAGTTCAGGCCCAAAAGAAGTTTCATGCCCTCGCATCTAAAAATCCTAACGGGCTTTGTCTTGGCTCGTTAAGGGCCCATTTAAATCGAAATTTGATATTCTGGTCAAACTAATGGTTGACTTAAGCTTGAATAAGCTAGGATAAGCTGCGGGAATTTTTAGAAAATTTTTCCACAAGTTTTGTACCATTTTGGACTAAATTTGTAATAAAAATCACCCAGAGGGACCATTTTTGCCAAACCGGCAAAAATGGGGTTTCAAACTGTAAAAACAGAAACTTGATGATTTTATATCAACTTATGAACTCAGATTGTAAATTGAGTTAAATAAGAGTTGAAAACGTAACTTTTTATAAACTAGGGACTAACAGTGTAACGCAACCACCGTTAGGGTCTAAAGTGTAAAAATGATGAAAGTTTAAGGTTTATACAGAAACTTTAACACAACTCACTTTCAATTCATATTTCTACATAACCCACCCTCACATCTTGTATTATTTCAATTCGAACTCCAATATTTAATTTTACGTTATATTTATAACGACTTTTAAACAACGCAACACAACGCATCGTCTCATTCATTTCGAGACGACGGTTATTATGAATTCTGAATCATAACAACAAGATAATATTATTAATAATATTATTTTTGAACTTAAACATTTTAAGCATATCACACGCACATCACCGATCAAATCGTCATACGATTCCTCATATTGCATTCGTTATTCGTGCTGAGATGAATTCTCAAACATTATTGTTATTCAGGTCGTGTGAGAAGCTATTTCCGAAATCTCAATTGAATTTACATTTCAGTGAATCCACTTTTTCCATTGTTGCTATCGCAACAGGTGAGTTCATAACCCCTACTTTTACAAATTTTCTAACTGTTTTGGGGGAGAATACATGCTCGTTTTAAACATACTCAATGACTGTTTATTTAAAATCTGTGAACTGTTTACTCAATATTTGACTATTGAGCCATTATCTGAATTGGTTATTTGAATGTATTATGTGATTGATTGATATGTAACCCCACTCTATTTGAACTTGTTTTACAATTGGGGTGAGAAACATGCAAAACTTTTATGGACCAAATTATTTTTTTATGCTATTACGTAGATTAGCCTAAGCCCTGTTATGTCCCAAATTGCCCAACTCATGAACCGTTAATTCCTGCTGGGAAGCGCGAATGTTATAAATAGATCTATTGGGAGTAACGTCCCCGTTCGGGTTGACCGGATAGGCAAACGAACGTATACCATGTCGAAACTGCAAGTGTCTGGGATACACACTTGCTGGGCCTTTAATATTTAACATGCTTCTAGATGCATGCACACTGTTATAGCTTCGGTTGCATGACTTAGTGCTTACGTAATAGACTATATTTTTATATGACTTCGCATGGGTTGCGATGTTCATATACCAAACTCATGGTCCAACTACTAGCGTAATAAATTATTTTATTTGGGTTACATGCCCTACTCTTGGTACACAACTATAATCTTGCTATGAGGTAAACTATATTTTTATGACATTGTGAGCGACACAATGGTCACCAAACTCTTATTGAACTCACAGTATCTTTACTGCTTTATTTTAAACCTATGAACTCACCAACCTCGTGTTGACACTTTTTAGCATGTATTTTCAGGTATTAAGCAATAGCACACTACTCAAGGCTTTTGGCATGGCATGGCATGGCATGGTCATATAAGACTCTGATATATTCGGGACCACTTGAAATCTTTTATGGGCTTATATTTTCACATTGTTTTTGAAATGTTGTAAACAAATCTCTTTTGAATATGAAATCTATTTTTAATGGTTGAGATAAAACCATTCTTTATACCTGGTGTTGTGATATCAATTTAGTAGCACCCAAAAATGTATGCTTCCGCTAAACCAAATTTTGGGGGTGTTACAATACGTATCAAATATGCACTTAAATAAAAAAATTAAATGTCAAAAAACTATTATTTATGATGTCATCATTTAATAATAACACGTGTTTACACGAGAAAGCATGTATTGAAAATCAACACGTGTTTATTCTTTTCGCGTTTGATACATTTGGTTTCCTTGCACATGAGGCGGTGGAACTACTTAACAGAGTCCAACGAGTTATGAACAGTAATATTATGACACATAGATCTACGAATGTAGTTTTCAAAAGAGTTAGCTTTGCAATCTAAAAAGGGCTAGCGGCGCAGCTTGTTGCTCGTTTGCCTTCAACCACTATGTAAATTCTATTTTGATGTAATAAAAATTGTATAGTTCATGGTTTAATAATATCTATATTTAACAAAGTGATATCTAGTCAAAGATAACATGCATAAACCTTGTTTTAACAGTATTAGGCCATCCGCAATGCACCATCTTTTCAACGCACAATGAAGATGTGGCATACGCATAATCCATCGTGAATTTTCCAGGTCATGTGTTCGTGAAATGATCGTTCGTCTCTGTTTGCACTGTATAATACACGTAAGGTGGGCCTTTATAGTCTTTATTTATTTCTTTTATAATTAAAATATTGGAACCTGGTATTACACTATTAATGGCTACCAACCGGGTGTTTTAATCAATGAGTAAGAATGAGTTACTACTTAAAATTATAAAATGATTGGTCTTATGCTAGGGCATCTGCTATGATGGTTTATCAAAAGGTTTATAAAAAGATGAAGATGTCTAAAAACTTGTAAACCATAGTTAACATTCATTTTAAACTTATATGTGGCATTGAATAGGTTTAAGATGTTGAACCTTTGCTATGATGGTTTATCAAAAGGTTTATAAAAAGATGAAGATGTCTAAAAACTTGTAAACCATAGTTAACATTCATTTTAAACTTATATGTGGCATTGAATAGGTTTAAGATGTTGAACCTTTTCATAATTGAATGCTTGTGTTATGTGAGATATGTTTGTAAAGCTTTAAGAGGTTTTTTACATAATAGAATTAGGTTTGTAAATTAAAAAGGTTTGTAAATTACACGTATTACACAACCATAGACCTTTAGAAAGGTTTACTATAGCGGAAGCCTTAGTTTCTACCTTTTAAAAACCATTGATGACATAAACTCGTAGGTCTTTAAGAGTTACTATGATTGTTTGGGCGTTAGATCTGTATATGAATATCCTACTTTCTAATTTGCCGGCACTGTAGTATTATTTTAGTTTTGTGTTAATAAGATAAGTTTTGTATAGGTCTCGTTTTGGGATCTAAGGGAAGAAAATATGGAAGAAGGTCGACATAAAAGACCTCGTTTTGGGGATTTAAGGGAAGAAAATATGGAAGAAGATCGACTAAGTTTGCTACCAGATTGGTTAATTATTGTGGAAATCCTTAGTCGCTTAGACTCGACAAAAGAGGCGATTAGAACAGGTATTCTCTCAAAGCGATGGTTACATCTTTGGACTTTAGTTCCTAATCTTGTTTTCGACATTCAAATCTTTCACACTGAAGATCGAGATGTTCGGTTTGATGGTTTCTATTCTATTGTTGACCAAACCATAACTCAATGCCCATTGACCATCGACAAACTCCATATCTCTATTGATTATCATTTTCGATTTGAACTGAACGTCAACAACTGGATTCATTATGCTATTAGTCGCAACGTTCACGAGTTTCATTTACTTGTACCGAGATTATATTCTCATCTATCTCGGTTTGTGCTACCTCAATTGTTTTTCATCAATTCATGTTTTACTATACTCCAACTAGGTGGATGTATATTTAATCCAACTGGTTCCATTGCATGGAAAAACCTTAAGAGTTTGTCTATTTCTAAAGTGGAATTGGATCATGATTTGATTCAAAATATTATATCGGGTAGTCCTCTTTTGGAGACTTTCAAGCTGCACTTTTGCTACGGTTTCACGCGGCTTGATATTCCTTCAAAGAGTGTTAAGAACTTGGTGTTCTCTGGATTCTTCGATCCTAAACAAAATCGGCGGATTCCACATGCTATTGAAATCAATGCTCCTTATACTTTATCACTCACGATCAATGAGATATTGTACCTAAAGAAGCTATCTTTGTTAAATGTCTCATCTTTAATTAAAGCCGAGTTAAATTATATAGATGGTCAACATATTTATGAGATTACAAGCTATCTGGCGCAAGAAGAAATGCTTAATGCTTTTATACTAAGGTTACTTCATGTCAAGAAACTTACAATTGGGGAAACCTGTTTCAAGGTACGTAGGATTCTTTCTAATTATCAACTACTGATCTATATATATATATCTTTTATTTGATGATTATTACTCTTTACTTCTCCCTAACAAAAATTCTGTTCTCATACCTTTGGCAGATTCTCGATCGTTTGAAAGCTAAAGGTTTTACTTTTGCGTCAGACATGAACCAGTCTATTGATTTAGTTGAAAACATGAACGCATAGGAACTGCTGCCAGATAAATAAGCAACTTTAACTTCTTGTTTATGCTAGACATATGGTTATTCTGATCCATTCCAAATGCTTATTATCTTGGTACTTCCAAGTGATGTGGTATTAGGCAGTCTGTTAATGAATTATCTTCTTCGCTCACAACCTTATGTAATATTGGTGCTAAACTTTTGGTACACGATAAACTTGTTCATATACATGTTTATCTTTTTTACTTGTTAACTTTTGTGTATCAAGTATGCTCTTGCTTGGGTAGATTATGTGCTTACACTTTGCCTGTTATAACTTTTGTGTTACCAAATGTCGTGCCAACCTTCATAGGCTCGAGTGTGGTAATGCACTTGAAAGATGAGTGTCTTATCTTGAACATAAAACTTAGGTAACTGTGCTGCGCAAAAAAAATCACCTAGTCATTTTCTTGAACAAAGATGAAAAATTGTTGTTAGTATGCACCACAAGCTTTTGTTTTGACCATATAGTTCATTAGTTTCTGTATGTGCCTTTAGAATTGTGCAACAGTCAAACTAAAATGTTGGTGATGTGGATACATGAACTGCATGAGGTGGTGATGATTGACAGACATGTAGTAAACAATGTGTTGGCTAGATATCATAGCAGATATGACACTGATAGATGATGGCAACTAAACTGGTCATATGGATTCAAGGGTTATTTGGTATGAATAGTATGGTGTGCTTAAACTGATTTTAACTTCAAGATGAAAAATCCGAACTCAGATTCCATGCCTGGTCGGTATTGGATCCTTTTTATGTTATTAAGGGTGCTTATTTATTATAGTATTAAGGTTAGTAAGTTCTGTGAGGAGGAACTGCTTCTTTAATAACTATACTTGCATTCTGGTAGCAGTGCTGTATAAAAGGGGTGTTTGGATTGAGGTTTATGGTATGGGATCAGGGTTGGTGGATGAAGCCTTTCTATATGACATCCATTCTATCTAGTGTAGTGAGTCAGGTAGGGCTGCTAGGGCTTGATCTTTGGGTTGCTCGTTAGAGTCAAAGGAAATGTGTCCATTACTTGTTGATTTCATGTTTGGTGTATGGTTGTGGACGAGGCCTTCTTGGTTGACTGCTATTCTACTGAGATTAGTGAGGTTGGAGGACTACTACTTCTTATTCTTTGGTATGTCCTCCAGTGTAAGGAAATGTAGTCCACAGTTATACTGGATGCTATGGAGTTTTCTGAATTGAAATTTGGTATTCTTAGTATGCTGGAGTGCCTATTGGAATGCTGATATATGTCTACGAAAGTATTCTGGTTATGGAAAGGTTAGATTGGAATGTCCCAAATGTATATATATCCATCAAACTTTCAATATAATCACCAAACGACACTTTTGTTATATTTATCAAGAATCTTTCATGCAACTCAACCATTTTATTACTCAACACATCTTCATTTTACAAAAACCTCGTCATTAAGTCCAATGATCATAAAACTTTGGCGTGTTCTTAGTATCAAAAATCGGGTACGACCCATTTTTGTTATAAAACTCAATAATATCATTCAAAATATGAATCTCCTTTTTCTTCCATGGGCTTAAAGGGCTCGTGGCAGTATCTATCAAATCTTGTAATGACGTTTCGTTTTGATAGCTTTTGGCAGATGTAGATAGGCTTGTTAGGTATTATTAACTTTATTGTTGCTTGAAGTACTAAAACCGCATGTTGGTGTTGCGGATAGGCTGATCTCGATTGAAGGAATGGAGGCTTAGATGGGAAGACTAGGTAAAGAAGCCGAATTAGACCCAGAGACTGAAATTGAATTTGAAATTATAGCGGGTAGATCAGGAGAAGAAGGTGATGAACGAGGGGAAGAATGCTGCGATATCGCAGAATTATTATGCATGGTGGAATAATCTTTCTTGATAAGTTTGTTTTGGGTATCAATCATTCAACAAAATGTTGTCTTCTATATGAGTTTTGGGTATGTTGCCATAAATTTGGTTTCATTGCGCCCCCATATATTCCAACCGGTTTCGCTTAATGCATCCAATGCTGCATTTGTGTTTTTCTGCTTGCTGGGCACTAGGTCAAAAGTTCACGATAGGTTAAGTTTTTAAATACAGGTGTACACATTTCGAGTGTTTGACTATTTGTCTCTGTATTTAATGGGACGATGGAGTACACGTGTGACCTTTGAAGTCAAATTATATAGTTACCGACTCAAATCAACTCCGGTCTTACCCTTTATGCAACCATTTTTACTTGCTATTATGAAACATACGAACAGTAAATAGTATTATGTGGTTGTCAATTCTCTTATAAAATAAGTGTTTGACTTTTGAAAGTCAAAAGCAGACTTCTGTCCTTTTCTTACATATCTGTTAATGCAGGCATTTGAAGAGTGGGTATTATATCTATTTAGTGGTATTTTAGGCGGTTTATATCACATGACAAATGTTGGAACTTGGCTGCATTATCATATGGACAACAGAGTACCCTTCATCGGTTTATAAAAGTGATCTCCCTTATTTTGTCATTATTGAGGTGCTTTTTAGACATTTGGCCAGTAGCCAAAGACTGCCAATAAGCATAGGTCCAGTCAAATGCTGAACACTGCTTCTTTTTTTTTTTTTTTTTTTTTTTTTTTTTTTTTTTTAAACTAGATTTATTTGGTAATTATGTAATGATGGCCAATATGTATAAGCTACCAATGATACGCATTCGTGAAGGCAGCCCTCCTTTGCCTGATGCAGATAACACTTATTTAACTTAGTGATGGGCATTTTAGTTATCGGTCGCGGTGGCAGCAAGAGAAATGGCAAGTTTTGCGTTATGAGTTGAAATCCAGGACCCATGATGAGGTACACGTTTAATAAATAATAATGAGCTTTTTCTTCCTACTTGTGATCTAAGTTTGTCCCTCATCCATATTAAACATGTTTGTAGTTTGTTGGGTCGTTGGAGGTGGGGAATTAGTTGACTAGTGAAGTATTTGGCAAGTGATAGGAGACAGAGAAGGGTCAAGAAAGGTGTATTTGGTGAGTGATAGATGTAAGATCACTGCTGAACAGTTATTCTCAAGCTTATTGAGAATATAAAGGGTCTTTCTGACTCTGATCTCCCTTTAGCTCTGGCCCTGATGAGGCTACATCAATCCTGGTTCTCCAACTTGTTTTGCCTTTGCATGGTTCAGATGTGTTTCAAGTATCACATTCATCCTTTCACTTGCAGGTACCCTAGCATGTTTTGCCTTTGCAACATGTGTCTTGGTTAAGTTATTATGATTAGACAGACCTAGGGGTTGGTTGACACCACTGTATAGATTATAAAATGGTTAGAATGTAAGAAGTTTGAATTTAGAAAGTCAAAAGATTGTAATTTTTGTTTTATTTGATGTTCCGTTGTCAACATAGTCAAATTTGGATCCTCTTGATCTTGTGATTCCTTCGGCCCAAATTTAAAATTATTGAAATTAGATTACGATTACAACAGCTAAAGATAATCCAAGTTTCTGCGTAATCAAAACGAGGTTGAAATGCTAGCCGCCAAGGTTCTAGTGCTAGTGCTCTTCCTCAGAATATCTTGAATGGCCTCTGCCAACACGGAGATCGCTCCTCTTTACCGTCCTATTATTCTTCAACTAGAGGCTACGCTGGCCTCGCGCTCTAAACTGATGACATAGCAATTCAGAGGCTACGCTGGCCAAGGTTCTAGTGCTAGTGCTCCTCTTTTGTACTGATACAATAACAAAAAATATTAGCCAAACAAAGACCTGCTGCATCAGCAATTCAGAACAACTGTATCATACATATAACTACACATATATGAATTTTTTACTAATAAATAACCAAACAATGAGCTAATATATATGAGTTTGCCACAAACATATATCAGCTGCATCATTATTTCAGAATTGTTGCATCAAACATATAACTAATTATACAAGTCTTTTTATGATAAAATAACAAAATAACTAGCTAATAGATATGCATTTGTCACAAATAAACGCCTATTACACTAAAGTTATAGAATAACTGCATCATCCATAAGATTGAACACACAAACATTTTCTACTCATAACATAAACAAAAAATAAGCTTTTAGATCTATATTTTCCATAAACAAACACCTACTGCATCAGCAATTAATTAACAACTCATGCATCACAGTGTAAAACTTAGTGCATCAGAATGTAAAACTAATGCATGACTGTTATAAAGTCTCATTGAGACATTGTATCAAACACCTTGTATGCTACTTTCCTAAACACCTTTTGTATATATTGTTTTCTACATTTTGTTCCAGATCTAAAAGCAAACAAGATGTAGTTTGAATCAAACTAAATATAACATATTTAGGTCAATAATTACACAAAAAATGTTATCAATATAAGTGCATTAAACTTTTAGCAACAAGTTCATCATAAGGTGTATGACTACCTGGTGCATCACAGTACGACACTAGTGCATCACAGTTGTATAATATCATGTAGACATTTTATCAAACACTTGGTGTGCAGGTTTCACATACACGCTTTTCTTCTAGCTTTTTGCTCAAATACATACTGAATGAATGTTTTAAATCAACTAATTTCACTAGCAATAAACAAAAACATATTAACTAATTACAATTAAATATTCAAATTAAAATAAAGTAAATTAACAAAAAAAACAAAAGATTAAGATTTTACAATCATTATTCCTTGATGATGAACTAGTTGTTGATGATAAACACTCATTATTAGTTCATGATAAACACTCATTATTCATTGAATATGAACACTCGATCGACATCTCAACATCAACGTGGAGAAGACGGTGGAGAAGACGGTGGATATTATGGTGGAGACAGGCGGTTAACCAGTGGAGAAGACGGTGGAGAAGGTGGTTACCTGGTGGAGAACAATACAATGGAGAAGGTGGTGTGTGTGTGTGTGTGTGTGAAACACGATCTGCAATTTACAAATGAGAAAGAATAGAAAAAGATACGCTTTATATACCCTAGTAGTAAAATGACGAATATATCCCTGACAGTTATAAAATAAAGGAAGGGGTGGGAAGGGACACGTGGCGCAATCTGGTGGCTTTCTAACCTTTTCATTTTAAGACCTCTTCTCATTATATCTCATCTATAAAAATGTATATAAAAACGTGAGGTTATTTTCAGAACCAAAACAATTGCGAGAACTAATAATAGCCTTTGATCAAATTAATCAATGAATGAAAATAAAATGGCATTATATTAAATAATAAAAATTACGTCTGATGTTTTTAATTAAGTTAAAGGGTAATTATGGAATTCCACTAAACATCAACCAACACAAAAGTAGGAGCAGTTAAAAATCTATTTCCACTTTCACTATTAGACCACTTACATCGCTTGCGTTATAGCAGCGTTAAAGTGGTGATTTTCGTGCTTTAACGCACGTTAGTCTACGTTAACTGATGGACCATCTTGCGTTAACGTGGCGTTAGCTCCTTAACGTCACGTTAAGGGGCACTTTTGTAAAAAAAAAAAAAAGTTTTTTTGACACTTTCGGCCCTTGTTTTTGTATACGATTTTTTTTTTTTTTTTGGTGTTTTAGATGCAATGTATAGTCAAGGTGGTGAAGTGAAGACTGTTAATAATATTCCGGTGAGCTGCGTGAGCATGAAGAAGATGATGGGAAGTGGGAAGAAGAAGAGTTGTAGGTGTAGAGTGTGGGAAATATAAAGGAAATAATAAAGTGTAGATAAGATAAATGGCTTTATATAATTATTGGCCCACTTTGAGATGTATAAAAGAGTCATTCATCTTACCTTGTTTTTTAATGTTATTTTTTTTTATTTATTTATTTTTTTTTAATGTTATGTTTTTTAATTAATGTTATGTTGTTAAAAAATGAAGTAATTTATAAGTTAGGGGTTGAATTTGAAAATTTATGTGTAAAGTTGAGTTAAGGTGTGTTAAAGCTGAGTTATTGATGTGTGGGTTAAAGCTGAGTTAAGTTAAAGGGTGAAAAAGCTGATGTGGCAGATCTTAAAATTTAAAGCTGAGTTAACTGATATGAGTGACCTTATCATTCTTTTTAAGATGAACCCTAAAAAAATGGCAGCCGCCACTTGATTTCTCCAATCTCTCTCTCACTTTCCCACTCAAACCTCTTTATCGACCATAATCTTAAAGTGAGCCGTCACTACCATAAACCCTCCGGTTTAGATCTCATCGAAGTAGCATTAAGAAAAATATCGGCAACAACGTGAAGGAAGTAAGGATTTCATTTTTTTTATTCCCAGCCATATACATAAGGTAAACTCCTTTAGATGTCGACGTTTGAGTTTTAGAAATTATGTAACAACTAATTTGTGGTATTAAGGGCACTGTTGATATATATCAATTTGGATGGTTATTTTGGTTTGTTATGTTTTTTTTTGGTAAATACTTTGTTTTTAAAAGTAAGATTCGAGTCGTATCAGTCGAAATATATTGTGATGAACAATCTCCAACAAAGATGTGTTTTTAGATAAGTATTAAAAATATAAGAAAAAGATGAACATATGTTTTTAATGAAAAGATTTAGGGCCCGTTTGGTTTGTAGATGGGTTTATGATTAGGATTAGGATTTTGATATAAAGTTAAATATTAAAGTAGGAGAGAGAAAATATATAAATGATATAATATTATAATTTAAAAAATATATAAAAGAATATTAATTAATTTTTTTATTATAAAACAAATTCTATTGGCCAATATGTACCCCACGTGGCCATTGTCAGCATTTTTTTTTCTAATCCCGGGGTGCTAGTATACTTTTGATGGTGCCCAATTATTTGGAATTTGGTGGGCCCAATTTAAACAATTTTCCAAACCAAACGTGGTATTTGAACCAAAACCCACGTCCTAAGGTTGATCCCCTACAACCAAACGGGCCCTTAAGTGAAGATATCACTACTGTTACGACATCGACTATTTTTCTAATTGCATAACCCACTAAAACGGTTCGAGTACAAGATATGGTTATATGATTAATGTTTTTTTAATATGAGGTTATAGATCTGAAAAAGTAAGATGACCCGTTAGCTTTCTTTTTGGGCTTCTATATCAGTGATCATTGGTGCATCTATTTGAGTTTACTTTTAATTTTATGACATAGTTTTACTTTTAAATATTTTGGCTTTTCTTTTTTGATCATTGATGCACATATGTTTTATATCTGATACAAAATCAATAAAAGGAGTGTGCATATGTGTTATTGAGAATGCGTATGTGTTTTTACAGTTTCTGGTTCTGTGCATATGTGTTTTTACGGTCCCGGAACCGGGTTCAGTAAATCAATATTGTATCAGGTTCAATACTATTTTTTTAAAAGAAAACCCAGATTTAACCCATTTGCCTATTGTGGGCTGTTTATAAGTCCAGTTTTCTAAAACATGTGAAGTAATGATAGGTACTAAAAGTTTTATTAAGTTGTTGATATAGATACTACACTTGAACATAAGTACTAGAGTAATCTTTTTAGTTACTGTATATAATAAACATTGTTTTGCTTGATTATTGCTAAATAAACAAGTGATTGTTATTAATGTAATTTGAAATTTGAATGGGCTGCTTGGGTTTCCTGGATAATGTTATACTAGTATGTTTAAAAAAATGTATGAATAATTTGGTATAAGCATCTCACTGAAATTATTAAATTTAGCTATTTAAAAATATCATAACTAGTATGTTTAAAAAAAGGTATAAATAATTTGGTATAAGCATCTTATTGAAATTATTAAATTTAGCTATTTAAAAATATCATAGTGCATACGTGTTTTGTAAGTTGTTAATGCATACGTGTTTTATTAATATTAGATGCAAATTTTCAGGTTTATAGTGAAGGCGAAGAATACAAATGCACTTGTATAAGATGAAGATATTGAATACGATAAAGATAGATAAACTCAAATGGAGATGTACATACAAATATTACATGAAAAGACAAAGATGAGATAGATGTACATATTGAAGAATACATATATGCAAGCGCATATGAATGAACTTAAATGCACATGGATACACAAAGTGATCAGGAGTGTGTAATGAATAGAAATACACGTGCATTAACTCATTAATTTGAATTTCACATGTTTTACCCTTCTTTAGAGCACTCGATACCCTTGGCTGATAACATGGCGCCGTCGGACCAGCCGAGAAATTTGGATGGCTCATGGTACCGTGGGTGGCGCCATGGCTGCTGGCGCCATGGTGGCCAGCCCTGGTGATCTTGCGCCGTGGATTTTTTATTTTTTATTTTTTATTTTTTTTTATTATTATTATTTTTTTTTTTTTTTGGGTTTGTTTGTGTTTGTGCTTATATGTTGTGTTTGTGTTTGTGTTTGGTGGGTTTTTTTTTTTTTTTTTTTTTTTTTCCTTTGAGTTGCAGCAAGATGGAGAAGAAGAGTAGAAGACGAAGAGTGACTAGTCAAGGTTTCATTATGTATTTGGCTAGGTTAACTTTAAAACAGGCCTTAAAAAAATTTTGGGCCACTACTAGAATGTGGCCTTTTTATAGTGCTGGGTTCAAATTGGCCTTTTTGAATTGCCTCTTGAAACTGCTGAATCACATATGTGTAGTTTTCAAAATTGCCTCTTGAAACTTCTTATCTACTTAACTTTGTGTGCACCACATTTTAGTTAATATTGTGTATCTTTTATTTAATATTGTGTATGTTTTAGTTATATTATGTATGTTTTATTTTAAGTAAAAAAAGAAAGAAAAAAAAGAAAAAGAAAAGTTGGACGACGGCACCACATTTTCTGGTGCCGTGGGTACCGCCCAGAATGTGGTGCCGTGGGATTTCTGGTGCCATAAAGATTTTTGACTCAAATTTATGAGATGATAAAATATGGCAAAAGCTATACCGAAAAAGGGTTCACGTGGACGTATTGGTTCACGTAAGAGTACACGTAAAATACCAAAGGGGGTTATTCATATTCAAGCAAGTTTCAATAATACCATTGTGACTGTTACAGATGTACGGGGGCGAGTGGTTTCTTGGTCCTCTGCCGGTACTTGTGGCTTCCGAGGTACAAGAAGAGGGACACCATTTGCTGCTCAAACCGCAGCGGCAAATGCTATTCGTGCAGTAGTAGATCAAGGTATGCAACGAGCAGAAGTCATGATTAAAGGTCCCGGTCTCGGAAGAGACGCAGCTGACGTGGCAGAGAATTTTGAGCCATGACACGAAGCCATGGCTCCAGGGTACCCACTGCTCTTAGAAGTTTTGTATACACAAGTGCATATGAATGAACTTAATTGCATGTGTATACACAAAGGGACCAAGTGTGCGTAACAAAAAGATAAGCACATGTGCATTACTTTGTAATTTGAATTTAATATGTTTGTAATTGAATTTAAATTCATGATGTACATTTATGGGATATGAAGAAATCTGTATTTTTGTCTTATTGATTTCCATACATATTATAAGTATATATTAAAACCGGTGACGACGACGCCGTTTTGCGTCGCTTTTTTCCCGCCAAAACCACCAGGCCTTCTCTAGCCCAGCCCTGCGCTACCAGTGATCCACCACATAAAGCCCAAAAACGTTTCCAGATCCAAATCTCGGTGTGGTGTTTTTTTTTCCCTTATCTTCATATAACTCCAGCCACACACATAAACACACCAGAAGTTTCCAGAGGCATACGCATACACCGGATGGCAGAAGATGAAGAAGATGATCGGAGATGCCAATTAGGGGTCGGTTAATTAAGGTATGTTTTTTTTTATCCTTAACAAAACAGCAAATCAAAAAATATTTACTTTATGTTTTTTTTTTTGCAGTATGTTGTTTTATGAAACCTTAGTCATGTTAGTTCCTTGAATTTTTTTTTTTGTTGATTATTCATATGATTTGTGGGTTTGTGATGATTTGTGAAAAAAATATGAAACTAAGTGTTTGGTTATGATTTTAGGGCTCACTTTTGTTATTAATATCTTTGTTGGATTTGCTGCCTACCATGTGTTTGATGAATTGCTTCAGAAGATTGCGTTTGTGGTAAGTTTTTGTAAATTTTATTTAAACTTTGAGATTCAGCAGTAGTTTATCAAGGGGAAAAAGTTAGGGTTTTGACTTTTCGATATTTTTGTTGTGTTTTTGGTGCCGGCGGATTTGTGTATCGAGAAGGTATATAGGTGTTAATGGTTGTATTTGTTTGTTTTGATTTGGTTGTTATGAGTGTTTGGATTGTTTATTTCAGGATGATGAATCTCTGCGTTTATATGTTTTGTAGGTACAACATACCAGCAACGGTACTTTGGCGGAGTAACTTGACTGGGATTATTGTTGCGGACGACAATGCCGCTGTCTTGGCAACGTAACATGATACACCTCCATTTTTTTATTTTGTCTGATCTTCCTTCACAAACTAAAGTCATAGTAACTTCTTGCAACTAACCTCTTGCATTCTAATGTAGTTACAGCTGTTAGCCACCATCGCGTTCCATCCATTTTATCTATTGTCTTTGCGGATACAGTCACAATGTATTTGTAAGCAATATGGCCATTATTATCACCAAAAAATTTTATTCATACAAATTTATAGACAATGGTTTGATTTGCGTTATTTTTTTGCAGGTAGCTTTCTATTGTACAATGGTGTCACAGTTTGTTATCGGAACCGTTTCCCGTTGAGTTTAACTGTTATAGGTATGGAAATAGCAATGTACTATTTTTTTCATCTAATAATAAACATTGCTACCAATAGAGACAATAAGATTACAGGTTCATGGTTGTCAATTCTGTAGCTCGCAACAAACATCAATTGAAAAATCCTTTAACATAAGCAAATACACACACATCAATTTTGTAGTGACAACTTCTAAGGAAGGTCTTCATTCCCCTTTGAAAGAAGTAAAAAAAATTGTTAAAATCCCGATTACATTAGGTGTCATACTACTATTGGCTATACTATCTTTCCGATTTTCTTTTTGTCCATTGCAACGTCTCCTGTTTATCTATTCTTACATCTTTGATCATTATACAGGCCCAACGCTGGAATATATGCATTTAGGGCCATGTAACCAGATGTGTCGTAATTGTGGAGCGTTACTAGAATGTGCTTGAACCAATAGATGATGTAAACGATGCGATACTAACAGGTACTCCTAACTATTATCTAAATTATATGCATATGGGATGTTTGTTTGTTTATTTTCTCCTTGGGAACTGTATTTTCGATTGGAATTCGATTCCTATTTTTGGGTGGTTGTGAGCTACCAAGGGAGAGGGAGATCAGAAAAAAGGATAGGGAAAGAGAACGTGCGAAGAAAGGAACGACAGATGTTTTATGCTCCTTTTTTGGTTGCTATTTAATATGTCATTTTTTAAATGCTCATGTGTTTATAATGTGTTACATGTCTTTTGGGTTTCAGCAGAAGAACAGATGGATGAAACGGGAATAAAGGATACAACTGCTTTACATGGACACCGTATCGAAGGTGAGTTGGTGCAGGGATGTTATTACCTTCCAGATAAGTATAACATTCTGTATTTCTGTTGCAGTTGAATCCTATTCAGGAGCCAATGGCAGCCACGATATAAGTACACATGCCAATCGATCAAGGTGTCTTACACAAGGTTTGACAACTGATTACTATTTTCATATTTTGAAAACTTACTTAATGGTATTATTGTGTAATGTCATCATGTGGTGCTTATCACATGATTCTAACACTCCTTATTCTTCTTGCAGTTGAACCCGGTTCATCAGCCACCGGTATTTAGCGTGTGACACACTGACTACACGGTCCAAAAAACCAAGCCGGCTTAGAAAAGATGCCAGCAACAGGTAATAAGTATGGAATATCGATTGCAAATGCAGCTACCTTTTGCTTGCAACAGCAGTTTACTCTTTCATTATTTATGTATGCAACTTTGTCAGGTGTCGGTGTGCTCTACTCAAGATCGCGTAAATACAAAAGGGAAGTAGAAGGCTGGACAAAAGGAACCTTGCTGTTACACTTCTTACGATGTCCCTTACACCTACACTTTGGCTCTGTTTCTTTAGCCCAAGGTGAATGTTAATGTTCGTTTCACTACGCTGTAGCATGCCAACATTTGCACTGACCCTTTTTATAACAGTGTGTGCAGACGTTCTTCTGGAAGTGACCATATTGGAGGTGCCACTCAAAACTTTGAAGGCATCCAGATAGTCACCATCCCGTGCATCAGCTGACCTACAACAGGCGTAACCGACCAATGGAAGGTACTATTTGGAACTCCAGAACTGCGCAGAATTAATGCAGACATTAACATTTGCAAAAGGAATGTGCCCATGGATCAACAAACTAATGACATACATCGCAAAAATGAAAGGTTAGATAGATATCATGTAGACTAATCAAAAATATTCGATTTACCATGTTACTGATAAATCGTTCTTTTTTGTAGGTGGCAGCTATGAAATGTCACGAAAGAAACTGGAAAATGATTAGATATGTGGACATAATCAACCTGGTCCGGCCTATTTCAAGCTTACAAAAATGACCCATTTTGACCCGAACGCATATTTACTGGACATCTTCATAAGCCCATGCTTGAGGACAACGTCCATCCTGCTGAGATCGTTGGAAAACGAATTCGATACAGACTCGATGGCTCTAAAATCATCAAGGTAAATCTGTTGCATTTTCACTGGAGGTTTTTGTTTTGTCCCATTTCTTTTTGAAAGTTGCTGAACATGCATCTTTCACTATTACACAGGAAAAACCCCCACTAGGCCGCAACGATGGTGGATGCACGATTACAGGAAAATATTTGTGCCAGATGGCAGACAAAGAGGAAGTACAGGGTACCACCCCTCAGGGAGCTGACTGGGAAGTGGTATCACTCACTGCATCAGCATACGCTGCTGCACCAGGTGAGACTATCACAGTGATTAAACATGAAGAAAAAGGTGATGTACTTCACAAAGATTGAGTTGAAACTTCAAACGCATTATTCATTTCTGGTCATTTTGTTTTGCTATCTAACCAACACGAGAATGATATCTATGATCACCAGGTAGGAAAGAAGGAAGAAGAAAATTGGGCCTTTGAAAAGTTGACCGAGACTGACTTTGCAGAGAACACTACCTTGCCAGGTATGAACTTATTACGAAAAGAGCAGAGTGTTTATGGTTCTTCTACACTTCATTCATTACATAGTGAAGCAACTATTGGTGTGTTAAACCTAGATGGTGAAACAAGTGTGCTAGATAAGTCTATACAGTCTTCTAATTTAGCATTGGGTCCAAACAGTCCAAATCTTCCCAATCAAACTAAAGAATATAGCAATGTCTCTATTTTTTCAAAAGCAAGGTGGTGATGTGACTAGATTTCATTACAGGTACTTCTAGAGTCCGAAGTCTTCCTCCTGGGGAGTTCTGCAAACAAAGTTATGTGATAGCAAAAGCAGCTGAAGCAGGTTTCGGAAAGAAAATGTACAAGATCCTAACTGCAGCTGCAATGAGTGTGTTTGTTTGCCAAGGACTTTTTTCCAATATTTCCGAGATTGTAGTCTTATCCAACAAACAGGCACGCCTGCAACGCGGCGATCGTCGCCATTCTCGTGTTTATAAATATGAAGAAATCTGTATTTTTGTCTTATTGATTTCCATACATATGTTTATAAATATGAAATTTGTGCAAGCAGTGCACATATGCACACCTACCTTTTGAAATCAAATCATGCATGCTGGAAACGAATATTTTAAAAAAAAACCTAAAATTTAGGAAATAATAAAAAACGTTTTTATTAAAAAAATTTGAGAAAAAAATAAAAAATGTAATTTTACTATTGTACCTTTTTAAATTAAATAATAAAATTTAATATTAAAAAAAATCTGATTGGTTGTTGCTGGTTCTCGCAGTTCTCGCAAAAAAATCTGATTGGTTGTTGCTGGTTCTCGCAGTTCCCTACACCCACCTTACTATTGTTGTCTTCTTTCAATTTTTTATTTTTTCAGATTTTTCTGAGCACTTTTTTTTTATTATGAGTCCTACCGTGATATTATAAAACCAACCGTGATATTAAGCTTTTTTACATGTAAAAATGAATCATGATATTAAAAAATACATGATAGTTACGGTGATATTAACAATTTTATTAAAACACATGATAGTTACGGTGATATTAACAAATTTATTAAGAAAAAGTTTCTGTGATATCAAAAAAAGTTATTGTGATATTATATTTTTTTAGAGTTAACTACTTTTGCTGGGTATTCCACTTTTGGTCCAAATTTTCAAAAAGTTTTGGTCTCAGTCCAAAAGTGATAGTTTTCATTCCACTTTCAGTCCATTTTGATAACGATGTTAGTTTCGTTAGTTAAGTCTAGTTTTCAAGTGGCAACGTTAGTCCTTTATACTAACAGTCGTTTGCAACGTTAGTCCTTTATACCAACGATCATGTGCAACATTAGTCCTTTATACCAACGATCATTTTTATATACGTTTTTATACACATATTTATACAAGTTGTTATACACGTTTCTACACACACTATTATACACGATTTTATACACATTTTTATATATGTTGTTACACACGTTTTTATACACGATTTTATACACATTTTTATATATGTTGTTACACACGTTTTTATACACGTTTTTATACACGTTTTTATATACTACACATGTTTTACACACGTTTTTATATACATTTTTAGATACGTTTTTATAAACATTTTTACACACGTTTTTATACACGTTTTTACACACGTTTTTATATACGTTTTTATATGCGTTTTTATATACGTTTTTATATGCGTTTTTACACACGTTTTTATACACGTTTTTACACACGTTTTTACACACGTTTTTATACACGTTTTTACACACGTTTTGTCAAGATCAGATCTTGACTTTTGTAAAAAAAGTCAAAATCAGACCCTAATATCACAATACCTTTAACCATGAAAACGATTTTTTTTGAATTTTTTTTTTCAGCGATTCTTAATATTTGTTGCCCTCTTTATTTTTTAAAATTTTTTCAGATTTTTTTTAATTTTTTTTTCAAAAGAAAGCTACAGTGATATTGCCGTACCATCCTTACTTAGAATCTAATCCGTACCGGATTCGGACCCTATATATATATATATGGTCCGGTTCTAGAGAAAAGTGTAATTAGATAGAAAAGTGAGAAAAAAATCTCGCCAAAAAATTATTTTTCCCGCCAAAATATATATATATATATATATATATATATATATATATATATATATATATATATATATATATATATATATATATATATATATATATGTATATATATGGTCCGGTTCTAGAGAAAAGTGTAATTAGATAGAAAAGTGAGAAAAAAATCTCGCCAAAAAAAAAAAAAAAAAAAAAAAAAAATCTCGCCAAAAATTATTTTTCCCGCCAAAATCTTTATAACTATGATGCACCTTTTTATTTTGGTGCATCACATTTATAAATTTTGGTGCATCATAGTTATAACTAATTTTTATAATTGTGATGCACCAAAATAAAAACGTGGATCATAGTTATAAAATTTTGGCGGGAAAATTTTTGGTTGGAAAAAAAAATTTGGCCAAAAAATTTTTTTTTTTTTTGGCTCGAATTTTTTTTTCGGGGGTGGGGGGTAGGGTGCGAATATACAAAACCTCCCTTAAAGAATGAAGGAAAATACAATAAGGTCCCTGTAGTTTGGTGTGAAAAAAAGGGAGGGGAAGGAGGGGGTGATTTGTACACTTTTTTCACTTTTCTACCAAAGTATACTTTTTTCAAGAATCAATATATATATTTGATCTTTATATATATATATATATATATATATATATATATATATATATATATATATATATATATATAGGGTAAAGTTAAAATAAAAAGACAAATATCCGTACACTACGTAAAAAGATTTTTTTTTTTCAAAAAAGTTCGCGAAAAAATCCATAAAAATTCCACAAGATCAGGAATGTTGGTGCATGAAACTTTTGTGAAAGAAGTTTTTCTAATTTTGAGTTTTTATACGTTTTTTTTAATGCACAAAAAACGAATTTTGATGCGCAAAAAAATTTTGATGCACAAAATTTTCAATTTGTTTTAGTTAGATGCGCAATATTATTTTGATTAAAAAAGTCAAAAGAACTTGGGTGCAAAAAATAATTTTTGATGCAAAAAAAAGCGATTTAATGCACAAACGTATTTTTTCATAAATTTTTTTCAGAAAAAATATCAACTTTTAGAAAAACTTCCTTCACAACTTTTTCATGCACCAACATACCTGATCTTGTGGAATTTTTTTGGAATTTTTTGAGAAAAGTTTTGAAAAAAAAAATCTTTTTACGTAATGTACGGATATTTGTCTTTTTATTTGATCTTTATCCTATATTATATATATATATATATATATATATATATATATATATATATATATATATATATATATATATATATATATATATATATATATATATATATATATATAGGGGAGCTTTATTTTCAGAACCCTGTTAAGTGCGGGAACTGCGAGAACTCCAATTTTGCATTAGAAAACATGCATGTTCATATAAAACATGTATATTTTCTTACATACACCTTAATACGCAAGTATGTGTATTAAGGTGTATGTAAGAAAATATACATGTTTTATATGAACATGCATGTTTTCTAATGCAACATTGGAGTTCTCGCAGTTCTCGCACTTAACAAGGTTCTGAAAATAAAAACCATTTTGCATTGATCTGTTGCACTTAACAGGTTTTATATGAACATGTGTGTTACTCAAGTATGTGTATTAAGGTGTATGTAAGAAAACATACATGTTTTATATGAACATGCATGTTTTCTAATGCAAAATTGGAGTTCTCGCAGTTCCCGCACTTAACAGGGTTCTCAAAATAAAGATACTATATATATATATATATATATATATATATATATATATATATATATATATATATATATATATATATATATATATTGTACCCATAATCTAATTGAGAAACAACGTATGAAACAATGTAGCATGCGTAGAAATGTTGTTGGATAAATTGCCTCGAGTGTTTCTAAGTGTTTTTTCTCTATATATTAACGTAACATGTTAGTAACGACTAACTTTAGTTCGCGCGTTGCGACGGGAGTAAATTTCATATGACTAAATTAAATAATTTTTTGTTTTTTAGGTAGATAAATAAATTTATTTTTAATGATAAATCCAACGAGAAGTGATAGAACCACATAATTTTTACAAAACAACATCTAAAAAATGATTTGTCATGTTAATGTATAGTATTATCTTTCTTACTTTTAAAACATCTCATATGTTAAGCCAATAATCCTCATGACACATCATTTTGTGGATTTTGTTTTGTAAGAACTATGTGTTTCTATCATTTCTCAAATCCAAATCGATAGAACACACGCTACGTCGTTGTTAGTGCCTAAGTTCACCCGGACTGACTCATTTTTTTCATGTTAAATAAAACAATACATTAAAATAAAAATAATACATAATTTAAATAAAATAAGGTATCACACTTGAAGTTAAAATATATACATTTTAAGGACTAACCATGTAAAAAAGAATTTAGGCACTAACAATGTAAAAATAATTTAGGGACTAAAAATGGAAATTTATTGTTCATAAGAAACTAAAAATGCATAAACAACCTCTTAAGTATGAGTTAGTTAGCAAGTTATTGCCGTTAACAATAAACTAATGATAAACATATTACACACAACATCGTATTAAAATTTTACGTACACGAAATCTAATATTTATTTCTTTAAAAAGAATTCAAAGACTAACAACTAGAACTGAATGACTAACGGAAGGACTAGCAAAGAAAACCTTAGGACTATACATTTTAGGGACTAATAATGTAAAAAATAATAATTTAGGGACTAACAGTGCAAACCGAATGACTAACGGAAAGAATAACAAAGAAAGCCTAAGGGCTAACATGTAAATAAAACTAACCACGAAAATCTAATGACTAACAGAAGGACTAATAAAGCAAACCTAAGGACTACACATTTTAGGGACTAATATTGAATTTTTTTTTTTAAAGGATTGACCGTTGGAACCGAATAACTAACGAAAAGACTAACAAAGAAAACCTAAAGACTAAAATGTAAAAAAAATCAAGGACTGACAGTTGTGTATGTGAATCTTTAGAGTTGCATATCTCTTTGAATAAGGTTGATCTTGCTATTCCTTTTATTAGTTTATAGATGAATCAACAAGTCAAGGTACACTTTTTTTTAACAAAGTCAAGGTACACTTAACACTTTCAAATGTCAAACTTATTATGCATAAGGGTTAATACATACAAATGTTACTGAAGTTTCCAAAAAATTTGAAAAAAGTTACTCAACTTTTTTTTTGTTGAATTAGGTTACTAAAGTTTCCAGTTCGAATAAGACAAAGTGATTTTCGAATAAGACAAAGTGACTTAATTCAAATTTTTTAGAAACTATAGTAACTTGGTTCAAATTTTGGGAAAACTATAGTAACTTGGTTCAAATTTTGGGAAACTATAGTAACCTAATTCAACAAAAAAAAAGTTGAGTAACTTTTTTCAAATTTTTTGGAAACTTCAGTAACATCTGTATGTATTAACCCTTATGCATAATGATATTCAACAGGGTAAATTATGTTATGATCTTTTCATAATAAGTTCTAGCGAATTTTTTTGGATAGCAATAGATACAACAAGGTCGTGGCTACCGGTGAATATTGGCGGTGACCGTTGTTGAAAATATAAGAATTGTGATTACAATGAAAATAGTTTCCATTTTTTAAATACCACCTACAGCTTAATGTAGTTTCCATTATAACAATTGAGATTTTTATAATGATTACCATAGATAAAAGATCGACCTATTTATGCACAGACCCTATATCGGTGTATAAAAATTCAAAACAACCCTATTAGTAGTGTATACAAAATGATTTTTTTTTCTTCGTTCTAATCACATTCATTTTGTTTTCAAAGTCGCATGCCATTGATATTACACCTACTGCAACCCAAGGCCCTTCGGTCGCTCTCGATACTCCAACAGAATCTGCCAAGGACACCCACGGAATGGTCAGAGCATTCCTTAGTGTGCTGGTTGTCATCATGCTCATTGGAATTAGATTAGTTTTGTGTTGGAAACTCGGTAAATGATTGTACATTTTTTGTTTATTGAATAAAATCTTATTATTCCTTTATTTTATGAGTTATTCCAAGTATTATCTTTATGTTATAAGATCACCATAATCTCTAACCTCTTTTCACATTTGCTCAACACATCAATACTTAAGGAATTAGACATATTTTGGATGAGCACAAGAGTTAACACATGTATACGTTTTAACTTCAAGGAAATAATGGCTAAAACAGTTTTTTTACATTTCAATTGTTATTTGTGTTGTCTAATATGATATATTTAGCTCTATTCTTGTTGTTTCAAATATTCTAAAATTAGTATAAACGAAAGTAGACACATAAATTGGTAGCATATAAATTAGTTTTGATAAATTAGTGGCTTAAAAGAAAAAACAACTTAATAGTTGGGTGACCTCCAATATATAATATATAATCCAAAAATAATAAAATAATAACTACAATTGCTAAAAAAACAAAACGGCCAATTAGATTAGATTCAATAGTGATAAAATAAAACCACTACCCGAGTTCCTGACACAAAAATAATGTAAATCCAATCTACATAATATGTTCTAGCGACCTTTTTTTTTTTTTTTTTTTTTTTTTTTTTTTTTTTTTTTAATAGCAATAGATACAACAAGGTCGTGGCTACCGGTGAAATATTGGCAGTGACCGTTGTTGAAAATATAAGAATTGTCATCATGCTTGTTGGATTTAGATTAGTAAATGACTTTATTCAATAAACAAAAATGTACAATCATTTACCAAGTTTCCAACACAAAACTAATCTAAATCCAACAAGCATGATGACAATCAGCACGCTAAGGAATGCTCTGACTATTCCATGGGTGTCCTTGGAAGATTCTTTTGGAGTATCGAAAGCGAAAGAAGAGCCATGGGTTGCCGCAGGTGTAGTATCAATGGCAAACGACTTTGAAAACAAAATGAAGGTGATTAGAATGAAAACAATTTTCATTTTGTATACACTGCTTATTGGGCCGTTTTCAATTTTTATACACCGATTATAGGGTCAGTGCATAAATAGGTTGATCTTTTATCTATGGTAATCTATTATAATTTACTTCCATACTCGATATATCAAGAATTAAAAATCTCTTTACACACCACTACATTAAAGTATAGGTGATACATAAAAAATGAAAACTATTTTCATTGTAATCACAATTCTTATATTTTCAACGGTCACCGCTAATATTTCACCGGTAGCCACGACCTTGTTGTTTTAATTGCTATCCCAAAAAAAAATCGCAAGTACTTATTATGAAAAGATCATAATATACTTTACCATGTTGAATATCGTTATGCAAATTGGATTTAGATTATTTTTGTGTCGGGAACTCGGGTAGTGGGTCATCCAACTATTTAGATTATTTTATCATTATTGAGTCTAATCTAATTGGCGCTTTATTTTTTAGCAATTGTAGGCATTATTATATTATTTTAGGATTATATATTGGTGGGTTATCCAACTATTAATCCGATTTTTATTTTGGGCCACCAATTTATCAAAACTAATTTATAAGCTATCAATTTATGTGTCTACTTTCGTTTATACCAATTTTAGAATTTTTGAAACAACAAGAATAAAGCTAAATATATCATATTGTACAACACAAATAACATTTGAAATGTTAAAAAAATAGTTATAGCCATTATTTCCTTGAAGTTAAAACGTATACATGTGTTGACTTTTGTGCTCATCCAAAATATGTCTAATTCCGTAAGTATTGATATGTTGAGCAAAGGTGAAATGAGGGTGTGATCTTATAACATAATGATAATACTTGTGATTGCTCTTAAAATAAAATAATAATTAGATTTTATTCAATAAGCAATAAAGTAAAATAATTCCCGAGTTTCCAACACAAAACTAATCTAAATCCAACGAGCATGATGACAATAGAGGCAACAAGGTCGTGGCTACCTTGGGTGCAATAATAGCGGTGACCGTTAATGAAAACATAACAATTGTGGTTACAGTGAAAATAGTTTTCATTTATTTATATATTACCCGATATTACCTATGGTTTTATGTACTGGCGTGTATAAATATTTTTATTTTTTGATTTAGCGAGTATGGAAGTAAATTTAAAAGAATAATATATTACCAAAGATGAATAACATATTACCAAAGATTTTTATATATATATGTGTGTATATATAAAAATCTTGTCCTTGCTTGATAGCAGCCTTGATATCATCATAAGAGGCAGGCTTAGTAGCTCAGTGATTTTACATACACTTGACATATCACGCTAGGATAGAAGGATTGCAACTATTTTTATAGCATATGTACTCATCTAGTAATTAACAAGATATATCAAGCAATATAACGCTCGTTTACCCTCGACAGCATCAAAGCAACCCAGAGACGGACCCAAGATTTTTTAGAGAGTGTTGCACAAAATCTTTTTTTTTTATGGTTATAAGTACTAAAGTTTCCCTACAAAAAATTTAATAGGTAAATTTGGGTGTTGCACATGCACAAAAAAGACATATTTTATCAAAAATTTACACTTCGTGACCTAAAATCGGGGTGGCCCGTGCCACAACCGGCTCCCATGTGGGTCCGTCCATGAAGCAAGCACAGGACTTCATAGAAAAAAAGACGAAAACACCTAACTTGTAATTGATGTATAAAAGTAGCTAACCGTACATCTAAGAACATCTCTGTTCTATTACGCACACTAAACCCCAAAGTAATGCCAAGATAACTTAATCATATCTGAATAATTTTTTTACTCAACTTTAATATACAACTGTTTCATAGCATGTGTAGTTGTGTGCTCATGTAGTAAATAACATGATATAGCAAGCAACATAACACTCATTTACCGACTACAGTACTAGAACAGGCATAAAATATCATTCAAAAATGAAGAAAGCTAAGATCTAAGATCGTCTATATGCTATTACACACACTAGATACAGTACTTTCTCTCGACTCCTACAGCATCTACATTCAGAATCCAAAAAGTATTTTCTCAAACAGTCAATAATCGATATAGCTAAATAACTTCTAAAAGCAGCAAATATCTAACGCCACATAAGCACTTCCCAAACTGGCACACAAAGTATACCCCACAAAACACTCACACACAAAACACAAATGGGCCCGCGCCACTCTCGTCTCTTTCTCATTGCCAAATTACCGAAGAATGCCCAACTGACGAGGTGGTGCCTTCGGTGTCAGTTAACCAACGCTCGTCACTTGACAAACCAACAAGACCATTGGCACTGGTCTTAATATCAACTTCACACCACAATATAAGCAAGCATCCAATACAAATCACAAAATCCAAAATACCATCACTCTTGTAATAATTTCACTATAAACACTAAACAACACAATTATCTGAAAACCCTAACTATTACCTCAAAAAATCACAACACACATCATCCTATAACAAAGCTAACAATAAACTATCACGAAATTAAGCACCACCGAAAACATTCAATTACGAAATTAACACAATAAAATCACTACATTACACATATCATTTTATTATAAAATTAACCATAAACTATTACTACGTAGTTACTTTTAACTACACATATCATAAACTTGGCAAGTACATTATAATAAACAATAACTTCAAATTATATATATAAAAAAAAATCTAAATAAACAAATAAATAAATAGTAAAATGAAGTGTGTGTCCGTACGTTTACCACCGATGAACCGATTTCTCTCAACCGAACAACCACTTACTGTTCGATGACGTCATCACCGACTCGTTTTTCGTCTCGATCTCCTAAGCCACAATTTGAAACGTACACTAAGTGATGATTTTACTTTTACACACAGTAGTAGTAGTAGTAGTAGTAGGTGTTTTGTTACTAATGGGGGAGGAGCTGTGTATACGTGCATGAATAGTGGGGACAGTTTTATGGATACAAAAGAAGATTCAATAAATATCTATATTAACGGCTTTTAATTATTTTGACTATATTTATTGTTGTTTTTTGGTTTTTATTAGTACTTTTTACTACCGTTTTGCCGTTTTGGCTGTATTTATGGCTAAAGACCAGTCAAAATATATTTATTGATACTACTTTTGTTGAATTGTACGAATTTAAAGTTACATTCGAAATTTTACATTACGTTTTCAAAAGTTTTGTAACTCAAGTTATTCATAATCTTGTACGTAACCTAAGGACTCGCAAATGTTTTAGTCAACAATTCAAAAGAAAAGGTTGTCGAGTACTGCTGTGTGCCTGTGTGAAACACAGAAAGGCGTATAGGGCTGTAAACGAACTGAACGTTCAGTGAACATTTCATGAACCGTTCGGTAAAAAGTTCGTTTATGTTCGTTTATTTATTAAATGAACGAACATGAACAATATTTTACGATCGTTTAGTTAAATGAACGAACATGAACAAAAGTCACGTCCGTTTATTTATGTTCGTGAACGTCTAATTATGCGTTCATTAACGTTCGTTTATGTTCATTTATTTATTTATGTTCGTATATCATATCTATTAATTGTATAATTTTAAAATTAGTTTGTTTAAACAAAACAACACTTATAAAACAATATTAGATGCATAATTTAATAAAGTTTATGTTTGTTTGTCTATGTTCATTTATGTTTGATCGTTTATGTCCGTTTAGCGTTCGTTTAGTGTCTTAATGAACGAACATGAACAAGTCATTTTCTTAATAAACGAACATGAACAAGAAAATTCGTCCGTTTAAATGTTCGTGTTCGTTTATTTGTCCGGTTAAAATTAAATGAACGAACATGAACAAGGCTCCGTTCGTGTTCGTCCGATTCGTTTACAGCCCTAAAGGCGTATCATGCGTTTAGAAAACCTGAAATTCTAGTTGTAGTTTTCAGTTAACCCAACAATGGTTTGACAAAGGTGAGTACAATGTAGACCTATACACCTGATGAACCAATCCCAGTTATTCAGGTGTTTTTTTTTTTTTTTTTTTTTTTTTTTTTTTTTTTTTTTTTTTTTTTTTATCAAAATTAAAAAATAAAAAAATAAAAAATAAAAAACATTTTTCACTTTTTTTTTAAAATAAAATATCATGTAAACGGTAAATCGTTAAGCAACAAAAAATACCCAATCGCGACAATAATTTTTTTATCTTTCAATAGACGGGCACTTCGATATAATTTCGACGGATTTTTTTTTCGAGTTCTGTTTTATTGTTAAAACTTGCGTCTAAAAAACTCACATGTGTTTTATATGTTAGGAATCACGTGAGATTTCACAAATCACATGTGATTCGTATGTTGGGAATCATGTGTTACTTCAAAAATCACATGTGATTATTTCAGACATAAATTTCAACACTAACAGAAAAAGTCGGAAAAAAAATTCATCGAAAGTATATAGAAGTGTCCCTCAATAGCAAGATGATTTAATTCACGTCGTGATAGTATGATTCTTTTCGCATAACGATTAATGGTCTGTGAGATATTTAGTTAAAAAAAATTAAAAGTGGGTATTTTTTTATTTTTTTTTTTCAAAAAATGGATAGCTATGATTGTTTCATTAGGTCTATAGAGAATTTGGGATATACATTGAACTTTTATCTGGTTTAACATTACTCTTACTTTCTTAAAGGCTCATACAACGAAATTAATAAAATAGAGAAATGATAGACCCGCTAAAAACTTACAAAATTATATTTATACAATAACTTATCTTTATTTACATTTAAAGGGTGCATCCTTTTCTTAAATCTTGAATTCAAGAGTTTCTTGAAAACTTAAAATTTAGTGCAACTTATACACTTTACTACATAACATATACTAGACGAAATTATATTTACTACATAACAAACACAAACACTAGCACTGTGTTATTGAGTTTTAAAGGAAAGGAAAGTGAAAAGAATATGAAAGGGAAAAGAAAGGGAAAAGTAAATGAAGTGCTGGTGGATATGTTCTTGAGGTAGTAGAAAAGAAAAAGAAATTAATCATAAAAGCATGTTTTAAATCGGAGGAAAAAGAAAATATCTTGTTTAAATTACATGTATGCCTTTTAGCTGTTAGTGCCAAATATTTTTAAAATGACATATTAGTCTTTAGACAACATTGATATGACCAAGAATCACGTTGGGAGGTGGAGAAAACACTATAAACTCGAACTAAAGATTAAACATTGAATATTGATATGACACTCGAACTAAAGATTAAACATTGAATATTCGGTTTATTGATTGCCGAGGTGTGTATGTTTTATAGATAGAGAGTCTAGAAAACACACACACCTCGTGTGTTACAAATGAATCCTCAACCCTCCTAGTGTTGACATAGGAGGGTATTTATTTCAAGCTACAAGTTCTAACTTAGCAATATGACTAAACTAGTCCTTGAACTTTAAATGCTATTGCAATTCCCACATATGACAAAACTTTAAAGCTAACAATCTCTCCCCAAAGTGATGTCATATGGGAATTGCTTACAATGTTCCCTACAAGTAAAATATAGACAGTAAGTACAGAGAATAATCTTCAAACTTCTTTACTTCGTTCAGCTTGCAGAATCTTCTCAGCTTTTATTTCTTTACTTGCAGACGAACCATGTGAGCAAATCTAATTAGGGTTTAATATAGAGTGCCCTGAGTGCTCTCCCCGTGCTCTCCCCTAATTAGTGATCTCCCCCAAACTGACAACCTCTCTTATGATTGCCTTGTATCTGAAGTCCGTTCGGGGGAATACATTATCAACATCTTCATCTCACCAAATGCATCCCAGTTATTTTTCCCATGAGAGATCAGCCCGCACATTTCTCTCCCCTGCTGGTTACGATTGATCGGAATCAGCATATTATGTGCACGTGAAGTATGAACTGGAAGCACTTCATGTAATCCGTGAGAAGATGTAGATAAACCCAATCTAACCTCCTGAATCAACAACAACGGCTTTATGTAGTGACTACTGATGGAGAAAACCCACTATTACGAACTTGAGACTGAAGTAGAATAACCAAAACTTGTGACTTAAACTTAAATGATAGTGTGACTAAGAACCTATACTGAGCACTACAATGTAACTCCTTAAAGCATAGGTCGTTTCATATACCCATCCATCCTTCCTTAACTGTATATGAACATCTTCTTGAATTATCCACATCTTTGTGTGACACTGAGTACTACAACGTATCTCCTTTAAGTGATAGTTAACTAGGTCTTCGTCCATCCTCCCCTTGACCTATGAAAACTAGATAACCCAAGACTTAATCACTATTCCCATGAGTGCCCAAACAAGGATCTCGAAGAATCATGCATCCAACCAACCCCGATATCTTCAAGATACTAAGTACACGTACCCGAGATATTCCACTTCAACTTCAAATAAGTAATAATAAATCATCATCCTTGTAGCCACAGCTGATAATTTGACCATTGTCATCTGATTGTGAATCTTGATCAGGATCTTTTCGGCTATACGTGGTGATGTTGAAGGTGCAGTCCGATAATTTCATTTGTGATTTTGGTGTGAAATATGCCATAAAATGACATTCTAATGATGCTGGAAAAATTTGAGTTTAAGAAATTTTTACGCCAAAAATTCCCCGAAAAATTCGAATTTTGGCCAAAAAATTTGAATTTTGGGCCAAAATTTTCACTCTTGTACCAGAATTTGAATCTCGCGTAAAAATTGACCGTTAAGTCATTCCTCAAATTTGCGAGAGGGAGGTCCAATTGCGAGAGAAGCTAGAATTGCGAAAGTCTGACCCAATTGCGAAAGATGGTGAATTGCGAAATCAGCTCCAATTGCGAGACCAATTGCGAAAGGCAATTGCGAGACCAATTGCGAGAAAGACACAATTCCGAAACCAATTGCGAAATAAATTCCGAAATCAATTTCGAGAGAGCACCTATCACAATCTTATACAAGAATGCGATATTTTCTGATTTGCGAGAAGCAGCTTCAATTGCGAAGAATGTTGCAATTTCGAAAGAAGTAGCAATTGCGAGAATAATGGCAATTTCGAAACTTTTGTTGACTTTCTGAATTTCGAAAGTCTGCTTTTCACCACTTTATGTCCTTTTTCTTACAAGCCCACGCTTTCACAGACAACTTTTCACCCACTTGACTTACACATCAATAATTCAAGGACTAAAATAATCAATTATAATCCAAAAACAAATCTTATCCAAGATTTCTTGATGATAATCGATCTAGAGACCAAGAACAAACACAAAATTTTGATCATCCAAACCAAGATATGAGTGAAAACTAGCAAACCTTCACAACCCAACTCTATAAATCACAAACAAACACAACTTTTAATCTTTAAATTTGCGTACGAATCCAGAAAAAAAACCACAAAAGCTCACGTTTTTGATGATAAAAACGCAACTGTTGGGTTCATTTAAACACAAATCGAACACAAATATAGCACTAGACTCGGCTGATGAAGAAGATGAAGAAAAACCGAGATAAAACACAACAAAAATCACCTTTATCACCTTAAAAACACCACGAGCAGCCACCCGGTTAGCTCTTGATACCAATTGATATGACCAAGAATCACGTTGGGAGGTGGAGGAAACACCATAAACTCGAACTAAAGATTAAACATTGAATATTCGGTTTATTGATTGCCGAGGTGTGTATGTTTTCTAGAGAGAGAGTCTAGAAAACACACCCACCTCGTGTGTTACAAATGAATCCTCAACCCTCCTAGTGTTGACATAGGAGGGTATTTATTACAAGCTACAAGTTCTAACTTAGCAATATGACTAAACTAGTCCTTGTACTTTAAATGCTATTGCAATTCCCACATATGACAAAACTTTAAAGCTAACAAACATATTTTAAAGTTTCTTTTTCCTTTCCTCCCAAAAATGAGAGGAAGATTTTTTAAGAAAAATTTCCTCCCATATTCCTCTTCACTTCCTTTTCCATACTTACAAAAAAAAAAAAAAAAAAAAAAAAAAACATTCCCTTTTCTTTCCTTTCCCATCAAATTTTAACTCAAGAACATAGTGTAGATGAAATTATGGCAAGTGATAAACAATATATCAATAATTTAATACAACTTGATCTACTATCAATACTACTCTCTCCGTCCTAATTTAATTTTCCATGTTTCCTTTTTGGTATATCCCAATTTAATTGTCCAATACTAAGGGGGTGCTTGTTATGGGGGGTAAGGAGGGGTGGGTAAAGGGTAAAGGAATGAAGAGGGCCCACATAAACTCAATAATCATGCTTGGTAAGATAAGGTAATGGTATTGATTACCCAGTACTGGGTAATCAACCATTATAGAGTAAATTGGGGGGTAAGGTAATGATTACCCACCACCCCATTCCTTTGCATTCCCTTACCCTTTCCCTTTCCCTCTATCAACCAAGCAGCCCCTAAAAATAGATAAGGGAGTTTGGTCAAGTTTACTATATTAGCCTTGGTTAAAAACATATTGCAAACTTTAAAGAAGTATTAATTAATTGGTTAAGGGTAAACCTGTCATTTGGCAAAAAAGTAAGAGAGAGAAAGTAATATTAATTATGTTTTTCTTAAACTGTGTGTTTTTTGTCGGGGGAAAATTATTTTGGGACGGAGGGAGTATACTACTTGTAATACGTGTAAAAAAAATTTCTTAAACTTAAAGTTCTAAAATTTGAGTAATGTGTAAACCCTATAATACTCTTGATTAAAAATAGTAACAACATCCACCACTAAATTAATATTCTAAATATTGTTTCATCCTAACTTTTATCATTTTTTGTTTATAACTCATAAACTATTTTCTCGCAATGACTACAAATTGAACTCGTAGATGTTTCATCAGAGTCACAGCAGAACCACAAGTTTGCAAATATAATTATTTGCTGCTATACACCGCCGCAATGTGCGAGTATTCGTCTAGTTAACTAAATGTGGAGGATAAGAAAGAAGAAAGAGAAATTATGATACAATATGATTGAACCAATACAATTGTCAAGTCATTGTTTGAATATTATTTTGTTATGGGTAGTGATATGCACACATATCAATTTACTTCATACATATAAATTTAGTGGGCCCCATAAATTTTATAAATAAAATTTATGCGGGCCTCTCTAAATTTATGTGTATGTATTAAAAAGATATGTGGAGATATCACTTCCCTTTTGTTAACTCTTTGTAAGTGTAACATTGCCTGATAAAATAATTGAACGTTGTAATATTGTATGGAAAATTTAGTGGCCCGCTAATAATAAATTAATAATATTATTTAACATCTTTCTAAATACATACATTATGTGAAAGAAATTATAAATAAGTTTAAAAAAAGAAAGCAATAACATGTTTGACGTTAAATAATCCAATAATCTATAATACATACACTAATATATAATGACGTCCTTTTTGATAATTTCACAAGCTATGTTATTCAATAACATGTTTTGTCAAACATTAAAAGAAACTAATTAACTGATTATTGAGATATCAAACAATATAATCAAATTCAAACATTATACTTGAAAATCGTGTTTTGTTATACTAGTTGATTATGTGATTATCCGATATCAAAACACATAATTTGTTTTAATTAAGTAATCCCATAAACACCACCTACAATACATGAGAAACTTACAATCGTTCTTTAAAGCCACCTGATCAAAATTAACTAGCAGGGTACCCGAACGTTGCGGCGGCGGGTACCCTAAAAGAAAATTTTTCGGTGAATCATGTATTTTAGTTTATTATGTTCTTTTTGACAATAAATTTACGAATATCAAGAATTTCGTATAGCCCGTGCCCGTTCGGGCTCGAGCCCGTTGGCCCGTGCCCGTTCGGGCTCGAGCCCATTTGGCCCGTTGCCCGTTCGGGCTTGAATATTTGTATAACGTGTTTTATTATTTGTATTAGTGATATTTAATGCAAGAATTGTGTTTAATTTGGTTGTACAATATGCTTGATAATTTGTATTTCTTATGTAAGATGTGTTTTAATAACTGTATTAATTGTATTTATTGACCAGTTAATTAATTGACTATATTAAATAACATGAATGTGGTGTTTTATTTTTTTAATATGTGCATTAAAGTGGTGTACACTATGCTTCTTGTCTTGTACGTCTGAAAATTATGTGCATTAAAGTGTTGTACACTATGCTTCTTTTCTTGTAAGTCTTAAAATTTGGAGAGAGAGTCATCCCTCTATTATATGTAGTATAGATTATATTTCCAAATCATCCCGGTGAGGCCCATATATAGTATATCGACGCTAAACAACTACTGTATAATAATATATTGGCAAAACGAGCGGTACAAAGAAATTTCTTCAAGAAATGGACAACCACATTACCACAAACAAAATACAATACGTACTGTTTTGTGACAAAAGATCATTGGTTTTGTGTTCTATAGTCCACATGTTAATTTGTGAGAGTTGAGTTTCATAGTTTTGTGCGGTTTCGTAGTCGTAAAAGGTCAGTTAGTAGATGAAGGTTAAATAGATCTTCGGTTTCTTATAAGGCGTTATGATATATTTTTCGACACGAGTATTCAGGTTTATCAAGATCGAACTGATGAAGGTTTAGTATATTTGTCAAAGGATATAATTGACTTTAACTCATATGTTTGATGTTCAAGTTGTTATTTTCTTGTTGCACGTTCATATATTAATGAGAGGTTAATTTGATGTTCATGCATGTCTATCTTGATGATCTAGTTATATTTTAACCGTCATCTTCACGAATTGTGTGTTGACTTTTTTTTACTTTTGACCGAAAATGTTATACATAGTAAGTACTCAAAAAGAAGAATGTAAATTTGATGTTCATGCATATATATAATATCAATTATATTACGTGTTGATGATTGATGACGTATAGTCCGCATTCGGGTCACGAACCCGACCAATGGACGCTACTAACACTCAAGCCCATCACGAATGGGCTATCACGATAACGGTTTGGGCTTACGATGGCCCAAAGCCGAAGTTATTTATGGTCTTGATATAGGATATCTCTTATTTATGGGATATGTATCAAACGACCGGTTTAGGCGGGATACGCCGAGGAGTGAGGAACACGAAACCAACAAGGATTTCGTGTGTATATAAAAGGTCTCTCGACTCTCATTAAAGGTACGATCTAATAACCCTAACTCTTCAACTAAACCCTAAAACCGATTACTTACTCTCACGCCGGAGGATAATCGTGGGAGACAATCTCACGATAAGCCTAACGGTGTCTTTTTGTTTTCTTAGTGCGCAGGTCTCCAGCATTAAGATCTAATTGGTACGGAAACAAGGAACGCCCAACTTTTGTATCAACAAGTGGCGCCATCCGTGGGACCTAACACTAAGAACTCTACGAAGAACTAGAATGACGAAGCACGGAAACCCAAATTAGCGGACTCCGCAAGCAAAGAAAACGCATGACGACCTACAAGGTAAGAAGCAGCAAACTGATGCAGCCGCTAAGCAGGCCTCTGGGACAACCAGTGCGCCCAAAAGCCTAGGATCATACTCAGATCTGGCTTTTACTGCAGTAAAACCACTCACAAGGACTACCCACGCTACTATAACAACCACTAGCGCAGTAGATCTACAGCGCACTCCTCTCACCATGCCAGAATTAAACTTCACTGAGCCGCCGAATGCGCCCACCCGAAACAAGGGTCCTGATTTGGAAACAGACATCCTCGCGCTAGAAGGAGTCGCGCCTGAACTAGCGCCAAGTGATTTCGTGTCCCAAAACTACGAAACCTTGGCTGCGCTAATGCGAGAGGAAGCAAAAAAGAGGTCAAGTCAGAGTCTGCAAGCCAGGCTCAACTTTGACCCTGAGCATGAAGCATCCCCACCGCGTTACCGAAAGGAAAGGCGCGAGAAGGATGGCCGCCGACACCCAGTGTTTACTAGGATCGGAAAGAAAGTTGTGGACGATGAAGCAGCCGACTTACAGTCTCTGGAGGAGCATGAAGATGATGGACGGCGCACCAATGTCCACGCTAGACTTGGCAGTCGCAGGATCCACGATAGACTTGGGCGACGATGCTCCCCAAGCGAAAGCCCTTCAAGCTCGGATTCCGAGGATAGTCGGCGCAAGCGCCGTAAAAGGGTAAGCTCATCCTCAAGTGACTCCTCGGACAACGAGGACAAAGAAACAGGACACTGGAAGTCCAGGAGAAGATACCGCGACCAGGAGGACGAAGACATGTCTCGTCCCTGGCGCCGACAAAAGGTTGACGCATTCACTCCGCGCATCAGTGATTTTTCAGAAGATAAGAGAAGGCGCATGCCCGCCAATGTTAAAACTTATGATGGGACAGGTGATCCTGATGACCACCTAAAAATTTTCGAATCAGCAGCAACCATCGAAAATTGGCCACAACCTGTGTGGTGCCACATGTTTAACTCTACTTTAGTAGGGAATGCGCGAAACTGGTTCAGTAAGCTTCCACGTAGAAGCATCGATGGGTTTGAAGAGTTGCGGAAGGCATTTCGTTTGAACTTTACTCAGAGGAAGAAGTGCGCCAAGAACCCTGTCGAACTCGCTAGGGTAAAACAGCGCCAAGGGGAATCCACAAGCGCTTTTATGGAGCGCTACAAAGACGAATGTATACATGTCAAGGCATGCCCCGAAATACTAAAGATCTCAGGGTTTATGAACGGAATCAATAACCCAAAACTTATCAAAAAGTTAAATGATAGGGTTCCCGAAACCTTTGATGAACTTATGAAGCGCACGAGGTCTTTCATCCAAGGAGAAGCCACCGCTGCGGACAGTAAGAAAGGCTACTCAAACTATAGGTCACAAGAAGAGCCAAGGAGACAATCCAATGACCAGAGTAGCAATCGTAACAAAAGCTATCGCAGTCAAGGGGGCGGACGGGGAAACGACAAGTATACCCCACTAACGAAGACTCCAAGGGAGATATTTGCGACTGAAGGCGCGAACTTTCCGAGACCCCCACCGATGCGCACCCCAGAAGATCGGCGCGTAGGGAACGGATACTGCGAGTATCATGGACAGAAGGGCCACACAACCAATGAGTGTCTCCAATTGCGCCAATTAATTGATAAGCTAGTAAAAGAAGGCAGATTGGACCATCTAGTTAAGAACATTAAAGATGGGAAAGAGAAACAGAAAACTGGGGGCAAGAAAGAAGCGCTTAAGGACAAGGCTGACACAATCTACATGATACAATCATGGCAGCGAAAGACTAGGCGAAAGGTCAGCCAGAAATTTTCTTATGGAAGCGAAATCTCTTTTCCCACCTTGGGTGCGGACAACGCAGTGGCGGAACCGCTCACCATCGAGATAAATGCGGGGGGTCACGATATCCACCGCATGTATGTTGATGGAGGGGCATCAGCAGACATAATGTATGAGCATTGTTTCAAGAGATTGCAACCTGGGATACAAAGTCAGTTAAGCCCAGCCACGACGCCGTTGACTGGCTTCACAGGAGAAAAGATATGGCCTATGGGGCAACTACGACTACTAGTCGCTGTTGGTAATAAGGAACATTCCACAACAGCCTGGATGAATTTTATGGTGATCAGATCTCCTTCGCCATACAATGGCATCATCGGAAGACCAGGAATTTCGGCAATACGCGCAGTACCGTCCACAGCACATGGGATGCTCAAATTCCCGGTAGAGGGCGGCATTGTCACCATCTACAATAACGCTGCGCCACCAAGAGAGTGTAACACGATTACATGTGAGACGACGCACGTCCCAGAACAGAGCGCAACTAAAGTACCAAATCTGAAGGTCGCAATTCATCCTGACTACCCGGAGCAAGAAGTATCGATCGGAGGATCGTTGTCTGACAAGGGAAGAGCGGCCGTGTGCGCGCTCTTACAAAGGAATCTGGATATCTTCGCATGGGAACCAAAGCACATGACTGGTGTGCCACGCTCGATTGCAGAACACAAGCTGAAAATCCGACAAGGATATTCCCCAGTATGGCAGAAAAAGCGCGGCCAGGCTCCAGAACGCGCAAAAGCCATTCTGGAAGAAGTACACAAACTTGTGGATGCAGGCATCATGCGAGAAGTCTATTACCATGACTGGCTCTCCAATCCAGTAATGGTCAAGAAGAGTGATGGTAGTTGGCGGATGTGTGTGGATTTCACTGATCTCAACAAAGCATGTCCACAGGACTGCTACCCACTGCCAGAGATAGACTGGAAGGTAGAATCTTTGTGCGGATATCCTTTTAAATGTTTCTTAGATGCATACAAAGGGTACCACCAAATCCAAATGGCCAAGGAAGACGAGGAAAAAACAGCCTTCCACACAAGCCAAGGTGTCTATTGTTATACAAAGATGCCTTTTGGCCTAAAGAATGCGGGCGCCACCTACCAGCGATTGGTAGATAATGCATTTGAAAAGCAAGTGGGCCGCAACCTAGAGGTCTATGTGGACGACCTTGTCATAAAAAGCCATACTGAAGACGAAGTGGTGCGCGACATTGAAGAAACATTCAGAACACTACGAAAGATCAACATGAAGTTAAATCCTAAGAAATGCACTTTTGGCGCTACAGAAGGCATGTTCCTGGGATACTTGATAGAACCAGATGGCATTAAGCCATGCCCAGAAAAAATAGAGGCTGTCATCCAACTCCCTTCACCGCGCACGTTGAAAGAAGTTCAGTCTCTGAATGGAAAACTAGCCGGTTTGAACAGATTCATGTCCAAATCAGCGGATAAGTCACTTCCTCTCTTTAAAACACTCAAGAAGTGTACAAAAAAAAGGAGACTTTCGTTGGACTAAGGAAGCGAAAGAAGCTTTCACACAGCTTAAGCAACATATAGCAGCGCTTCCTAAGCTAGTCGCACCCCGACCAGGGGAGGAGTTAATCGTCTACTTATCTGCGACTCATGGAGCGGTCAGCGCAGTGCTACTGACGGATAGGAATTCCGTACAAACACCAGTATATTTTGTAAGCAAAGCACTCAAGAAGACAGAGATTAACTACAGCCCAATGGAGAAGTTGGTCTTGGCGTTAGTATTTGCCGCCAAAAGACTGCGTAGATACTTTCAAGCACACCCAATAGCGGTGATCACAGACCAACCTATCAAGCAAGTTATCTCTAAACCTGCCGCATCGGGGCAATTACAAAAATGGAGTGTGCTGCTAGGCGAATATAATATCTCTTATAGACCACGCACTGCGGTTAAGGGGCAAATACTAGCAGACTTCATCATCGAAAAACCAGACACCAAGGCTGCACCTCCACTGAGCGAGGTAGAACTACAAGAGCCATGGGTCCTGTTCACGGACGGATCTTCATGTGTAGACGGATCGGGCGCAGGCCTTATCCTCACCAACCCAGAAGGAATGGAATTCACTTACGCACTGCGCTTTGAATTCACAGCCACGAACAACGAGGCGGAATATGAAGCCCTAATCGCTGGATTACGCATTGCAACTCGAATGGGCGTACGCAACCTAGAAGCAAATGTGGATTCTCGATTAGTAGCCAACCATGTGTCGGGCGAATATGTGGCTAAAGAGGATAACATGGTTCAGTACCTCGACAAGACCAAGTCACTAATTCAAGGTTTTGACAGGTTTACCATTAAACAAGTTCCTAGAGGTGAAAACAAAAAAGCGGATGCGCTAAGCAAGATCGCATCTACAAGTTTCGCGCACCTGTCAAAACAAGTATTGGTGGAGATCCTAAAAAACAAATCCATCTCGGAGATGGAGATATCTACGGTGATAGAAGAGCAGGATCCTACATGGATGACCCCTATCATCGAATTCATAAGTAAGGGCAAATTGCCCGAGGAGCAAAAGGATGCTCGACGGATACGGCGAATAGCGCAGAGGTTCGAACTTCGAGATGGTATCCTATATCGGCGCTCATTCCTACAACCATGGCTTCGGTGCGTTGGACCTCTTCAGGCAGATTATGTACTCCGAGAGATCCATGCCGATTCATGCAGTATGCATTCAGGACCACGATCTGTCGTAGCGCGAGCCTTACGGTCAGGATACTACTGGCCCACTATGCATCGCGATGCGCGTGATGTGATAAAGAAATGTAACGACTGCCAAGTTCATAGACCCATCCCGCGTATACCACAGCAAGAGCTAACACCTATCACTTCTCCATGGCCATTCTATAAGTGCGGTATCGACATTGCGGGTCCCTTCCCTGTCGCAGCAGGGGGACTGAAATTTCTTATTGTAGCAATAGACTACTTCACTAAGTGGATTGAGGCAAAAGCAGTGGCGACAATCACAGGTAATCAAGTAAAACGATTCGTTTGGGAAAATATTGTATGCCGCTTTGGATTACCTGGGGAAATCGTTTCGGACAACGGAAAACAATTCCGCGATAACCCGTTCAAAGACTGGTGCGCAGAACTAAATATAACACAACACTTCGCGTCAATTAAACACCCACAAACCAATGGTTTGGTTGAGCGCGCAAATCGTAGTCTAGGCGAAGGAATTAAAGCACGCCTAGACAAACACAAAGGAAGATGGGTGGATGAATTGTCGCATGTCTTATGGGCGCACTGCACGACAATCAAAGTTAGCAATGGAGACACTCCTTTTTCTCTTGTCTATGGGACAGAAGCGGTCATACCAGCTGAAATTGGGATGCCAACTATTCGAACCGCGGAAGTTAATGTCGCAACCAATGACGACGAACGACGTATCGACTTGGACCTATTGGAAGAAAGGCGTGAACGCGCAGCTATACGTGAAGCAAAAGCCAAGTAAAAAATGAAGGGATATTACGACGCTAAAGTTTGAAGCACCTCATTTAGACCAGGCGAATTTGTATATCGCGCTAATGATGCAAGCCACGCAGAAGATACAGGTAAACTTGGACCGAAGTGGGAAGGACCCTATGAGGTCGTTGAAGCACTAGGTAAAGGCGCGTACAAGCTGCGTGACATGGATGGCCGCGAGCTACAACGCACATGGAATGTTTGAAATCTCAAGAGATGCTATCTTTAGGAAAGGTTACGACCTCACACACGGACACCTACGCACTTTAGTAAGTGCTTAATAAATATCTGTGTATTTACATTTTGTTTCATTTAGGCAAATGTTTTTCTTTTTACAAAAACTTGCAAGTATTAATTAAATGTCGCGGTTTCTAGCTAATTCCGTGACACATTTCACTTTATTGTTTATATGTTATTTATGTCTCAATATTGTTGTTACTTTACTTTCTGCCTACATGGCGTGCATGCACTTATTAAAACCCACAATGGTAAAAGGATGAGTAAACCTACTAAAAAACTCGTTGAGTAAGAGGGTTGCAAACCCATCAACATCGGATCACGCATCCTTGTTAAACACCTTACTCTCAAGACGTTGGAGTAAGTTCAATGTGTATCCCACGACGGATACACAACAAAGCACATTGTGCGCGTTTAACATTTTAGGAGTTAAGACACTTAACTCCTTGATATGATATTTGCAGTACGCTGCATATTAATCAATAAACTTGTAAATTTTATGAACTTCATACACGATTATGGATTTTTATGAACTTCATACACGATTATGGATTTTTATAAATTTTCTTAAGTATGTACACAACAAGTTGCTATGTAAGACACAACATAGACGTCTTTTACGCAAAGATAAAATAACTAAGTACAAACATTATAACCACAATCACATTTGATATAATATGCGTACAATCGTATTTTTTCAACATTTTATTGTAGACTACGAGTCCATATAAAGTATAGATTCAACATGCACAAAAAGTGAACCTGTTACAAAACATCACTACATCTAAGCAGCCTATATACTATGTGTGCGTTTAAGCCCTGAACTACCCACTTGGCGCGCCGCACTACCAGCCTCTTCAAGCTTCTTCAACAGATCAACATCCTTGGGTGACACCGTTGGCACGCTAACGGGCACTCCATCAGACCTCGGAATATGGGCCGCACCAAGACCACAAAGGATGGCTTTCCCCTTCACACCCTTCTTCTTCGCAAGTCTCATCTCATGGGCCTCTAGGGACTCCTTCAGAGGAATTTCCTTCTCAAGAGCGAAAGGATTCAGGATATCACGCGGACAAGCAAAGAAGGGTACCTGCAGCTGCGACACATCGGGCTTCAAAAAATAATCAGGCTGTGCCTCAGCATCATCTGCTGTGTGCCTAGCCAAAGTCAACCCCTCCATAATCACACCTATGGGATAATCCTGGTCGCGCTCCAGTTGAGCAATATGAGGAAGCTCCAAAAGCTTCAACTTCTCCATCGCAGCAACAAGATCATCATAAGTGTTCTCGTTGTAACCCGGTACTTGGGTGGCGGGCACAGTCAAGATATTATTCGCACACAGCTCCTCTACAGCCTCTGCCTTACTACGCACCAGCACACACTGAACAACATCCCCAAAGGAGTCCTTCACCTCTTGAGACTCCAGAGTTCTCAAGGCAGCAAGGCGCAAGCCATGGCTGATAAGCCACCTGCGCTCAGCAATGGTCGACACCAAGTGAGGGTACAACTCTTCATCGTATTCGATGCTGAGCTTGCGCAGCTTCCTCTCCTGTTTCTCCAGCAAACACTCTACGGACTTGCGGAACTCCTCCAAATTAGAGAAGTGCTCATTCTTCCCATTCTCCAAATATTTCAAAACCCAAAGACAAGAAGCCTTGTATTCTTTGAAGTTAGCACGCTCCTGGCTTAATTGGGCAAACAATGATAGCCTCTCATCAGAAAGCTTCTGAGCATACACAGTGGTGGACTCTGCTTCTGCCTGAGCAGCAGCTAACTGCGCCTTCAGTAGCTCAATCTCCCCATCCCTTTGCGCACTGCTGCTACCTTCACCCACATGCCTAGCCTTGAGCTGTGCAACCAATGAGGCTTGATGCGCAGCAGCCAAGCATAACTCCTCAATCAACTGGTCCGTATGCACATCTACAGAAGCCTTTGTCCCAGATCCTTGGACCCCCTGCGCAAGATGATCAGTAGGCGAGGGACTCGCCTTGGGGGGCGATTTCCCAGCGCGCACATCCCCAGCAGCTTCAACACTGCATGTAAATGACGAGGGCCCAAGGTTATTATTATCTCAGCGCAAAATATAAACCAAAATGTTGACGAAACGAGCCTAATTACTTACTTGAGGAGAGGAGTTTCAGTTGTATCCTTCTGCGATGCACTCTCCTCTGATGATGATTGCTCACCAGAGATAAGATGGCGCCTTCTTTTGGACGTACCAGCGCCATCATCCCCAGCAACTGTCTTGCGCTTCACCCCTTGGCCAGCGTCTTCTTGCCCACTTTCAGACATGGCAACCTCCCCACTCTCTGACGAATCAGTCTGCGATAGCTCTTCTACATGGATTTGTACCTCTGGAGTGGGAAAACTGCGCAGAGGAGTCGCCTCCAAAACAATTGGTGGTGTATCCTCTGGCTCCTCTTGCACGATCTACATCGTGCGCCCTGTGGTAGCCTGCAGAACTGGCTCCTCGCCATCTCTCAAAGGGCGCACACCCACAGTCACTTGTTTCGGCCTCTCCAAGCGAACAACACCGAATAGATCCATCTCTGCGCAACAAACAATAAACAAACACAAAATGAGTTAGATAAGCTACAAAGGGAAGAACGCTTACAACTAATAAGCGAAGAGGAAGGAAGAGACAAGCACCCACCCCGGCTATTCTCGTCCAAAAAAGTTGGCACTTCCTCCGGACTACCGAAGTAATTGCGACTGATGCCCATGTGCACCAAAAACTCCTCTGGATACGCCTTGATCGGTATGCGATTGGCATTAATCGTCTCCGCATCATCCGCACTATACGTTCCGGGGATGGGGCGCTCATCTCTAGGTAATGATTCTTGGGTATAGAACTCAAAAATCCATGGAAAAAATGCACTATCAACCCAAAAGAACTTTTCCGTATAGCACTGCAGTGGCCCTGCGCGCTTGGAAAAGGACACCCACCCGTTCGACCACGACGTGTGGTAAAACGCGCGGAATAGATGGATTGTGGGTTCAATCGCCAACAGGCGACAATTTACTTCAAAATTGGTTATTTTTGCTGCACCTATACAGTGCAGCTGGGAAATATGAAGACGATAATGGTTTAAAATATCGCACAAAAATAGGGAAATGGGCGCACGTTGGTTAGCAAATTCGAAGAAACGTGTGTATACCCCTACCTTCCCTTGAGGGAAGTTCGCTATTGACGCAGTCACCACCGGATGCAACGCGACCGGAATATAATAATCCGAGGTGAACTGACGAAGTTCGTCCTCAGATATATCGGAATTAAAATCGGATAACTGAAGAACCATGGTTAGAATTTAAAGGATTCTGAAGCGCACGCGCTGTTACCTTAGGAGTTCTTGATTTCTTGTTCGCTGTTTAAAGTTTTTAACAATGGCGGCAATAGACGATTTTACTGTGATAAGCACAGTGAAATGGAGATGACACCTTATATAGGGTTACAAGATCGCATGGATGATTGACATGTGTCACCCACTTGCTCTAATCGTGTGGCTGGGAGGACAAAAGGTGAAGCACTTTTTCACCCACCCCTCACGATTTACGAAGGAGATACGGATGTACTTGGACTAGATTAATTATATTGCTTCTTTAGGCGGGAAACACCTGAAACTTCTCCGCTACGAATTCCGGAATACCTTTTTGCTACATTTGTTAGTCTAGCATCCGCAGTCGTTACACTACGCATACTAGACTGGGGGGACATGATGACGTATAGTCCACATTCGGGTCACGAACCCGACCAATGGATGCTACTAACACTCAAGCCCATCACGAATGGGCTATCACGATAACGGTTTGGGCTTACGATGGCCCAAACCCGAAGTTATTTATGGTCTTGATATAGGATATCTCTTATTTATGGGATTGTATCAAACGACCGGTTTAGGCGGGATACGCCGAGGAGTGAGGAACACGAAACCAACAAGGATTTCGTGTGTATATAAAAGGTCTCTCGACTCTCATTAAAGGTACGATCTAATAACCCTAACTCTTCAACTAAACCCTAAAACCGATTACTTACTCTCACGCCGGAGGATAATCATGGGAGACAATCCCACGATAAGCCTAACGGTGTCTTTTTGTTTTCTTAGTGCGCAGGTCTCCAGCATTAAGATCTAATTGGTACGGAAACAAGGAACGCCCAACTTTTGTATCAACAATGATTGCAATGATATTATCATAGTCATGTACTCATGTATACCTTTACATATCTGCAATCAGCAAGTTAAATTTAGAAGCAGGGACGGAACCATGGCCAATTATGACCGGGTGCACAAATTTTTTGGAGCCGTAATAGTGAAACATATTTCGATGAACCAGGTGCATTTAAGATACATTTAGGAAAAATTGATGCTTTTTTCAAAAATTAACACTATATTGAAAAAATTCATAGGGGTCCCGGGCACCCGCGAAAACCCCCTGGCTTCGTCCCTGTTTAGAAGTATATGTTTAGGTCATTAATTATAGTCATAGAATGACCGTTTGGAGATGGAAGCACAATCTCATTTTGGAATGACTGTTGGTTTGGATTGTCAAAGTTGACATACAGGTACTCGAGGCTGTTGTCCCTAGTCGATATAAGTTGCAAGATAGTTTACTGAATAATAATTGTATTATCGATCTAACCTTTAAACATTTACATGTACATCGTATATATAAGGTTCCAGCGAACCATTGTGTCCATTCGGTAAAGGTATAACCGAATAACTAACTACCATAACTAACTTATAACTACCAATAACCGAATAACGGTTATTAACTAACTAACTAACAAGTTCAGCCCTTAGGCTTTTCGTTTGTTACATATACACCGAGCAATGGACGAGATTAGGTCCACATTCTCCTCCTTAATCTCGATCGTTGCTTCGTCCTAGATCTTGAACTCCGAGCATTTGACGCATATTGACAAATTTCAGCCTTGGTAAAGCTTTAGTTAATATATCTGCTCTTTGTAGTTCTCCACTGACGTGTTCCAAATTGATGTGTCCATTCTCTACGCATTCACGAATGAAATGATAGCGAATGTCGATATGCTTACTTCTTCCATGAAAAACTGGGTTCTTTATGAGTGCTATTGCTGAGATGTTATCAACCTTTAGTGTTATTCTTTCCTCCTTCCAACCCGTTATTTCACTGAGTAACCGTTTTAACCATAAAGCTTGACATGCTGCTCCAGTAGCTGCCATAAATTCTGATTCACATGATGAGAGTTATACCGTTGGTTGCTTCTGAGTACACCAGGTAATAGGTGATTCTCCAAAGTAGAATACAATTCCAGTAGTTCCTTTTCCTTGATCAGTATTGATTCCATAACTACAATCGCTATAACCTGTAATTTTTGCAGCCGCCATCTTTCTTGTATATAATACCATGCTCCTTTGTTCCTTTGATATATCGGATTACTTGCTTTATTGCCTTCAAGTGGTGATCCTTTGGTTCTTGCATAAATCTGCTGAGTAGTCCGACTGAGTAACTTAGATCTGGTCTAGTATGTAGTAGATACCTGAGACATCCAATTAGGCTTCTGTAATAAGTTGCGTCAACTGAGTTTCCATCTTCCGCCTTGACCAACTTAGTACCCGGATCCATAGGTATCTTTGTGTCATTACTTTCCATCATACTTGCATCCTTTAAGATTTTGTTGATGTAACTTGTTTGCTTGATTGTAATCTCTCCTCCTTGCTGAGTAACTTCTATCTCGAGGTAATAAGCTAACAATCCTAAGTCGCTCATTTCAAATTTGTCTTTCATCTAGGATTTGAACAAATCAATTTCCTTTCTTGGAGTGCCCGTGATTATCAAATCATCAACATAAACTCCAACTATCAGTGTGAAAGCCTTGCTTCTCTTCGTGTAAATTACTTGTTCGAGATTACATTTCTTAAAGTCTAATGACTTTAAGGTTTGATCAAGTTTCATGTTCCAAGCTCGTGGTGCTTGCCTTAAGCCATATAACGCTTTCGTGAGCTTTTAAACTTTCCCTGAATTTCCTTGTTGTATGAAACCTTCAGGTTGTGTAACGTAGACTTCTTCCTTCAATTCTCCATGCAAAGATGCTGATTTGACATCCAAGTGATGTACTTGCCATTCATGGTATGCAGCCAGTGCTAAAATCAAACGAACTATCTCAATGCGTACAACTGGTGCAAATACTTCGTCGAAGTCTATTCCTTGTTCCTGTACATATCCTTTTGCTACTAGTCTTGCTTTATATTTGATGATTTCTCCTTTTGCATCCCTCTTGGTCTTGAAGACCCATTTGAGTCCTATTGCCTTATGATTTGTAGGCAAAGTAGTAAGAGTCCATGTGTTGTTCTTGTTGATTGAATCCAGTTCAGCTTCCATGGCCTCGATCCATTTCTTATCTGTTGATGCCTCCTTGTAGTTACGTGGTTCTTCTTCCGTAAATAGTAGACTTTCAGTTTCAACTATACGTGAGAGGATCTTAAACACACGCCTTGTGTCTGATTTATACTTTGAGTATATACTAATTAGCACGCGGAATTTACTAATTAATACTTAGAAGATATGTGATGTAATATGTATGAAACAGTATATGATGAAACAGTAATGTAAACAAAACAATAAGCTTCAATATATTAATACGAGTGATCTGAATATCACTAGGGTTTACAAAAACCTTGAAGCAATCAATACGACTCTCTAAACTTTATTGTATGTATTCGTATAAACTCATAAGCCGTATGAAAAACATATATAACTCTATGCCCTAGGACCTCCTTTTATAAACAAGGAGTCCTAGGGTTTACAATGACTTCCTATACAAGATAAATCTTTACGTATCTTTTCTAAACTTATCTTAACATTCTATACATGTTTATCTCATCAGCAGTAGTATAATATACTCTAGCAGCACTATCTTTACTCCAGCAGTAGTATCCTTGCAGCAGCAACATTATTAACACTAGCAGTAGAATACTTAACACTAGCAGTAGTATTCTATACTTAGTATATTTTCACCTCTCTCACAGCATCACCAGCAGCAGAATGAATACACTAGCAGTAGAATAATTATAACCAGCAGCAGAATGAACACGTAGAGTATTTTCAAATTAGCATCAAGAGCAGCATTATCATCCAATAGTAGCAGCATCTTAAATCCCAACAATCCTCCCCTAAACTTGATATTTCCTCCAAAATCATCAAGTTTCTCCAGTTTTAGCTTCTGACCATCACCAGGAGGATGCTTCCAAACATCTTTTCAACAGATTCATAATTTGAGCACCTTTTCATACCTCTTTAACAACTTATATGCTTGATCATCAACCCAATAATCTTTCTGCAGCTGAAGTTTTCTACTTTGTAACATCTGCACAACTGCTCCTTTGTAGCTTGATAGGGGATAATCCTTTTCAGCTAGCATATAGAGAATGAGACCTCCTACACACAAGATATGTACTCCACAACCCTGAAATAACTTCCATCTAAGAACTTTGCAATTTGTAAGTTCTCTCCATTCTGGATCTTCAGTAGTTGGTTCAAACATGAGCTTCAAATAATTCCACATCATCTTGTCATGCATCTCTGTCGGATAATTTTTACCAAACTTGCTATCTTCAAACTTTTCTTTGTATATCCTCTAGAGTGTCTCTATATCCTCCCTGTCAAAGTAGTTCAACATTAGGTATCTGTAGTTCTTTCCATCAGTCCTCTTCACATCCCAATAGCTTTCACTTCCATCCTGAACACCTGAAGTTACATCAATGATTGAGTGTTTGATCTCAATTGGTACAACATCAACTGCTTCAGGCTCATTCATCTTTGTAACCATTGTTAAACTTTGCAATTGTTCCTTTTTATGTTCCTTGGGAATGTGCTCATCTTCTGAACTCTGCTCATCATCATGCTCTGCTTCTTTGATCTGCGCTGCTACTTTAGACTTAATAGCCTTTCTCTTCTTTCTCCCAAAAGTGATTAACATACTGCCTGTTCTTTTTACACCAGTGCTGACAGTCTCATCTTTCTCTTTTTCAGCCATCTTCTCAGTCTCCACTACCTCAGTTTCCATAGGAATGAATTGATCTACTTCTTTCTTAGCCTTCTCAAACATCTTTATGATCTCTTCATCTGAGTATGGTTTCAACTGGACCAGCTTATACCCCTTCATATTCTTCAAGTATTGCTCAAAATATTTTCTCTTTTGCTTCACTGTAGGTTCTTTGAGCAATTTCTTCTTTCTTCTCTCAGCTAGATACCATTTCTTCCTTTCATCCCTGAACCTTTTTAACCATTCAGCTCTACCTTCCTCTGTAACAGTATCTGCTATTTCCTCCTTTACAAGTGATGAACTCAAATAAGTACATTTTATTACTATCATTTATCCTATTAATTTGACTTGTTTTATTATATTATGTATGAGGATTGATACTTAATCGTTTACTTTTGTAATTCTCAGGTAAAAACAAGCATTTGGTGAAACTTGGCGATTTTAGACTAATTATGGAGCAAAACATGCAAGAAGTTAAGAGTCTACTGAAATGTACAAGATCAAGACAAATCTGCTCCAGATGCGCCGCATCTCACTTATTACATACGGCGCATCACTATCAAGATTTCACCAGATACGATCCAAGATACAAGAGGACATGCGCCGCATCTATTTATGGAGTTACGCCGCATCTTCTGGCGGTGTACGAATATTCCTGAATATATTAATCTTGGACCCCACGCGAAGTTAAGTCAATGCGCCGCATCTACTTACTAGATGCGCCGCATCTTACCCTCAGACAGAAACTATAAATACCCCAAGACCAGACGAATTTCGTAGCGCATATATTATACGAGGTACGAAGACCAGAGAAACCTAAGGCCGAATTCAGACGAATAGGCAGCACAAGACACACCCGAACGAAGATACAAGAGCTGTAAGAAGGTGCTGCATGTGTTTAATTCATTAAGTAGTTTTGTTTTATTGTGTTAGTAAACTTTAATTCATCAGGATTGATGGCTTGTGTAATGTGACAACGGAAAGATTGCACTCCCTTAAAACTGCTTTCCCATCAATTAAAGTTTATATGTTGATGTCTTTGGTTACTACTTATTAGTGCATTGATAACCTCTGTGTTTATTAGTGGCCTGCGCATTTGACTACGGAAGAGAATGTGGCTCCCACGGTTGTTACTAAATTGATCACTTAGGAATAACTTTTAGACATAAGTAATCATTAAGGGTTTACTCGCCGATAAGAATAGGACCAACGAGAAAGGATTAACTACATACACTTCATATAAAACTATCAATAAAACAAGTGACAATCTACTTAATCATAAGGACAGATCTTCTTATTGTCTCAAGTATTTATCTGTGTACGTGTGTGCTATTCGCTGATTCGTGCCTATTGGTTTAGTTTATTATTTAATTGCAACCAAATCGTGCCAGTCTCTCAGGCTGAACCCCCTTGCGTTAGATTAGGTTGTATAGCTAATTTAGAATATTAAAATACTGATTAGAATAACGAGATAATACGTTCCACTCTTAGTGATCGACACTCTACTTACCATTATATTCATACTGACCGGGTACACTGCTCGTTAAGTGTGTGTGTTATTGATAAGTCGGCTAAATATAAATTTAAAACTTGAGTAGGCATTAATACTGCTAAACCGCAACGACACATCGCACGCATCAAGTTTTTGGCGCCGCTGCCGGGGAGTGAATTGTTATTATCTGTTAATTTGATTAGTATTTTAATTAGATTTTTAATTTTTTATCTAACCGCTAATTCTGTTGTGTATTAGATTATTTGCATTCATTGTATTATTTTGCATATTTTCTGTTTTGTGTGTTATTTGTTTGCTTTTGTTTGTGTTTATTTTTTTTTGTGTTTTTATTTGTTTTTATTTTTTCGTATTTTCTGTGTTCTGCTATCGTTGTACTGAGCTAAATCGAACGATACGGCGCATCTGATTTCTCAGATACGGGGTATTGCGTTTAATTTTTTATAAAATACAACGCGTTTAATTAATTCGATACGACGCATCTTTTCCCCAAGATACGGCGTATCTGTTTTTGATAAATTTTTTTTCTAAACGTTAACGCCATACGACGCATCTGCTTTAGCAGATACGGCGTATCTATTATTTTAATTAAAAACAGTTTTCGAATTATTAAACAGATACGACGCATCGATCTCTGTCGATACGGCGTATCTTCTGAATCAAAAATCTTATATTTTGAAACGTAACGAAAATACGGCGCATTAACTTTTGTTAATACGACGCATTTAATTTTAACAAATATCGATTTTTGATAATTAAAATTGATATGGCGCATTCTAATTTCTAAGCGGCGTATCTATTTTCTGAATAAAGTCTGATTAAATTTTAACGATTATAAGATACGGCGTATCCAACTTTTTGGATACGGCGCATCGTCTGCAGATATCAGCAACTTTTATTTTTTCTTATCTCCGAACGGAAAATACTCTGACCCTTATACCTGGAAACTTTTACTTTGAAATCTACCTCTCTTTAATTTTCAGGAACAATGTTCGATATTTTCCCCAACTTGTTCGGAAGACCCCAAAGAAATCTTACCATGGAAGAGTTTGCACTACAAATCGCTCAAGCCAATGAAAAAGAACATCATGAAGCAAGAAACTTTATTAATGAATTCAAAGGCAGTCATGAACTGTTACTAAAGGAACAAAACAACATGATTTATGGATTGGCAATCGAAGTGCACCAATTGTCAACGGTGCTTAACAGGGTTCTTTTGGTAAAGCAAGACTTGAAAGGGATTACAACTAGAGGCGGAAAGTCGACCTTTCATATCGGAGAGACACCCGAGGATGACGATACAAACAAGATTTCCCGTGAATCTTTATCACCTGAGCAAGAGCAACCAAAAGAGACTAATCCAGAACCTGTAATCAGAGAAGAACCTTCTGTTGAACCTAAACGATCAACACTACCTTTCCCACATAGGGTAAGGAAAGAGAAAGAAGATGCCTATCAAAAGAAATTCCTGGAGAATCTCAAGCAGCTGCAGCTAAGCATATCATTTATGGAAGCCCTGGTGCAAATGCCAAAATATGCTAAATATCTGAAGAGCTTGCTTACAAACAAGTCTAAACTTGAAGAGGCTTGCACCATAACAATGGGGAAAAGAAGCTCAGCAGCATTGCTCAACAAACTTCCGTCTAAAGAAAAAGATCCAGGGAGTTTCACTATTCCTTGTCATATTAAAAATTTGCATATTGAAAATGCTTTAGCCGACCTAGGAGCTAGTATAAGTCTTATGCCCTCTTCTATGTATGACAAATTAGGTCTTGGTGAACCAAAACCTACTAGGATGTGCTTAGAACTAGCTGATAGGTCCATACAATACCCATTAGGAATAGCTGAAAATATATTAATAAAAGTTGATAAATTTGAATTACCTATCGACTTTGTTATCCTCGATATGCATGAAAATTCTAGAACTCCTATAATATTAGGACGACCATTTTTAGCCACTGCTAGGGCCATAATCGATGTTTTTAATAAAAAGATAACTCTTACCATAGGAAAAGATGAGGTTGAGTTTAACATGGAACAATCTATGAGTAAAGATAATTCCGATGACGATGAATGCTATAATGTCGATGTTTCTGATGACACGATTAATCAATTTACTCAGAAATTGTTAAAAAGTAATTTACTTGATTCTTTTCTGCTTAAAAATCTAGAAAACACAATTGCTATAAAAGATCAAGTTGAAGAAATACTTTGATAATAAAATTGAGGATAACGAGAACGAGGTGGTGGAGTTTGAACCTGAAGTATTGGAATGAAGAGCTGAACGTGAGTCTAACTTGAAGACTCTGGAATAAAGACAAGTGCTGACCGGGAGACAACCCGGAGAAATTTTTATTATTCTGTTTTTGTGTCGAGTCAGTCAGGCCGCAGAGGATACGGCGCATATCGATCCTGAGATGCGACGCATCTCCTGCACTGGTCATATCTTATTTTTCTGCATTTTTTTTTATTTTCGACTTTAAAACTTTTTATCAGTTTATTTTAATGCTGCGCATCCCTGGTTAAGGATGCGGCGCATCTTCTATTCTGATCCGTATTTATTCCAGGCTCGATACGGCGTATCTTCTTCCATAAGATACGGCGCATCGACTGACCTGATGATTTTCATTTTAATTTTTAAGTTTTATTTTTAACTAACTACTAATGTATTATGCAAGTTTGAACCTTTCTTAACTTAGGTGTGTTTTAAAGTCTTGGTGGTATTATAGATTCCTGCATTTCCTGTGGATACATCTATTATGAAGCTTAAACGTTCTAATCCACAAGAAAGATGATTTTTGCTCTTATACAAATGGAGGATCATACCGAGCAAATCTCAGGGGAGTTTTTCTGTTCTAATTCTTTTATTTTCCAGTTTTTAACCTTTTATACAAACAACGAGGACGTTGTTTAACTTAAGTGGGGGGATTGGAGAATTAGAACACTTAACACTTACTTGTCCTAAACTTTTCAAAATATGCTTAAAATGTGCTTAATATATCAAAACTTAAATTTTTTTTAGCATGTTTTTGTTTAAAGTCTAAGTTGCATTGCTGCACACATGACGTTATTTTTAAAAATTGTGATTTTTCAAAATTCACAAATCTATGAGTGTGCCGGTGACTTGTAAACTTTAGAACTTGGCTTGTATACTATTCGAGACCACCATAATAAATATTATTTATATAATTGTAATGACTTGTCTAAATTGGTAAAATTCTAGGATTACACCCAAATAGCCTTTATATGTTATGTATTATTAGCTAACTACATTGGTTAGTTAACCCCCGTATAAACCTTTTGTTACTCTCATTTTTAGAGTAAGATACCCCTAGAAAAATACTCAGAGCTATTCCTTTCGTTTCTTACACCTTTGTTTAAAATGTTTCGTTACACCCTTACACCTTAGCCTACCCTATAAATTAAAATCCGTGGTTGGTTAATTGCTTTAGGCAAAGTGTGTTTCCTTACATTACCTGTGTTCGCGTGCGTAATTCATTATCTATGGTTAGATCGGGAAATTGCACAATGCAATTGGAGTGAAAGTAAATATTGTATATCTTTGAGTTTATTTTTCATGTGTTTACTACTTTCACTATTACCGTTATTTCTGAAGTCATGAAAAGTATGGAAAAATTATCCAGAATTATCATTATAGTGATGTGGTGAAATTTTACACATCTTTTTTTATGTTAAAAAAAAAAAAAAAAAAAAAAAAATCGAAAAAATAAGAAAAGAAAAAGAAAAAAGGAAAAGTTGGATGTTTGATTTAACCAACTTATGTAAAGTTTTGTATTAAGTGGTCGATATCACCACTAATTGTTTTATATTATATCTATGGATTGAATGGGAGTTGGCAGTTATGGGAACACCAACTAAGGTTTATTCTTTGATTAAGATCTTGTTGAGTATAATTCGTGTCTACCTAAAGCGTGTGTTTCAAGTGTTAAAGCGTGAGTTATTCAATGATATGAGTCTTATTCATGGGATGGTTGGGATAGTGATTAACCACACTTAGGATTTTAATTTATCTGTTTTGTTTATTTCTCATTTTACACCAATTTATATCCCAAAATTTATCCATACCCTATATTATTCTTTATCCAACCAAACCTTTGATTTATTGAGATTAGGGATTTGAGCAATCTTAAGTATCGTAGTCGTGGATTCGGCTATGTATTTATGATTTTGTCGCCCTTTTTGATATATTATTATTGGTGAAGTTTGGACCTATCTTTAGCCTATTCGAGTTAAGGATTTGAGCAATTGCAAGTATCGTGTTCGTGGATTCGATCATGTATTTGTGATTTTGTCGCCTTTTCTGGAATTTGAGATCGATAGAGATTAAGGAGAATAATTAACCCTTAAACCTCAAAAACCCTTTTTACCGCTTTAGACTTGTTATTCCTTGGCTTTAGTGGGGGAGATGTGTATACTTGCCAAGCTTATGATAGAATATTCGTCGCGACTGGACAGTTAAACGATTAGATTTGCTTTTATCAAATTATTTTATTTAACTTCTAATTCGTTAAGTGTTTGGTTGTGTGATTATGACAAAAATGAATACATGCTTAAATATAAAAATAAATCCTAACATCTTTTAGGATACATTTTCATAAGATTAATTCTAAGGTTTACTTGGGGACAAGTAAAGTTCAAGTGAGGGGGATATTTGATGAACTCAAATAAGTATATTTTATTACTATCATTTATCCTATTAATTTGACTTGTTTTATTATATTATGTATGAGGATTGATACTTAATCGTTTACTTTTGTAATTCTCAGGTAAAAACAAGCATTTGGTGAAACTTGGCGATTTTAGACTAATTATGGAGCAAAACATGCAAGAAGTTAAGACTCTACTGAAATGTACAAGATCAAGACAAATCTGCTCCAGATGCGCCGCATCTCACTTATTACATACGGCGCATCACTATCAAGATTTCACCAGATACGATCCAAGATACAAGAGGACATGCGCCGCATCTATTTATGGAGTTACGCCGCATCTTCTGGCGGTGTACGAATATTCCTGAATATATTAATCTTGGACCCCACGCGAAGTTAAGTCAATGCGCTGCATCTACTTACTAGATGCGCCGCATCTTACCCTCAGACAGAAACTATAAATACCCCAAGACCAGACGAATTTTGTAGCGCATATATTATACGAGGTACGAAGACCAGAGAAACCTAAGGCCGAATTCAGACGAATAGGCAGCACAAGACACACCCGAACGAAGATACAAGAGCTGTAAGAAGGTGCTTCATGTGTTTAATTCATTAAGTAGTTTTGTTTTATTGTGTTAGTAAACTTTAATTCATCAGGATTGATGGCTTGTGTAATGTGAAAACGGAAAGATTGCACTCCCTTAAAACTGCTTTCCCATCAATTAAAGTTTATATGTTGATGTCTTTGGTTACTACTTATTAGTGCATTGATAACCTCTGTGTTTATTAGTGGCCTACACATTTGACTACGGAAGAGAATGTGGCTCCCACGGTTGTTACTAAATTGATCACTTAGGAATAACTTTTAGACATAAGTAATCATTAAGGGTTTACTCGCCGATAAGAATAGGACCAACGAGAAAGGATTAACTACATACACTACATATAAAACTATCAATAAAACAAGTGACAATCTACTTAATCATTAGGACAGATCTTCTTATTGTCTCAAGTATTTATCTGTGTACGTGTGTGCTATTCGCTGATTCGTGCCTATTGGTTTAGTTTATTATTTAATTGCAACCAAATCGTGCCAGTCTCTCAGGCTGAACCCCCTTGCGTTAGATTAGGTTGTATAGCTAATTTAGAATATTAAAATACTGATTAGAATAACGAGATAATACGTTCCACTCTTAGTGATCGACACTCTACTTACCATTATATTCATACTGACCGGGTACACTGCTCATTAAGTGTGTGTGTTATTGATAAGTCGGCTAAATATAAATTTAAAACTTGAGTAGGCATTAATACTGCTAAACCGCAACGACACATCGCACGCATCAACAAGCTTTAATAGTTCCATATCAGCATCAGCCTTAACCCTCTCTTCATCCCAAGCATCTAACACAGCTTGTGTTTTGGCCTCATCTTCTGCATGTTTCTGCCTTTGAGCAAGCACCATTTGGTTCTCTTCTTCAAGATCTGCAGCTAACTTCTTTGCAGCTTCTTCATTATATGCAATCTGCTTGTCTTTAGGCCAAAACTCAAAAGGTAATTCAGTATAAGGCTCAGGCTCTTCAATCAAAATACCTTTACCTTTTCCTGAATATGATTGTGATTGAGTTTTCTTAGCTGTGGGTGAGGGTTCTCTGATTAATACTCCTTTCAGTGGTTGTTGTTGTGGTTGTGGTTGTGGTTGTGTAGGTGTAGGTAATGATTGTTGTTGTTGTTGTTGTGCTTGTGAAGTTTTTAGATTGATCATAACTTGAGCCACAATCTCAGCAGTAGAATATGGCTCAGCAGTAGTATGCACTTCACTAGCAGCAGTATGACCTTCAGCAGTAGAATCAACCAACTGAGTCACTTTTTCAAGTACAACTTCATTTCCTTCTTTGTCAGCCACCACATAATCATTTTTATCTCCACCGCTTTCCATCTCCATATTCATAGTAGCACTATCAGTCTTTGTAGTCTCAGCCTCCCCTGAATCTGTTGTTTCTAACCTCCCCTGTTTGGTAGCATCCTGTTCTAAACCAACTTCATCTGAGGAGCCAACTCTCTGTGCTGTACCCACCTTCTTCAGTCTCCTAAGGTGAGTAGCTCTTGACCTTTTTCCCTCCAATTGTGCAACTCTCAGCTTTAAATTTGTAATTTCTTCACCCTGTGCAGCTGTTAGTTGTTGAAGGCCAAGAACCTGTTCAGACAATTTTGTACATTTTGCCATCAATTCCTTTATAAGTTCCATGCTATCCTCACTACTTCGGCCTGTGTTACCTGGCCCGAGAGTAGATCACTGGATGTAAACTCAGTATCAAACCTGGTTTGATCAGCTGAGCCCCCCAAATTATCCATTTGGCTGGGGTTTCCATCACCTGTTTCAGGTTCATGAGAACCTTCAACATTAGATGTTGCCTTGGTTAGGGTCTTATTGATGGTACCACTGACCTGCTCTGCTTCTAAGCCAGTAGCAGTAGTGGCAGCCCCTTCCAACATGTCACTCACCACTTCCTTTATAAGTTCCATGCTATCCTCACTACTTCGGCCTGTGTTACCTGGCCCGAGAGGTAGATCACTGGATGTAAACTCAGTATCAAACCTGGTTTGATCAGCTGAGCCCCCCAAATTATCCATTTGGCTGGGGTTTCCATCACCTGTTTCAGGTTCATGAGAACCTTCAACATTAGATGTTGCCTTGGTTAGGGTCTTATTGATGGTACCACTGACCTGCTCTGCTTCTAAGCCAGTAGCAGTAGTGGCAGCCCCTTCCAACATGTCACTCACCACACCTGTGACAGCCTCATCTGCAATACCCATACTGACACTGGCCTGAGGGTGCTCAGTGTCCTCATTAGGTGAATCCCTAGGGGTTTGGATCTTTTGAGGTTGTTGTGGTGATGTATCAAAAGTGGGTGTGTGATGGGTAGCAGTTGTGATTTCTGCTCCTTCACCCTGGTTTTGAGCCAGTGACAACATATAAGGAAATAATGCTGTCACAGTCCCAGAAAAATCCTTGCCATCCTTTTTCAAATAAGAAAATAATTTCTTTTGAAGCATAGGGCAAACAAAAATTCTTTTATGAGCAATAGGATTTGTCATTTGTTTGTTCAAAATCAGTTGTAGAAATCTTAGATAAATATAAAAATTGCCATTTATATTCTTCTTCATACCATCAAAAACCATTTTTGAAAAATTGAAAGGTTTTCCTGTAGCCAGACAAATCATAGCCGAAGCCTGAGTTGTGCTGAATTCATTCCAACCTGAGGTTTTAGGACTTAAACAATGCAAGATGGTATGAATCAAAAATTTCCATTGAGGACTGAGAAGACCTTTATAAAATTTTAAACTGTTATTTTTCTTCTCATACCCCATGGTTTCAAGTTGCTCAAAAATGATAGAATTTTCAAGGCATATTATTTCTTCATTATCTACAAAGGAAAGAGCTTCCCTCACAGATGACTCATAAATAATAATCCTGTGGCCATCTACCTTAGCCTTTAGTTGTTCTTCCTCGTTTGAAGTTATGGCCTTGACAGTAGACCAGAACTGATCAATGTGGGAAATATATATAGTTGGGTTTGCTGTTAATGCACACCTTATATGAGTAGCATTCAAAAAATCAACAATTTCAGCGAAACCATCAGCTTCCTTCGGCTTTTGAAGAAAGGCAACCTGATTATGACTATCAGAAAATTCTCTTTGTGATATGATGAATTAGGGTTTGGAATTAAAAATTTGAAAATTAGATGTTAATAGTTGTGTAAGGGTTTGATTTTGAATGATTTATGAGCGCACGAAACCAACTATGTGAATCAATTAGGTTTTTAAACTCTTTGATGAACAAGTTACAAAATCATCCCTGCACTTACAAAACAAGCAGTAGAATACCAGCAGTAGAAAGTTTTTGCCTAGCAGCAGAAACTTTTTGCCTAGCAGCAGAAACTTTGTGCCAAACAGCAGAAACTTTTTGCCTAGCAGCAGAAACTTTGTGCCAAACAGCAGAATCTTTTTGCCTAGCAGCAGAAACCTTGCTGAACTCCACAAACACCTTTTCTCAATAATAAAGCATTCTCCATTGACTTTTCCTGCAAAAGATTAGTCCAAAACCACAAAAACACAAGAATTTCCATGCCACAAAAATTACAATACTCAGTTATACTTAGCAGTAGAATAGACAATTAGCAGCAGAACCAAGTATAACTAGCAGCACTATCCACAACAAACAGCAGAAACAACTTTTTGACTTAAATAACAGCACAAATCCTTTTCAAAACATTACAAACACACAAAGAGATAAGTTTTTCAAACATTAATCATTCCAATACTAGCAATTAAGAATTTAAATCTACCCACATCAAAACATTTTGTGAGCAAATCTGCAACATTGTTATCAGTATGGATTTTAACAATTTGAATTAACTTTTTCTCATAACAATCTCTTATAAAGTGATGTCTTATCTCAATATGTTTTGTTTCTACCCAGCTTGAGTCTTCTAATACTTTGAGCACATTTTTGGGTTCAATCTGTGATAAAAAGCATACAAACAGACACTCATTTTTGCTTTCATGATCTTTTGATTCATACACAATACTAAGAAAGCCATGATGATCTGGTTCTTGTGTCTGTCTTCTGGTCTTCACACCAGACTGTATGTCACCAATCACATTGTTAAGTGGATGATTCTTGTGAACTGTTGCATTGGGAATCTGAGGAACTGCATATGTGTTAGGCATGTTATGAAATTCTACTTCATTAACTTGCTCAAACTGAGACGCAGAGGTAATTATGTTCACATTTGGTATAGTAGTAGAAACTTCTGGCCTAGCAGTACTAACTCCATTTGTACTGCTTTCAGTATTCACATCTGTACTACCCTGCTTTCTATCTCCATTAGATAGTTGTGAAACACCATTCATTGAAGTAAAATCATCCCTAGTAAAGTCCCAAATTGGCATCACTATATGATCTTGATCATTTTCTTTCTCCTTGGTTCATCAACATCAATGTATTCTTCTGAACCTACAAAATCATAAGTATCTGTACCTGCAACAACTGGTACATAGTTCATAGTATGGGTTAAAGAATCAAGATCAAACAACCATGTTGGACCAGCACCTGCAACATTAGATTTATTCTCCAAAAACTCAACATGCAGATTTTCCTTAATCTTCTTGGTTCTTAAATTATATACCCTGAAAGCTTTACTAACCATAGAGTATCCAACTAAGTAACCTTCATCAGATTTACCATCAAATTTTCCCAAATGATCTAAGGTATTGAGAATTGTAACATAACATCCAAAAGGTCTCATGAATTCTAAGGTAGGAGATCTACCCCTAAACAGCTCATAAGGAGTCTTGTTTTTAGATTACACTACTAAAACCCTGTTTTGCGCATAACAAGCAGTATTAACTGCTTCAGCCCAAAAAGTGATGGGTAGCTTTAAGTCAGCTAACATGGTTCTAGCAGCCTCTATTAATGTCCTATTCCTCCTTTCAGCAACACCATTCTGCTGAGGAGTTCTAACAACACTAAATTCTCTCCTAATACATTTTTCTCTACAAAAGTCATCCACAACTCTATTCTTGAATTCTGTCCCATTGTCACACCTGATGATTTTCACCTTCTTATCAACTAGATTTTTTACCTCAGTTATAAAAGTCTTAAGGATACCAGCTGTCTCATCCTTAGTTTTAAGAAAGAAAACCCATGTGAACCTGCTATAATCATCAGTCACAACAAGACAATATTTCTTATGCAAAATACTACTCACAGAAGTAGGACCAAACAAGTCCATATGAAGCATATATAATGGGTGAGTAATAGAGTTAAGGGTCTTGGGCTTACAAGAAGCTCTGTGTTGCTTACCTTTAAGACAGGCAACACATGTTTGATCATTTTCAAATCTTTTCTGAGGTAAACCTCTTACCAAATCATCTTTTACAATCTTATGAATGGTTTTAAAATTAATATGACCAAGTATTCTATGCCAAAGCATAGACTCATCTAATGTGGCTTTGCAATCAAACAAGTAAGATTCTCCTTAGGAACAATGTTCTTCATATCAATACTGTATAAATTGCCTTTTCTAGGAATTTTAAGCAATACTTGACTTTCATCAGGTAACTTAAAATCTTTAGAAAGGACAAGGCATTCAGTATCAGTAAAAAGAACTTTGTTCTTCTTGTCACACATCTGTGAGACACTAAAGATATTATACTCAAGTTCTTTTACAAAATACACATCTTCAAAGTCCAAATTTCCAGTTTTAATAGTACCTTTACCAGAAATTTTACCACCAATAACTCCTCCAAAGCTAACATGTTGACCATCCAGGGGTGTAAAGTCTGAAAGATATGATATGTTGCCAGTCATGTGCCTGGAACATCCACTGTCTGAGTATCCTTGATCTTCTTTCTTAGTACCTGAATGTTCCTGCACACAAAATAAAGGAATTAGTTCCTTTTGGGGACCCAAGCCATTACTGACTTGGATCTGCCTCGTGCATCAATATAGGTGTATTTATTAAAGATCATTGATGCACCATTGGGTTTGATAGGTCTCCATTCCCAATGTGCTGAGGCCTTCACAACATCTCCCATGTTTGCCCTTTTTGTGTTTACAAACCAAGTAGTAGAAACATTTGGCCTAGCAGTAGAAACTGCTGGCCTAACAGTAGAAACTGCTGGCCTAGCAGTAGAAACTGCTAGCTCAGTTGTTTTAACTTTTGGTACCCATTTTTGGTTGTAAACAACTCTTTTCTTATAAAAGGACCTTTTACCTGTTTGTGCTGATTTAACAAAAGATGTCATTGATTTTGCACTTGAAACAGGTTGTTTTGGGTAAGCAGTCTTATTTGGTCTAGCAGTAGAAAGTAGAAAGTGTTTTGTTGCCAGACTTCAATAGAACTGCTTTGGGAAACATGTTTCTTTTAACAGAATAGTTATCATTCACCCTAGTTTTCCCAAAAACCATCCTTCTTCCCTTATGGTAGTCACATTTAGCATGCAAATGGTCAAATCTTCCACATATATGACATGCTTTATTATTCATCACAAAGTCACTACCAAGTTGTTGAGATTTTAAATTGTTCTAGTTCCTTTGGTTTCCCCTAGGAGCTGGTGACCTATTTCTATACATCTCAACATACTTAACTGTTGGCCTAGATTGATTAACATGTTTTCTAGGTGTAACAGCTTTATCTTTAACCACTTCCTTAACCACATTAGCAACAGTAGTTTCTACTTTACACTTATTCTCAGACACATTTTCATCAACAAGAGAAGAATCACTAGCACTTTCAAACACTTCTTCTAACTTAGGAATCTCAACAGAATTAGGACCATACTTAAGTTCAGGTTCTTGAAATTCATCTAATCATGTGTGTGCTAGGTCAATACCTGGAGGTGAGGGAACACCTCTGTATGGTGGAGGAACAGAGTTATAGCCTACACCAGACTTAACTTTGTTGACTACCTGTGCTTGCCAAATTTTATTGACTTCTTCAGACTGATAAGCTAATGTATCAACAGAGATTTGAACATTTTCATTAATCTTTTTAAGTCTCTCTATTTCTGCTCTAAGGGCCTCATTAACAGTAATCTTATAGTCTAAATCTCTTTTTAGTACAGCTATATCATCATTGTATTTAGACTCATTTGCCCTATAATGTTCTAGTTGTTTTTATAAAACTGGTATGCCTCTTTTATGATTAGCTAGATTAAATTTGACATTATCTAACTCTATCCTTCACTATCATACAGTTTTCTAAGCCTATCACATTCTTTTAAAGCATGGCATGATTTAGAACAACTTTCAATAGTTTGTACCTCTGAGTCTGAGAAAGCCATCAAAGCAAACTCTGTTGCCACCATTGCTTTTTCTGTTGGTGCTTCCTCTTCATCAGCCATGAAGCTCCAATCATAGTTAACTCCATCAATAGCCAGCATAGCCTTTGGCTCTTCCACAGTTGGCTCCTTCTTTCTGTCCTGTTTATACCATGAGCTTCTATTGTCCTGCTTCCTTGGCATTCTGCACTCTCTTGCAAAGTGTCCCAACTTGTGACAATTGAAACACTCCACCTTCTTCTTATCAAACCCAGCAGTCTCATTACCATTGATGGTAATTTGTTTTCCAATTCTTTGCCAAAACTTCTTAGCCCTCATGCTAAGAAGAGCAACTTGCAATTTGATGTCTATCTCCTCCAAGTCATCATCATCCACTTGCTCAAGGTCTTCATGAGTCAAAGGAGAACCACTAGTCTGACTAGATATGAAAGCATAGAATGTAGAGTCTCCAAGACCAGCAACATTCTTTTGTAAACTAGCAGTAGGAACACCATGACTAGCAGTAGAAACTCTAAAGCTAGCAGTAGGAACAACTTTATCATCATTAACCTCCTCTGACTGGCTAATGTGGGAAGATGACAGAAGTGCCATATTCCCAGAACTTGTACTTAAGTTTCCAGCCTTTTTCAATCTCTGTTCAACAATTTTGAAGTTGTTGTAAAGATCATTGAGCTTGATTCACACAATAACATGTGTGTTGAATTCTGATGGTAGACTTCTCAGAAACTTCATGTTGAGATCTTCCTTGTCTATCTCAACTCCTAAGACAGTCAACTGTGTAACAATCTTTTGTAGTCTTGTAAACATGTGATCAAGAGACTCATTGCACGTTGAAGAGAAGTTTTCAAAACTTTGCTTTAGCAATGTTTTCTGAGTCTTTTTGGTGACTTCATTGCCACCAAACACTGCATAGATTTCATCAAACAAGGACTTTGCAGTTTTATACTTGCTAAAAGCAAGTATTTGATCATCAGGAAGAGTCATTAGTAGCAAACTTCTAGCCTTTAAATCATTCTTCTTCTGAATTCTTTCATCATTAGTAACAGGGCCAGAATTCTGTTTTTGAACAGACTTGCCATCAATTTGTTCTATAGTAAAGCCTGGCATGAAAGAATCACCACACATAATGATCTCTCAGAGAGCATAATCTTGAACAAGAAAATAATGTTCTATCTTTATCCTCCACAACTCATACTCATTGAGTTTGAGTTTTGGAAGTCTTGCAGCAATGTTAGACTGACTGTTCTCCATCTCCATTTGTAAAAGTGAATTTACTGTCTTCTTTGGATCTTCTAATTTAAAGTATAAGAGCCTGGCTCTGATACCACTTGAGAGGATCTTAAACACACGCCTTGTGTTTGATTTATACTTTGAGTATATACTAATTAGCACGCGGAATTTACTAATTAATACTTAGAAGATATGTGATGTGATATGTATGAAACAGTATATGATGAAACAATAATGTAAACAAAACAATAAGCTTCAATATATTAATACGAGTGATCTGAATATCACTAGGGTTTACAAAAACCTTGAAGCAATCAATACGACTCTCTAAACTTTATTGTATGTATTCATATAAACTCATAAGCCGTATGAAAAACATATATAACTCTATGCCCTAGGACCTCCTTTTATAAACAAGGAGTCCTAGGGTTTACAATGACTTCCTATACAAGATAAATCTTTACGTATCTTTTCTAAACTTATCTTAACATTCTATACATGTTTATCTCATCAGCAGTAGTATAATATACTCTAGCAGCACTATCTTTACTCCAGCAGTAGTATCCTTGCAGCAGCAGCATTATTAACACTAGCAGTAGAATTCTATACTTAGTATATTTTCACCTCTCTCACAGCATCACCAGCAGCAGAATGAATACACTAGCAGTAGAATAATTATAACCAGCAGCAGAATGAACACTTAGAGTATTTTCACATTAGCATCAAGAGCAGCATTATCATCCAATAGCAGCAGCATCTTAAATCCCAACAATACGTGTCATCGAATATATGTCATTTAAGTTTCTGAAACCTCATACTGGTATATCATCAAATCCATTTCCTGAGTTCCTTAGTGAACTAGTAGTAGCTTCTTCCTCTTTTGAGTTTGGGTTATAAGTATATGTTTGTGGGGTAATTGGAGATTTTGGAGCAGTATTTGGTTCCTGTTCATGATGGGTATTTGTATTATTTTCTGAGTTGACTGATGTAGTGTTTCCATTGTCGACTCCTTCTACCACAAAACTTGCCCAAAACGAGCCTTGTGTACTTGTTTCCTCTCTGTTGTTATCCCAATCCCACGGTTTTGTTTCCATAAACCTTACATCCCTGCTAACATGTTTCCTTTCTCCTGTTGGATCATATAGCCTGTATGCTTTTGATCCTTCCTCTACGCCTAAGTAAATCATGGGTATGCTTCTATCATCCAGCTTTTGCAAATGAGGTATCGTTATCTTGGCATAAGCTGTGCATCCGAATATCCTTAAGTTTTCCAGATTTGGTTTTCTATTGTAGAGTGCCTCATATGGAGTTTTATCCACCACGGCTCTTGTAGGTACCTTGTTTAGTATGTATATGGCGTGTCTGACTGCTTCCGCCCAAAATTTTAATGGTAACTTCATTGCTTTCATCATACTTCTAGTAGTAGATAGCACTGTTCTGTTTCTTCTTTCCACAACTCCATTTTGTTGTGGTGAGTAAGGTGCCATCAATTGTCGTGCTATTCCATTTTCTTTACAGTACTTGGTGAATTCATTAGATGTGAACTCACCTCCCCTATCTGTTCTTAGCATCCTTAATTTTGTTCTCATTTCTATTTCAATCTGTTGTCTAAATTCCTTGAAAGTGTTAAATGCCTGATCTTTCGATGTCAGAAAGTAAGTCCACATGAACCGTGTACAGTCGTCCACTAACAAGAAAATGAATTTCTTTCTGGAGTGTGTGGCTGGACTTATAGGGCCACAGAGGTCTCCATATACTAAATCTAACGGATTATTTGATCTGAACTTAGCTTGATTTGGAAATGGGGTTCTACTGTGTTTTCCTAATATGCAGGCATCACAAATCTGTCCTGCATGATTTATTCTTGGTATTCCTTCCACTAGGCTCTTCCTTGTCATCGTATTGATGTCCTCAAAGTTTAGATGACCTAATCTAGCGTGCCACAACCATGCTTGGTTATTTATATTTGCTAAGAGACATACGGGTGTTTCTATTTGCAGTCTGATGCTGTAAAGTCTATTCTTAGATCTTTCAATCTTTATCAACAACTTATTATTCTTATCATACAAAGTTAGTTGGTTTCCTTCCATGATGATTTTACATCCTATCTCTGTGAGTTGTCCTAAACTTAGTATGTTGCTCTTGAGGTTTGGAATGTAGTTTACATCTGATATAATCTTTTGTTCGTGATTCCTACACCCTAACAATATAGAGCCTCTTCCCTTTATTTCTACATATGATTCATCTCCAAAACGAACACGTCCTGTTATACTTTCGTCAATATCTCTGAAATGACTCTTAGTCCCCGTCATATGGTTACTTGCACCATTATCTAAATACCAGATACTTGCATCTGTTGTAGTATACTTTCCGGGTTGAATTTGTCCTTCATTCAACAGTACTTCCTCGTGTTCAGTTTCGTGTGTTGCCATTAACAATGATGGTTCTTCGTCTTCTAGGATAAGGTTTGATTGTTCCTGAGTTGTCGATGTTTGTGTGCAGTCCTTTCTGAAATGTCCAAGTTTCCTACACTTGTGACATTGTACTTTGCTCATGTCCCACTCACGCTTATTCCATTTTGTTTTTCCTTTGTGAGTTGAGCCTTCCTCTTTCGAGTCATATTTATTTCTATTACGTTGCCAGTTTCCTCGTGAAAAGTTTGATCTGCCTCCGTGATTACCGAATCGCCTTCCTTTTTTCGAGTGTTCGCCGTATGCGAATAGTAAGTTTTCCTGGCTTTCTACTTGTCCTCTTTTTCGAAGTTTTATTCTTTCCTCAAATGCTTTGAGTTTTCCAATGATTTCGTCTAAGGTAACTTCGTCAAGATCACTGTTTTGTTCTATGGATGCGACGATTTGAATGAACCGATCTGGTGTGGAGTCTAATAGTTTTCGTACTAAAAGTGATTGGTCCAAAGTTTTCCCTAATTCTTTTGCCTTAGTGGCATAGCCGTTTAGTTTAGCGGTAAATGCATCCATTGAGTCGTCCTCCTTCATTTGGAGTGTATGAAATCCAATCATCAATGATTGTAGGCGTGCTTGTTGCACTTTCTCTTCTCCAACATGTCTCTTCTTTAATGATTCCCATAGTTCTTTTGCTGATTTACAACCCACGAATTGTAGTATCACATCTTCGGTCAACGCTTGATATAGAAAGGCAGTCGTTGTCTTATCCTTTTTTTCATCTACTTGCGCATTTTCCTTTGGTTCTATCATCTCCCATAAACCGTTTGCTTCAAGTATACCTTTAATTTGGATGGCCCAAACGGTGTAATTTGTCAATTTTAAAGTGGGGCATTGATAGTGAGTGATTTGTCCTACGGGTTTTTGTGTTATTACAGTGCTACTAGTATCTTCTCCAGACATGGTATCTAATCGAATGATCTTCACTTTCTAACGTATGGGATTTCCTAATAGTACGGGAAACAGAAATAGTTTGGGAATTCCTAATAGTACGGAAATAGAGATTTATACTACTAGTTATGATAGAAATCCAATAAATTTAGATTTCTAACCTGACCGTTGTGTTATATCACAATCGTATTCCCTTTTTTATGTGTCGGTCCTTGAACGCGCTACCCACATAAATTTTCTCCTTTCCTTTTTCTTTCGGTCTCACGTCAATACTACCCAACTGTTGTTGTTGTTTTTTTTCGGTCTTCCTCCAACAATCTTTGTTGTTGTTTTTTTTTTGTGTCGATCACAATCGTTACCCACAAAAATTTACGTACAACAATCTCTTCTTTTCCTTTCCTTTTCGTGTCGGTCTCCAACTAGCCGTTACCCACAAAAAGTCTCTCGGTCTCACGCTTATAACACGAAGCGTCGTTTTTTTTCTTTTCCTTCTGTGTCGCTCTTCAGCAACAGTCACCCACAAAAGTCTCCCTTGTTCTCTCTCGGTATCACGCTTCTATCACGAAGCGTTGATGCTTTTTCCTTTTCCTTTTTGTGTCGGTCTTCAAGTAGCCGTGTCCCACAAAATTTTCGTCCACCAAATCGTTGGTGTATTTCTTGGCCGTATAATCTTTCCTTCAATCAATCACGTGTTCCTCTTCTCCTTCAAGAGTAGATTGAAGTCGTTTCAAGTTTGCAACTTCCGTTGGTTCTGATCGTGCACTACCGTCTCCAACGTATTCCAATTGTTATTCAGGTTCGTGTTTGTTTTTGACAACGAGTTCCACCGAGTCCTTTTCTTGGCCAGCATATTGTTGTCTTTCGTTCACAGCTTTTGGAATCAAAGAGCGTGCGTAGGCTCTGATACCAAATGTTGTCCCTAGTCAATATAAGTTGCAAGATAGTTTACTGAATAATAATTATATTATCGATCTAACCTTTAAACGTTTACATGTACATCGTATATATAAGGTTCCAGTGAACCATTGTGTCCATTCGGTAAAGGTATAACCGAATAACTAACTACCATAACTAACTTATAACTACCAATAACCGAATAACGGTTATTAACTAACTAACTAACAAGTTCAGCCCTTAGGCTTTTCGTTTGTTACATATACACCGAGCAATGGACGAGATTAGGTCCACAGAGGCTCTTTAGTAAGTCTTGAGGCAGACAAATATTGCACATAAGGATCGAATCTCAAGTGTTAAATGGTTTAGTTTTTGGATGTTTGACTTCAGAAAGTCAACTGATCAACTTCTGGGTAAATGTAAAGCAGTAAAGGATGTTCAAACTTTTAGCTTTTGATGCTAAGTTCTTGATGACATGATTCGTTTTTTACATATTTTGGAACCCTTTATGGATTCAGATGATCTTTTGTATCTTTTCTTTAAGTAATGACTTTTAGTAAGTCAAATGGTAAATGTTCTGATAACGGTCAAAATTATTTTATATTCTTTTTAAATAAAGAAAATATTCTTTTAAAATACGTACAAATTTGCAGGTATATTTGATTATTTGAGATCAATTTATTAAAATGTTTTTTCACGTTATATAATGTCCGCGACTTAAAGAAATTGGTGATAGTTTTGGAAGGCTAAATTTCAAGTACAGGGTGGTGTTGTTTCTCACCCGAAGATATCATTTGCTCCTATGAATGATCCTCTGTTTGGCAGGATGAGTATTCACCATCTAAAATAGAATGCTCGGTTACGGGGGGATTTAAAGGCCAATCCACCGTGTTGCAGAGCAGCAGAGGCCATCAGGCTTGTGTTAGTAAAGATGATGAAGGGATTTCAAGAATTTGCATAACTATTTTATAACTGCTGAGTGACTTTAGTCACAAACTTGTGGTATTTATAGTTGTGCACTTGTGCCTAATGCTAAAAAAAACTAAAAAAATTCATCTCCCAAAAGTCATTAACTGCATAAGTTCAACAACCCACGTCTATTTTGGACTTTGTAATATCTACAAGTCAAATAGTTCCATATACAGTTTCCAATAATATATCTGGCCACTAATCTATAAATTGCAAAACATTTAATGATCTTATAAGCTAACTTGTTTACTGTTAAAACTGAAATCCAATAACATAGATTCAATGCAAAACAAACCACTTATAATGAACTATCTGCACTTATACCCCTTTTATTATTTTCTATATCAGTATAACCCCTTTTATGAATTTGTTATCATCCAAATACTGCAAATCTGCAATCAATTATGTAAGTTCAGACATCGCAAACCTTTATCCAAACACCTCATAAAACAAAAATAATACATTCTTGTTTATAAATTAAAAGTGAATAAAATGATATTGGTGGATTAGTCAGCATTTCAACCCATTTAAACGACCCACTTGAAAAATTACCTGTTTGATCATGATCATAATTTTTGAGCGAAGAACATGAACTTGATTGACTCCATAATTAGTTAATTTTACCCAACCCACACTTAATCATTTTGCCCGTTTAGTATCTATCATACATTAATGTAAAAGTTCTCATGTTGGTAAAATCTTTTTTGTATGAGGCCAATTCAAAGCAAAACAAACTAACCACTTTTATCGTGACTTCGTGATTCCTAGTTTTCCATGACATTAAAATTCACATTTATACATTCTTCTTCTTGACCACTGCAATATTTTCGGCCAAAAGTCAACATACAATTCATCAAGTATACAATAAAAACAATAACTAATCATCAACACGACAGCAGAAAAATAACTAATTCATCAACATCAAATCAACCTCCTATAAAAACATGAATGTACTGAATAACATATGAAAGAAAGTCAATTTGAACCTTTGACTTTCTTAAACACAATCTAAAAAAAAAAAACTGCACAAATTTGAACTTGAAACAAATTTTCTAAAATTAAACTAAACCATAATAACGATCTTGACTAATCTAATGCAACTTCAAAAACCCAAAAAACGATAAACTCGAATACTCAAATCCAACCCTTACTAATCTTGATCATCGTCTTCTTCGAAAACGTCAATTAAGAATTGGGTCATAACCGGATCATCATCTTGATCATCGTCTTCTTCGCCTTCTTGTCCCCAAATCAAACATGACAACTGATAAATCTGCGCATCATTACTCTCCATAGAAGCAACTACATTATGTCCCGAAATAACCATCTGTTTGTGCACGTGAAAGCGTTCAGGCAATTCAACCAGTTTGTTAAAAAACACATCTTCATCTACGTAAACCCCTCACCGTTCAATCCACTCTTGATAAAACTTTTGCATGTTTTCATTATCAAAAAACGGGTACTTTCCGTTTACACTGTAGTATTCAAGAATGCATCTCAACACATTGATCTCGTGTTCTTTACTCCATATGTTGATGGTTCTTGAAGCCGTATTCTCGTCATTGTTTTCTTGTGGGATTGGTGGTTGAGGGAGTTGGAGTGGCACATCGAGGGAAGATGATTGTGTTGTAGAACTAGTAGAAGCAGTAATGGTGTTAAAGAAGCTACTGCTCCTCAACAAGCTCAACCAAGCTCATCTACAAAATCTACCAATGCAACAGTACTCAGCACAAGAAGACAAAGCCCTCATAAGATGCAAATTATGCTTAGAAAGAGTCTTGTTAACTGTGATTCAATGTAACAGTAGTATTGGTTAATTATTAGACTAGTTTGACTTTTCTAGTTGACTTTCTTCATGTATATAAACTGTAACCAGTTTTCCTTTTCAGTTTAATGAGAATTACACTTTCGCATTCACTTTCTCTCTAAATTCAATATGGTATCAGAGCACAATTAGCTCCGGCCATCATGTAACAAACTCCGGCCACCACATAACAAACTTTGACCACCATATAACAAACTTTGACCATCACCAATCACCATAATCACCATCACAGCTACCTGAATCTTCATCATTTCTTCACAAAATTACTCATAAGACCATCATTATCATCATCAGATCAATCAATTAGATCAATTTCAACAAAATCAATCAAAACCCATCACTAACCGTTTTTCCCGCCAAAATTTCAAAACAAGATTCTGATCATTTTCTACCATTAACAAACTAACATCAATCCTACACCTCCCACACCACCAACAGCAACCACAACAACTGTTGATCCAAATGATGTGAATTCCGTTCATCATCCTCTGTATTTCCATCAAAATGACCACCCTAGATTGGTTTTGATAGCCAAGAAGCTTATAGGATCTGAAAACTATAGCACCTGGAGACGTTCTATGATGATTGCTCTCAATGCCAGAAACAAGTTACAACTCATCAATGGAGAATTCTCAGAACCACCACTCACTTCACCAATCAGATCTTTATGGGAAAGGGCAAATGATATGATCATTTCTTGGATACTGAATACTGTTTGTGACCAAATTGGGAATAATTTGAGTTTTGTCAATTCTGCTACTGCTTTATGGAATGAGTTGAGTGAACACTACTCACAGTTGGATGGGCATAGGATTTACCAGATTTCAAATGACATTGTGCAACTCAAACAAGCAAACACAACATTGGAAATCTACTATCATAAGTTGAAAGGACATTGGGATGAATTAGATGCATTGGAAGCCCCATACATGTGTACTTGCAGATGTGATTGTGAGAATGGGAGAACAAACGGTGAAAGGGAACAAAGGAAAAGATTGATCCAGCTCTTGATGGGATTGGATGACAGTTACACTAATGTGAGAGGACAGATACTACTTATGCAACCACTTCCTCTTGTTTCCAAAGCTTACAGTATGTTGAGACAAGAGGAAAAGCAAAGAGATGCACCTAAAGCCAGTCCAATGCCTATACCAACTGCACTGAACACCTACAGTAACAGGAACAACCACAACATTACAAGGTCAAACACCCCAACAACCTCTAACAGTCAGCCATCAACCTTTAGGAAAGCACCATTCAGAAAAGGCATAACATGCACCAACTGTGGCAAGGAAGGACACTATGGGAATGAATGCTACAAACTTGTGGGCTATCCTCCTGGTCATCCTTTACATGGAAAGTACACTCCACCCTCTCAAAGGTTACAACAAGCTCAAAGGAGATCATTCAATGTTATGGTTGGAAATGATGATTCAGAGACAAACAGTCAGGCTAATGCAGCAGCATCTAAAAGCACTCCAAGCAGCTCAAGAGATCCATATGTCTATTGCAAGATGGATCAACTACAAAATCAATTGAATCAAGTGCTATTGATGATGCAAAACCAAGGTCTACAAGAACTCACAGCTGCAAACCTTCCACACATGGCAGGTAAATATGTTTTCATTGCATCTTTCTCTTCTGGTCTTAAGCAGTTGTGGATTATAGATAGTGGGGCAACTGATCATATCTGTACTTGTTTAACACTCATGACTGACATACAACAATGCCCACCAATAACCATACATTTACCCAATGGCCATACCATAACAGTCACTACAACTGGAACAATCAAAATTCAACCTAATTTGATACTCAAGGGTGTTTTATATGTACCAACCTTCACCTACAACTTAATATCAGTTAGTAAACTCACCAATTCCACACACTCAGCCATTACTTTCACTCACAACCAATGCATATTTCAGGGCCATGATGGCTCAAAGACAACTGGCAGCTTACATGGAGGACTCTACACCTTGACACCAACACCAACTACACCATCCTCTACTGCTTTCACACACCTCAGCTCAACTAACTTGTGGCATGCAAGACTAGGCCATCCCTCATCTCAAGTTCTAAAACAAATCAATTCTATTTCACCTCTTTTTCATTGTAATACTGAGTTCAATTGTACAGTGTGTCCTTTATCCAAACAACACTTATTACCATTTCCTATTAGTACTTCACATGCTACTGCTCCATTTTCACTTGTTCACCTTGATGTTTGGGGTCCATATAGACACCCAACATTCAACAAATGTACATATTTTCTTACAATAGTGGATGATTTCTCAAGAGCAACTTGGACTTATTTTCTCCCTAGTAAACATCATGTGTGTAGCACAATTCAAATATTCAATGCTTATGTCAACACACAATTTCAAACAAAAATCAAAACTATCAGGAGTGACAATGGAACAGAATTCTTGAATCAATCATTCAATACTTTCACTCAAACACATGGAATAATCCACCAAACATCATGCCCCTACACCCCTCAGCAAAATGCAAGAGTTGAAAGGAAACACAGACACCTCTTGGAAGTAGCAAGGTCACTCTATTTTCAAGCTAAACTACCTATTCATCTATGGGGATATTGCATTTTAACTGCCACATACCTTATAAACAGACTCCCTTCCAAAATCCTAAATTATAAAAGCCCATTTGAAATGTTATACAAGAAACCACCAAACCTTGATCACCTCAGAGTCTTAGGTTGTCAAGCACATGTTTATACCCACACCTCAGACAAATTTAGGTCAAAATCCACACCCATAGTACTTGTTGGATATCCACAAAACCAAAAGGGATACCTCCTATATGATCCACACACACAAAAGATTATCACAAGCAGACATGTAACTTTTGATGAGTCCATCTTCCCTTTTCACAAAATACAACAACCACCACCATTTGACCCTTTCACCTCACCTCTTCAATACACAACCATCCAGTCACCAACACCACCTCCACCACAAGCAACCAGTCCTACAACAACACTACCAGTACCTTCACCAATACTACCAGTACCTTCGCCAACACTACCAGTACCAATATCACCAACAGTCCCTTCACCAACACTACCAGTACCTTCACCAACACTACCAGTACCAATATCACCAACAGTCCCTTCACCAACACTACCAGTACCTTCACCAACACTATCAACACCTTCATCAACACCACCAGTACCAATACCACCACCACCACCTAACCCTACCAGGACATCAACAAGAACTAAAACTATCCCTACCTCCCTTAAAGATTATCAATACAAGTTACCACCCTCTCTCATTAACAACCTCAAAACCAAATACCATCACACCAATTACATCAACTATAACAACCTCAAACCCAAAACCTATACATTCATAATAAGTACAGATAGCATCAAAGAACCACAATCTTATACACAGGCTGCAAAGGACCAGAGATGGATTAATGCTATGGACAAGGAGATCCCAGCTCTGGAACAGAATAACACATGGATTTACACTACTCTCCCACCTGGAAAAATCCCAATTGGCTGCAAATGGGTATTCAGAATCAAGCTCAGAGCTGATGGCACAATAGACAAATATAAAGCAAGGTTAGTGGCCAAAGGTTTCAATCAGAAAGAAGGGGTGGACTACAATGAAACCTTTGCACCAGTTGCAAAGATGCCCACAGTAAGGACCATGATTGCATTTGTTGTTCATAATGGTTGGGAAATTCAACAGTTAGATGTTAAAAATGCTTTTCTTCATGGGGATCTTCATGAAGAAGTTTATATGACTGTTCCACAAGGATGCAACAAGAATCTACCACCAAATGCTGTTTGCAAATTAACAAAATCACTTTATGGTCTGAAACAAGCCAATAGGCAGTGGTTCAACAAATTGAATACTTTCTTATTAAGCTTGGGTTTCAAACAAAGTTATGTGGACACATCATTATTCACCATTCATCATCAGAATTCAGTCACCTCACTCCTTGTGTATGTAGATGATATATTACTCACAAGCAAGGATTCAACATACTTGCAGTTCATCAAGGATCAACTACATAAGGAGTTTAGTATCAAAGATTTGGGCCCTATTCATTATTACTTGGGAATTGAGGTCATGATGAACACTAAGGGCTTAACAATGTGTCAGAGAAAATATGCTCTTGATTTACTACACTATGCAGATACCTTAGACCTCAAACCTGTTGCTACACCCATAGATCCTATTGTCAAGCTCAATGACACAGATGGTGAAGCTCTCTCTGATCCAACTGTTTATAGAACTATTGTGGGTAAGCTCATCTATCTTACAATTACAAGGCCAGACCTTGGCTTTGCAGCACAAAGCTTAAGTCAGTTTTCTCATTGCCCAAGAACTCCTCACCTAGCAGCTTTACAAAGGGTTCTTAGGTATATCAAACTTTGTCCATGCCAGGGAATCTTCTTCCCAAAATCAAATACTCTTGAGCTAACAACCTATTGTGACAGTGATTGGGCAAGCTGTCCAATCACAAGGAGATCTGTATCTGGTTTTGTTCTATTTCTAGGAACAAGTCCCATTTCCTGGCAATCAAAGAAACAATCTGTGGTCTCAAGATCTTCAACTGAAGCAGAGTACAGATCCCTAGCTGACAGTTCATGTAAAACCCCAAAATTAATACAATCTGAAATGACAAAAATACCCTCAAATTTAAAATTTTAATAACCTATGAATATTATATAAGTAACATTTAATGTACTTAACCAAAAATGAATATGAGTTATGTTATGTGATGAATTAAGCTCCAAATAAAAAACTTAAATTATAATATAATGTACAAAATATAAATTCCCTACATCTTCTATGCTAGTCGACATATCATATGTGTTATACACTTCCATATTTTCGGCCATAAGATTAAAGAAGAGATAAGAATGCACTAAATGCTAATGTAATCACAATCCCTTAAATTGATCCTTACCTTATTTTTTTCAATCCATACACACGGTTTCCCTTTCACTCTCCCTAACCGAAAATCACAAACCCTAATCTCCCTCTCTCACAAAAATCCGGCCTCCCTCTTGTTCTCTCCATTCGATCCAGTTGCAGCAGCCAAAGGAGGATTTGTAGTGGTGTTTTTGTTCATTCGTATCAAAGGTAATCTCATTCCCTTCATGTTTGATCCATTCGAATTGTAGAACAAAACCCTAATCGATCCATGTTGTGTGTTTTCTTTTTCTGCCAACCGAACCAAAGAAGAAGGATAGGAGAAGTTGGTGATTCGTGTGGTGTTCTTGTGTTTTGATCACGCTACGAGGGTAACGTGTATCTATTCGTGTTCTATATCATCCTTGTTGATTTCGTTCTTGTTCTTGGTCCTTGTCGAATTATATGAAAAGAACTACACATAAAATAATGATCATGAAATTAACGACTCTAAAAACTGAACATATAAATCGATCTATAAATTTTGGTTGTGTTAATAATGGCTATGAATATGTTAAGATCATGTAAGAATCAACCATAATCGCTTTGTATCAAAAGAATAAAGATTGGAATGTAAAAACCCTAAATATTTGCATGAAATCATGAAACAGTGCGGTCCAGAAAAATTGTCCAACTAAAATCGATTGTATAAAAATGATGTGAACGTGTTTCTGGGAGTTTTTGGAGTCTAAAATTAAGTTCAATGAAATAGCTATCAGGGAAAATTAATCTTGTGATTTTTAGAGGTCGGGAAGGCAACTTTTTAAGTTTTAGAAAATTAAGTGTCAAATCGAATTCGTATGTTTGGAAAAACAGTCCGTGTTTATGATTTTTAATTTTCAAACCGTGTCGAATTAGAAGGTGTCCTTTGAACTGAGTCATATTCTATATGTCAAATAATAACTGAAATTTTTGTATATTTTTATGAATTTATCTTAAGGGGTAACAAAGTATAAACTTGTCGGGTGTTTCATCAGATACGATTCTGGAACATGTTATGTAAATGGATTTTTCATTCGTACCTATACAACTTAATAAAATCTAGAAAAATTACATAAAATACTTAAGACATTGAGGAACGTGTGTGAATTTTTATAGATTTTATTTCGAAGTATTAATGTGATTCATAAATTATTTGAAACGTGTTAAATTCATATGTATAAAAGACTGTTAAGGGTTAAAAGGATTAAAATGGTGCTATGTGTTTATTTTCTAAACTAAAGGGTTTAATTGTCATTCTTTTAAACTAAAGGACCTAACTTGTGAAAACCTGTAACTTTATAGTAATTACATTTTATACCCTAATTTTATAAGAATTGCATATCAATCCGTAAACTTGTGATAATTACATAATAAACCCTAAAACTTATGAAAACTAAACTACGAACCCTAAAATTATGTAAATGGCATTATGAACCTTAAACTATCAATATGGTCATCTTTAATACTTTTAAATTGATTAAATGATAAACTTGAATGTTTATAACTAATATTTCTAAAATATGGAAACTTGCTATTTTTGGAAAGTTGCTAAATATGGAAAGTTACCTAAAATGGAATGAAAACTAAAATGAAACCTATATGATTAAGAAAACTATGAAACTTATAAGTAAACTTATAATTCGTGTAGATTCGCTGAAGAAGGAGTTTATTCCGATCCTTATGTTTCTAGTGTGTGTTTTCCTGGCGGTTTAAGGTACAGATATTCTACCCTCTTTCAGTAAGGGTGCTTTCGACTTTCTTGATCTTGATTCATTAGGATTTCCTTAAGCCATTGCTATGTTCCCTTATACTTTGATTCGTTCTTCATGATCCATTTGAAATTTGTTCGTTACCCTGTGATATTAGTATTCGAATCACTTTATACTTAGAAGGTTCATTTGATTTTGGTGAAAAAATGTGAAAACCTTTCTTAATTATAGCATGGAAATGTTTTGAGAAAAACTATTTTAAAATAAATGTTTACAAACGATGAGATACCACTTTTATATGGAATTTTGCTATCTTTTAAGAAAACTAATTTTGAAAGACTAATTTTATGAAAACCGTTATTAAAGATCATTTTTATGAAACTCATTTGATAAAGACTTCTTTAAATAAACCATTTGATTATGAACCTTCGATTATGAACCTTGACGATGAACCTTGGATACTTTGATGACTTGATATTTGACCCTGATAGGATTCTTTTAGTTGACTCATGACTTTCATTGTATGATTTTCATTCTATTTGATCCATTCTGACATTTATTTAAATGTCTCTGCCATGCTATGTTTATGTTTGCCATGCTTATTTGAGTTACTTTCTCGTTTCTCTTGCCATGCCAGTTTTGATTATGTATGATATAATATTCCGTGCCTGAGCTTAACTAGTTCTAGAGGTACTAGGACCATGTCTTTGATGGCACCTTAGGCATGACACCCCCGTAGAGGTGTGATAGATCTACGGCGTTCCCCCTATGTATATGTATTTTATCGTGATTCACTATTGGCCAACCTTTTTGTGTGCTTAGTCTAGAGATGTCATACATACTTATGTTAGGGAGCGTATGGATGCATCCTAGGTTTTATGTATATGTGATTATGGTGACCAGGTGGTGTGTGCCTTGCACTCCTTCTCACACTATTATTATTTACTTAGAGGTCTCCCCTCTTCGTATACTTGTATTTGCTCTAGTTTGATTTGACGGATTATGTATGGAGTTCTTATGGCACATCCTTATATGAACCTTTTCATTATTTCTTTCTCTTTCTCGATTCAATTATTATTCTGTTCCCATGCATTCCTGATTGTTAATTCTCCTTAAAATTCGTAAGACTTTCTTTATTATACTTTCGTTATGTATTCTTACTCTTTCGTTACTTATGCTTATTTACCGTTATGTTATGTTATATATATCTGTTCACTGGGCTTTTTAAGCTCAGCCGCATTTCTTTTCCTGCGGCAGGTTTTAGTTGGAAGCTGGGTTATGAGTGGAGTGCTTTGAGCTTAGAAGGCTATACTTAGATTGCTGATGAACTCAAATAAGTACATTTTATTACCATCATTTATCCTATTTATTTGACTTGTTTTATTATATTATCTGTGAGAATTGATACGTTAATGTTTACTTTTGTAATTCTCAGGTAAAAACAAGTACTATGTGAAACTTGGCGATTTTGGACTAATTATGGAGCAAAACAAGCAAGAAGTTAAGAGTCTACTGAAATGTACAAGATCAAGATCATTCTGCTCCAGATACGCCGCATCCTACTTCTTACATACGGCGCATCACTATCAAGATTTCACAAGTTACAATCCAAGACGGCAAAGGACATGCGCCGCATAGAGAAATGGAGTACGCCGCATCTTAAGGCGGTATACGAATATTCCTGAATATATTAATCTTGGACCCCACGCGAAGTTAAGTCAATGCGCCGCATCTACTTATTCAATGAGCCGCATCTAACCCTCAGACAGAAACTATAAATACCCCAAAGTCAGACAAATTTTGTGGGCAATATACCTAGTACGAGACTTAGCTAAACTCCGAAGATACTAAGGCCGAATTCAGACGAAGTAGCAGCACAAGACACACCCTAAACGAAGATACAAGAGCTGTTAGAAGGTCCTGCATGTATTCAATTCATTAAGTAGTTTTGTTTTATTGTATTAGTACACTTTAATTCATCAGGATTGATGGGCCGATTCCATGTGACTACGAAAAACCATGGGCACCCCTTAAAATTGCTTTCCCATTAATTAAAGTTTATATGTTGATGTCTTTAGTGACTTTTATTAGTGCATTGATAACCTCTGTGTCTAGCTGAGCATTGCTTGGGTCGCCATGCCCCTTCCTCGCCTATTTATTCTATCGTTTCTAGGATAGTGGGATAGACATAAGTGATCATTAAGGGTTTACTCGCCGATAAGATTAGAACCAACGAGAAAGGTTTAACTCTCGATGCGTCGCATCGAACTATACACTTCATATAAAACTAGCAATAAAACAAGTGACAAGCTACTTAATTATCAGGACAGGTCTTCTTATTGTCTCAAGTATCTATCTGTGTACGTGTGTGTTAATCGCTGATTCGTGCTCATTAGTTTAGTTTATTATTTAATCATAACCAAACCGTGCCAGTCTTTCAGGCTGAACCCCCCTTGCGTTAGATTAGATTGTATAGCTAACTTAAGATATTGAAATACTGATTAGAATAACTAGATAATACGTTCCACTCTTAGTGATCGACACTCTACTTACCATTATATTCATACTGACCGGGTACACTGCTCGTTAAAGTGTGTGTTTTATTGATAAGTCGGCTAAATATAAATTTAAAACTTGAATACTGCTAAAACCACAACGACACGCCGTGGATATAAATTAGAGCAACAAATACACGCACACATCAAGTTTTTGGCGCCGCTGCCGAGGAGTGAATTGTTATTATCTGTTAATTTGATTAGTATTTTAATTAGGTTTTCTTTTTAATTTTTAGATTTTTAACCGCTAACTTTGTTATATATTAATTAAATTGCATTCGTTGTATTATTTGCATATTTTCTGTTTTGTGTGTTTTTATTTTCTTTAATTTTTGTTTATTTTCGTTTGATTTTATTTTTGTTTTTCTTTTTCTATTTTTCTGTATTCTGCTATCGTTGTATTGTGCTAATTCAAACGATACGGCGCATCTATTTTCATAGATACGGCGTATTGCGTTTAATTTTTATAAAATACAACGCGTTTAATAAATTCGATACGACGCATCTTTCCCCAAGATATGGTGTATCCTGTTTTTAATAAGAAATTTTTCTAAACGATAACGCCATACGACGCATCTGTTTTAACAGATACGGCGTATTTATTAATTTAATTAAAAACAGTTTTTCGAATTATTAAACAGATACGACGCATCAATTTTTATCGATACGGCGCATCTACTGAATCAAAAATCGGTTATATTTGCTAAAATTAGATACGTTGATTTTTTGATAAATTAAAACTGATACGGCGCATTCTTATTATAAGCGGCGTATCTATTTTCTGAATAAAAGTCTGATTAAATTTTAACGATAATAAGATACGGCGTATCCAACTTTTTGGATACGGCGCATCATCTACAGATATCAACAACTTTTATTTCTCTTATTCCCGAACGGAAAATATTTTAACCTCTACACTAGGAAGTTTTTACTTTGAAATCTACCTATTTTTAATTTTCAGGAAGAATGTTCGATATTTTCCCCAACTGGTTCGGAAGACCCCAAAGAAACCCTACCATGGAAGAGTTTGCACTACTAATCGCTCAAGCAAATGATAAAGAACATCATGAAGCAAGAAACTTTATTAATGAATTCAAAGGTAGTCATGAGCTGTTACTAAAGGAACAAAACAACATGATTAATGGATTGGCAATTGAAGTGCACCAATTGTCAACGGTGCTTAACAAGATTCTTTTGGTAAGACACGATCTGAAAGGAATTACAACTAGAGGCGGAAAGTCAACCTTTCAAATCGGAGAGACATCCGAGGATAACAGCACAAACAAGATTTCCCCTGAATCCATATCATCTGAGCAAGAGCAACAAAAAGAGACTAATCCAGAACCTGTAATTAGAGAAGAACCTTCTGTTGAACTTAAACGATCAACACTACCTTTTCCACATAGGGTAAGGAAGGAGAAAGAAGATGCCTATCAAAGGAAGTTTCTGGAAAATCTCAAGCAGCTGCAGCTAAGCATACCATTTATGGAAGCCCTAGTGCAAATGCCAAAATATGCTAAATATCTGAAGAGCTTGCTTACAAACAAGTCCAAACTTGAAGAGGCTTGCACTGTAACAATGGGGGAAAGAAGCTCAGCAGCATTGCTCAACAAACTTCCATCTAAGGAGAAAGATCCAGGGAGTTTCACTATTCCTTGTCAAATTAAAAATTTACATATTGGAAATGCTTTAGCCGACCTAGGAGCTAGTATAAGTCTTATGCCCTCTTCTATGTATGAAAAATTAGGCTTGGGTGAACCAAAACCTACTAGGATGTGCTTAGAGCTAGCTGATAGGTCCATACAATACCCATTAGGAATAGCTGAAAATTTATTAATAAAAGTTGATAAATTTGAATTACCTATTGATTTTGTTATCCTCGATATGCCCGAAAATTCTAGAACTCCTATAATATTAGGACGACCATTTTTAGCCACTGCTAGGGCCATGATTGATGTTTTTAATAAAAAGATAACTCTTACCATAGGAAAAGATGAGGTTGAATTTAATATGGAACAATCTATGAGTAAAACTAATTCTGAAGACGATGAATGCTATAATATCGATGTTTCTGATGACACGATTAATCAATTTACTCAGAAATTGTTAATAAGTAATTTGCTTGATTCTTTTCTGCTGAAAAATTTAGAAAACACAATTGCTATAGAAGATCAAGTTGATGAAAATACTATTGAAAATTATTTCGCTGTTGATTCCGCTGTTTGTAACGCCATACGGCGCATCTGAAATATCGATGCGGCGCATTTATCTGATGACAGCAACGAAATAATAAAAGAACATGTTTATTCCGCTAGTGCTAATGAAATTGATGATGTTAAACCTGTGCTTAAGGATCTCCCTTCTACTTTGGAATATGCCTATTTAAATGGGAACACTAATTCACCCGTTATTATTGCATCTAACTTAACGCCAAAAGAAAAAGAATCCCTTTTGCAGGTACTATATAAACGAAGAGGAGCATTAGCATGGAGTATGTCTGATATTAAGGGAATTAGCCCGTCATTCTATACACATAAAATCCTTATGGAAGATGAATTCAAACCAACTATCCAACCCCAAAGGCGTTTGAATCCAAAAGTCCAAGACGTAGTGAAAAATGAAATTGTGAAATTACTTGACTCCGGACTTATCTACCCAATTTCCGACAGCTCGTGGGTCAGTCCTATCCACGTTGTACCAAAAAAGGGAGGAATGACGGTAGTACTCAATGACGACAATGAGCTAATCCCTTCAAGAACTGTTACTGGATGGAGAGTTTGCATCGACTACCGCAAACTCAATGATGCTACGCGAAAAGATCACTTCCCTCTTCCATTTATTGATCAAATGTTAGAAAGACTATCAGGACATGATTATTATTGTTTTTTAGATGGTTTTTCAGGTTTCTTCCAAATACCCATTGCCCCCGAGGATCAAGAGAAGACGACTTTCACCTGCCCTTATGGAACCTTCGCCTACAGGAGAATGCCGTTCGGACTATGCAACGCCCCGGCTACTTTCCAACGTTGTATGACGGCTATCTTCCATTATATGGTAGAAGACTTTATGGAAGTCTTCATGGACGACTTCTCGGTGTTCGGTAACTCATTTAGTGATTGTCTCTTTAAACTTGATAAAATGCTTGCTAGGTGTGAAGAAACTAACCTTGTTCTTAATTGGGAAAAATGTCATTTTATGGTTAGAGAAGGAATTGTGTTAGGACATAAGATTTCTGGGAAAGGTATAGAAGTCGACAAAGCTAAAATTGATGTAATTGCCAAACTACCTTACCCCACTAATGTTAAAGGTGTTAGAAGTTTTTTAGGGCATGCTGGATTCTATCGTAGATTCATAAAGGATTTTTCAATGATATCTAGGCCCATGACCCAATTATTGCTAAAAGATGCGAAGTTTGATTTTTCTGAAGATTGCAAAAAGGAATTTAATATACTTAAAGAAAAACTAACTTCTGCACCTATTATAATTTCGCCGGATTGGAATCTACCTTTTGAACTAATGTGTGATGCTAGTGATTATGCTGTTGGAGCTGTACTTGGCCAGAAGATAGAAAAGAAATTTAAGCCAATTTATTATGCTACCAAAACATTAAATAATGCCCAAGAACATTATACCACCACGGAAAAGGAACTTTTAGCAGTAGTTTTTGCATTCGATAAATTTAGGTCATATCTTATATTGTCAAAAACTATGGTTTACACTGACCATTCTGCTTTGAAGTATTTGTTCAATAAACAGGATGCCAAGCCAAGGCTTATTAGGTGGGTTTTATTGCTCCAAGGATTCGATATTGAAATTAAAGATAAAAAGGGTGCAGAGAATCTAGCTGCTGACCACTTATCTAGACTTGAAAACCCTGACATGGAGGTGCTTGATGAGAGGGAAACCGCTGATGACTTTCCTGATGAACACCTTATGATGATAAGAATTAAGAGCAATAATAATACACCATGGTATGCCGACTATATAAACTTTATTGTTGCAAATGAAATTCCAAAAGGGCTAACATCTGACGAGAAAAGAAGGTTTCTAAATTGCGCTAGTGAGTATATTTGGGATGAACCTTATGCCTTTAAATTATGTCCTGACAATATTATACGAAGATGCGTAGATGGAGATGATGTCCCAGCAATATTAGCACATTGCCATTCGGGGCCGACGGGGGGACATCACGGTGCAGTTATTACAAGAAGAAAAATCCTTGATGCAGGTTTTTATTGGCCAAATATGTTGGACGATGCAAAAGATTATATAAAAGGATGTGATGCATGTCAACGATCCAGAAATATAACATCAAGAAACGAAATGCTGCAAAAATATATCCATGTATGCGAAGTTTTCGACATATGGGGATTGGACTTCACGGGACCGTTTCCCGAATCTAAAGGTAATAAGTATATTTTGGTTGCTGTTGATTACGTATCGAAATGGGTCGAAGCGCAAGCATCACCAACAAACGATAGCAAGGTTGTACTTAAATTTTTGCAAAGTTTGTTCGCTAGGTTCGGAGTTCCTAAAGCATTGATTAGTGATAGGGGAACACACTTTTGTAATCACCATCTGGGAAGAGCCTTGCAAAAATATGGAGTGTATCATAGGGTTTCCACTGCATACCATCCTCAATCCAATGGGCAAACTGAAGTAACCAATAGAGCTATAAAACGGATTCTAGAAAAAACAACTGGATTTAATCCGAAAGGGTGGTCTGACAAGTTAAATGATGCTTTATGGGCATTTCGTACAGCCTATAAGACACCGACGGGATGCACTCCATTTCGTCTTGTATACGGAAAAGCATGCCACCTACCGGTCGAAATAGAACAAAGTGCATATTGGGCTTTGACGAAATGTAATATGGATATAGAAGCTGCAACGAAGAGCCATTTCATGGAACTCAATGAACTCTACGTACTAAGAGATGAGGCCTATAGAAATACTAAGATCTACAAAGAAAGAACTAAAAGATGGCATGACTTGAGGTTACATGGGGATAAAACGTTTACTATTGGAGAGAAAGTGTTGTTGTTCAATTCTCGATTAAAGATGTATCCTGGTAAACTTAAATCAAGATGGACGGGTCCGTTCGTTGTCGAGAAAGTGTATCCGTATGGAACTATTTAAATATGTGATAAAAATGGTTATATATTCAAGGTAAACGGGCAACGAGTAAAGAAATACTTTGATAATAAAATTGAGGATGCTGAGAACGAGGTGGTGGAGTTTGAACCTGAAGTATTAGAATAAGGAGCTGAACGTGAGTCTAACTTGAAGACTCTGGAATAAAGACAAGTGCTGACCGGGAGACAACCCGGAGAAAATTTTTACTTGTCTGTTCTGTGTCGAGTCTGTCAGGCCCGCAGAAGATGCGGCGCATCTCAATCCTAAGATGCGACGCATCGCCTGCACTGGTCATATCTTATTTTATTTTCTGTATTTTTATTTTTTTTAACTTTAAAACTTTCTGTCAGTTTATTTTAATGCGGCGCATCCCTGGTTAAGGATGCGACGCATCTTCTATTCTGATTCGTACTTATTCCAGGCTCGATACGGCGTATATTCTTCCATAAGATACGGCGTATCGATTGACCTGATGATTTTCAATTTTATTTTTTATGTTTTATTTTTACTAACTACTAATGTATTATGCAAGTTTGAACCTTCTAAACTCAGGTGTGTTAAAGTCTTGATGGTATTATAGATTCCTGCATTTTCTGTGGATACATCAAATATGAAGCTTAAACGTTCTCATCCACAAGAAAGTTGATTTTTGCTCTTATACAAGTAATGGAGGATCATACCGAGCAAATCTTAGGGGAGTTTTTCTGTTCTAATTCTTTTATTTTCCAGTTTTTAATCTTTGATACAAACAACGAGGACGTTGTTTAACTTAAGTGGGGGGATTGGAGAATTAGAACACTTACTTGTCCTAAACTTTTTCTAAATATGCTTAAAATGCGCTTAATATATCAAAATTAAAAATTTTTAGCATGTTTTTGTTTAAAGTCTAAATTACATAGCTGCACACATAACATTATTTTCAAAAATTGTGAACTTTTCAAAATTCACAAATCTATGAGTGTGCCGGTGACTTGTAAACTTTAGAACTTGGCTTGTATACTATTCGAGACCACCATAATAAGTATTATTTATATAATTGGAATGACTTGTCTAAATTGGTAAATTTCTAGGATTACACCCAAATAGCCTTTATATGTTATGTGATATTAACTAACTACACTGGTTAGTTAACCCCCGTATAAACCCTTTTTTTACTCTCACTTTTAGAGTAAGATACCCCTAGAAAAACACTCAGAGCCATTCCTTTCGTTTCTTACACCTTTGTTATAATGTTTCGTTACACCCTTACACCTTAGCCTACCCTGTAGATTAAAATCCGTGGTTAATTGCTTTAGGCAAAGTGTGTTTCCTTACATTACCTGTGTTCGCGTGCGTAATTCATTATCTTTGGTTGAGTCAGGAAATTGCACAATGCAATTGGTATGAAAGTAAATATTGTATATATTTGAGTTTATTTTTCGTGTGTTTACTACTTTCGCTATTACAGTTATTTCTGAAAGTATGAAGAGTATGGAAAAAGTATCCGGAAAAATGGTGATAGAAAAGTTGTGAAATTTTACACATTGAATTCAAAAAAAAAAAAAAAAAAAAAAAAAAAAAAGGAAAAGTTGGATGTTTGTTTTAACCAACTTATGTAAAGTTTTGTATTAAGTGGTCGATATCACCACTATTTGTTGTATATATTATATTTATGGATTGAATGGGAGTTGGACGTTATGGGAACGCCAACTAAGGTTATTCTTTGATTGAGATCTTGTTGAGTATAATTCGTGTCTACCTAAAGCGTGTGTTTCAAGTGTTAAAGCGTGAGTTATTCGATGATATGAGTCTTATTCATGGGATGGTTGGGAAAGTAATTTACCACACTTAGGATTTTAATTTATCTGTTTTGTTTATTTTTCATTTTACACCAATTTGTATCCCAAATATTATCCATACCCTATATCATTCCTTATCCAAACCTTTGATTTATTGAGATTAGGGATTTGATCAATCTTAAGTATCGTAGTTGTGGATTCGGCTATGTATTTATGATTTTGTCGCCCTTTTTGATATAATATTATTGGTAAAGATTACTTGGTCCTATCTTTAGCCTATTCGAGTTAAGGATTTGAGCAATTGCAAGTATCGTGTTCGTGGATTCGATCATGTATTTGTGATTTTGTCGCCTTTTCTGGAATTTGAGATCGATAGGGATTAAGAAGAATGATTAACCCTTAACCAACAAACCCCTTTTACCGCTTTAGACTTGTTATTCCTTGGCTTTAGTGGAGGAGATGCGTATACTTGCCAAGCTTATGATAGAATATTCGTCACGACTGGACAGTTAAACGATTAGATTTGCTTTTATCAAAATATTTTATTTTATTCTAATTCGTTAAGTGTTTGGTTGTGTGATTATGACAAAATGAATACATGCTTTAATATAAAAATAAATCCTAATATCTTTTAGGATACATTTTCATAAGATTTATTCTAAGGTTTACTTGGGGACAAGTAAAGTTCAAGTGGGGGGATATTTGATGAACTAAAATAAGTACATTTTATTACCATCATTTATCCTATTTATTTGACTTGTTTTATTATATTATCTGTGAGAATTGATACGTTAATGTTTACTTTTGTAATTCTCAGGTAAAAACAAGTACTATGTGAAACTTGGCGATTTTGGACTAATTATGGAGCAAAACAAGCAAGAAGTTAAGAGTCTACTGAAATGTACAAGATCAAGATCATTCAGCTCCAGATACGTCACATCCTACTTCTTACATACGGCGCATCACTATCAAGATTTCACAAGTTACAATCCAAGACGGCAAAGGACATGCGCCGCATAGAGAAATGGAGTACGCCGCATCTTAAGGCGGTATACGAATATTCCTGAATATATTAATCTTGGACCCCACGCGAAGTTAAGTCAATGCGCCGCATCTACTTATTCGATGCGCCGCATCTAACCCTCAGACAGAAACTATAAATACCCCAAAGTCAGACGAATTTTGTGGGCAATATACCTAGTACGAGACTTAGCTAAACTCCGAAGATACTAAGGCCGAATTCAGACGAAGTAGCAGCACAAGACACACCCTAAACGAAGATACAAGAGCTGTAAGAAGGTCCTGCATGTATTCAATTCATTAAGTAGTTTTGTTTTATTGTATTAGTACACTTTAATTCATCAGGATTGATGGGCCGATTCCATGTGACTACGGAAAACCATGGGCACCCCTTAAAATTGCTTTCCCATTAATTAAAGTTTATATGTTGATGTCTTTGGTGACTTTTATTAGTGCATTGATAACCTCTGTGTCTAGCTGAGCATTGCTTGGGTCGCCATGCCCCTTCCTCGCCTATTTATTCTATCGTTTCTAGGATAGTGGGATAGACATAAGTGATCATTAAGGGTTTACTCGCCGATAAGATTAGAACCAACGAGAAAGGTTTAACTCTCGATGCGTCGCATCGAACTATACACTTCATATAAAACTAGCAATAAAACAAGTGACAAGCTACTTAATTATCAGGACAGGTCTTCTTATTGTCTCAAGTATCTATCTGTGTACGTGTGTGCTAATCGCTGATTCGTGCTCATTAGTTTAGTTTATTATTTAATCATAACCAAACCATGCTAGTCTCTCAGGCTGAACCCCCTTGCGTTAGATTAGATTGTATAGCTAACTTAAGATATTGAAATACTGATTAGAATAACTAGATAATACGTTCCACTCTTAGTGATCGACACTCTACTTACCATTATATTCATACTGACCGGGTACACTGCTCGTTTAAGTGTGTGTTTTATTGATAAGTCGGCTAAATATAAATTTAAAACTTGAATACTGCTAAAACCACAACGGCACGCCGTGGATATAAATCAGAGCAACAAATACACGCACACATCAATTGCTATCCTGGACTTAGTGATGAGTAGAAGAGATTTACCTTTCAGACTTAGTATTTTGTTATTGTCCTCATTGTAACTTTGTAATTTTAGAATTTTCCCTTTGTAACCTTTGAAATTTATTTTGTATTATTTAGTCTTATGCTTGTGTTGGCTTTGATATGTCACTATAACGTAATACTTCTACCCTTATCGGGTTGGGGTGTTACAATTATGGTAATCAGAGACCAGGCTGCGACTTGTAATACATTTACCCTTGGCCTGTGAAGTTTGGACCATTAAGTTTCCACTGTAGGCACTCATAAGACAACCTTTGAGAAATTGCTTTAGGATTTCCCCATAGGAACTTAAGTTACTACCGGTGAGGAATGGGTAGACTAGGACATCTATGTAAGTAGCATTGCTTCCGCATTACTCTGATTCGTGCCTTTGCCTTTAGCTAAGCCTTATAAGAACATTTGTTTCAGAAGCTAGAAAGTTTTACAACTTAAGCTTAGTAACCAAGTAAGTTTGGAATTCCTCGAGAACTACATAGATACCTTACACCATTTAAGTTTCACTTTCTGATTTTGATCTCCAATTCCGATCTGTTTGATAAACAGTTAGATACCTTTCCGACCATCCAGATGGTCATTCAACCATAATGTGTTTGACACATTCTATGAATTCATTACTCATATCGGATATGAAGTGTATCATCTGATACTACTTAATCCTGCATAATCCATTACTACTCCTATGAGAACCCTGGTAATTATCAACCCCGAATATAAGAAGTTTTATTTCCTTCCTTTAAATGATTGAACCTTGTCTGCCAACCAGTTCCTTTGGAAGGATATGGTGTAAATACTATCTCAGTACGAAATTGTTAACTAAGCATGATGATGCTGATAGCTAATATTCCATACAATCTCACTTTTGACGGTTATACGATGTTCGTGTTACCAATGATACACACCCTACCTGCCCCTTATGCTAGAAAGCTAAACAAATTCCAACACTTTGAACTGTTCGCTTATATATCTCCACACTTTGATGAACCATGTACTTGACCTTGATATATGAACTATTCGTCTGGCTTGACGACCGTATTCGTTCTACGAATCCATTTACTTTTGATATAGTTGACTTTGAGGTCTTTTGGTTATGGATTGGCTGGCTCTTCATAAAGCTACCAAAGACTACCATATCTGATATAAGACTTTTAGCAATCTATTTTTCACCCTACTTTTGTTATGATGACTCTCAACCGCTTAAATCTGTTAAGATTAATGTTGCTATGAAAGCACATATTCTGATCTCATTAGATTGTCAAGTTCTCCTGACACCTATTAGTATCCACCCTTAGAAGCTCCGACATTGGAAGTATTTGTTGTACAAAATTTTTAATGTGTTTTCTGATGAACCTCTTGGGATTCCCTCCTGCTTGGCATTGAACCAATCTCAGTTGAGGAAACCATGATGCCATAGAAGTTGAGAGATTAAAGGAGCTGATGTGCGTGTGTATTGCTCAAATTCTTTTATATCCACGGCAGCGGCGCCAAAGACTTGGTGCGCGCGTGATGTCGTTGTGGTTTTAGCAGTATTAATGCCTACTCAAGTTTTAAATTTATATTTAGCCGACTTATCAATAAAACACACACTTTAACGAGCAGTGTACCCGGTCAGTATGAATATAATGATAAGTAGAGTGTCGATCACTAAGAGTGGAACGTATTATCTAGTTATTCTAATCAGTATTTTAATATCCTAGGTTAGCTGTACAACCTAATCTAACGCAAGGGGGTTTAGCCTGAGAGACTGGCACGGTTTGGTTATGATTAAATAAAAACTAAACTAATGAGCACGAATCAGCAATTAGCACACACGTACACAGATAGATACTTGAGACAATAAGAAGACCTGTCCTGATAATTAAGTAGCTTGTCACTTGTTTTATTGCTAGTTTTATATGAAGTGTATATAATTAACCCTTTCTCGTTGGCTCTAATCTTATCGGTGAGTAAACCCTTAATGATTACTTATGTCTATCCTATTTATTTAAGAGACGCTGAAACAAATAGGCGAGGAAGGGGCATGGCGACCCAAGCAATGCTCTGCTAGACACAGAGGTTATCAATGCACTAATAAAAGTCACCAAAGACATCAACATATAAACTTTAATTAATGGGAAAGCAATTTTAAGGGGTGCCCATGATTTTCCGTAGTCACATGGAATCGGCCCATCAATCCTGATGAATTAAAGTGTACTAATACAATAAAACAAAACTACTTAATGAATTGAATACATGCAGGACCTTCTTACAGCTCTTGTATCTTTGTTTAGGGTGTGTCTTGTGCTGCTAATACATCTGAATTCGGCTCCTAGGGTTCTTCTGTCTTCGAAAGCTTAGTGTGTAGGATTTATATGTGTCCCGAAATTCGTCTGGCCTTGGGGTATTTATAGTTTCTGTCTGAGGGTTAGATGCGGCGCATAGGATAAGTAGATGCGGCGCATTGACTTAACTTCGCGTGGGGTCCAAGATTAATATATTCAGGAATATTCGTACACCGCCTTAAGATGCGGCGTAACTCCATTTCTCTATGCGGCGCATGTCCTTTGCTGTCTTGGATTATAGCTTGTGAAATCTTGATAGTGATGCGCCGTATGTAAGAAGTATGATGCGGCGTATCTGGAGCAGAATGATCTTGATCTTGTACATTTCAGTAGACTCTTAACATCTTGCTTGTTTTGCTCCATAATTAGTCCAAAATCGCCAAGTTTCACATAATACTTGTTTTTACCTGAGAATTACAAAAGTAAACATTAACGTATCAATTCTCATATATAATATAATAAAACAAGTCAAATAAATAGGATAAATGATGATAATAAAATGTACTTATTTGGGTTCATCAAAAATCCCCCCACTTGAACTTTACTTGTCCCCAAGTAAACCTTAGAATGAATTTTATGAAAATGTATCCTAAGACAACCTTTGAGAAATTGCTTTAGGATTTCCCCAGAGGAACTTAAGTCACTACCGGTGAGGAATGGGTAGACTAGAACATCTATGTAAGTAGCATTGATTCCGCATCACTCTGATTCGTGCCATTGCCTTTAGCTATGCCTTATAAGAACATTTGTTTCAGAAGCTAGAAAGTTTTGCAACTTAAGCTTAGTAACCAAGTAAGTTTGGAATTCCTCGATGCTAACGTATAGTCCGTATTCGGGTCACGAAACCGGCCCATACTTAAGTCCATCACGAATGGACTCTAGCCCGTCACGATATGGGCTATTGCGATAACGGTTTGGGCTTACGATGTCCTAAACCCAACGTTATTTATGGCTGCGATAATATATCTTTTATTTATGGGATATATATTGCTTAACCGCCCTACGCGGGATAGACCGAAGATTGGGGAACACGAAACCAATAAGGATTTCGTGTCCATACATAGAGGGCATCTCAACCCTCACAAAGGTACGACTTACAAACCCTAACTCTTCTACAAACCCTAAAACCGATTACTTACTCTCACGCCGGAGGATAATCGTGGGAGACAATCCCACGATAAGCCTAACGGTGTTTTTCTGTTTTCTTAGTGCGCAGGTCTCAAGCATTAAGATCGAATTGGTACGGAATCAAGGAACGCCCAACTTTTGTATCAACAAGTGGTGCCATCCGTGGGACCCCACACTAAGAGCTTTGCTAAGAACTGGAATGACGAAGCACGAAAAGGAGCGGACTCCGCATGCGAAGAAAACGCATGACGATTTACTAGGGAAGAAACAGCAAACTGATGCGGCCTCAAAGCAGACCTCTGGAACAACCAGTGTGCCTAGAAGCTTTGGAGCGTACTCAGATCTACTCCTTACTCCAGTAGAACCGCCCACTATGACTACCAATGCTACTACAACAAGTACTAGCGCGGTAGACCCACAGCCCACTCCCCTTGCCATGCCAGAAGTGAACTTCACTGAACCACCAAATGCGCCTATCCGAAACAAGGATCTTGTTTTGGAAACGGACTCTATCGCGCTAGAAGGAGTCACGCCTGAACTGGCGCCAAGTGACTTCGTATCTCAAAAGTACGAAGCCTTGGCCACGCTCATGCAAGAGGAGGCAAAGAAGAGGTCAAGCCAAAGTCTGCACGCCAGGCTCAACTTCGACCCTGAGTACGAAGCATCCCTACCGCGCTATCGAAAGGAAAGACGCGAGAAGGAAAACCGCAAGCAACCAGTGTTTACCAGAATTGGAAGGAAGGTTGTGGATGTTGAAGCAGCCGACTTTCAGCATTTGGAGGAGCATGAAGATGGGGAACGGCGCGCTAATGTCCACGCTAGGCTTGGCAGTCGCAGGGTTCAGGATAGGCTTGGGCGACGGTGCTCCCCAAGTGAAAGCCCTTCAAGCTCCGATTCTGAGGATAGTCGGCGCAAGCGCCACAGAGGAGCAAGCTCAGATTCTGATGATAGTCGACGCAAGCGTCGCAAAAGAGTACGCTCATCTTCAAGTGATTCCTCGGACAACGAGGACAAAGAAATTGGACACTGGAAATCAAGAGGGAAATACCGCGACCAGGAAGACGAAGACATGTCTCTTCCCTGGCGTCGCCAAAAAGTTGATGCGTTTACTAGGCGCATCAGCGATTTTTCAGAGAATAAGAAAAGGCGCATGCCTGCTAACGTCAAAACATATGATGGGACAGGTGATCCTGATGATCACCTAAAAATTTTCGAATCAGCAGCCACTATCGAAAATTGGCCACAACCTGTGTGGTGCCATATGTTCAACTCTACATTAGTAGGGAATGCGCGCAATTGGTTTAGTAAGCTTCCACGCAGAAGCATCGGTGGGTTTGAAGAGTTGCGCAAGGCGTTTCATTTAAACTTTACTCAAAGGAAGAAGTGCGCCAAAAACCCTGTCGAACTCGCTAGGGTTAAACAGCGACAAGGGGAATCCACAAGCGCTTTCATGGAACGCTTTAAGGATGAATGCATGCAAGTCAAGGCGTGCCCAGAGATACTAAAAATATCGAGTTTTATGAATGCAATCAATAACCCAGATTTGATAAAAAAGTTAAATGATAAGGTTCCCCTAACCTTTGACGAACTCATGAAGCGCACAAGGTCCTTCGTCCAAGGAGAAGCAGCCGCTGCGGATAGCAAGAAAGGCTACTCGAACCATAGGTCACAAGAAGAGTCAAGGAGACAATCCAATGACCAGTGTGGCAATCGTAACAAAAGTTATTGCAACCAAGGAAGCGGAAGGGGAAACGACAAGTACATCCCATTAACAAAAACTCCAAAGGAGATATTCGCGACGGAAGGTGCGAACTTTCCAAGACCCCCACCTATGTGCACCCCTGAGGATCGGCGCGTAGGGAATGGATACTGCGAGTATCACGCACAGAAGGGCCATACCACTAATGAATGTGTCCAGTTACGCCAACTAATCGAGAAACTAGTAAAAGAAGGCAGGTTGGACCACCTCGTTAAAAATATTAAGGAGGGGAAAGACAAGCAGAGAACCGGAGGCAAGAAAGAAGCGCCTAAGGAAAAAGCTGATACCATCTACATGATACAATCATGGCAGCGAAAGACTAGGCAAAAGGTGAGCCAGAAATTCTCTCATGGAAGCGAAATCTCCTTCCCCACCTTGACTGCGGACAACGCAGTGGCAGAACCACTTACCATTGAAATAAATGCGGGGGGTCACGACATCCACCGCATGTATGTCGATGGGGGCGCATCAGCGGATATAATGTATGAACATTTCTTCAAGAGATTGCGTCCTGAGATACAAAGACAGTTAAGTCCAGCCACGACTCCACTTACTGGCTTTACAGGAGAGAAGATATGGCCTATGGGGCAACTGCGCTTACTAGTTGCTGTCGGCAACAAGGAACACTCCACGACAGCCTGGATGAACTTTATGGTGATTAAATCCCCTTCGCCATACAATGGCATCATTGGAATGTCAGGAATCTCAGCGTTGCGCGCGGTACCATCCACAGCGCATGGGATGCTCAAATTCCCAGTAGAAGGTGGCATTGTCACCATTTACAACAACGCTGCACCACCAGAAGAATGTAACACGATTACATGTGAGACGACGCACGTCCCAGAACAGAGCGTAGCTAAAGTTCCAAATTTGAAGGTCGCAATTCACCCTGATTACCCAGAGCAAGAAGTATCAATCGGAGGATCGCTGTCTGACAAAGGCAGAGCAGCTGTGTGCACACTCTTACAGAGGAATCTGGATATCTTTGCCTGGGAACCAAAACACATGACCGGCGTACCACGATCGATAGCAGAACACAAGTTACAAATCCGACAAGGATATTCACCAGTAAGGCAGAAAAAGCGCGGCCAGGCTCCAGAGCGCGCAAAAGCCATACTAGAAGAAGTACACAAACTTGTGGACGCTGGCATCATGCGGGAAGTCTATTACCACGATTGGCTCTCCAACCCAGTGATGGTCAAAAAGAGCGATGGAAGTTGGCGAATGTGTGTGGACTTCACTGACCTTAATAAAGCATGTCCACAGGACTGCTACCCACTACCAGAGATAGACTGGAAAGTGGAATCGTTGTGTGGATATCCCTTTAAGTGTTTCTTGGATGCATACAAAGGGTACCACCAAATCCAAATGGCCAAGGAAGACGAGGAAAAAATAGCTTTCCACACAAGCCAAGGGGTCTACTGTTACACAAAGATGCCTTTTGGCCTGAAGAATGCGGGCGCCACCTACCAGCGATTGGTAGATAATGCATTCGAAAAGCAAGTGGGCCGCAACTTAGAAGTTGATGAAGCGAAAAGTGTACCGCTTTTAAGGGGTCATTTAAGCCCTAAATCGTATTTATTTGATCAAATATTGCCCTAAATCGTTCCTTTTGTCATTTTAGGTACTTTTGAGGAGAAATCTGGAAAAGGAGGCATTTTGGACGTTTTTGGAGCATAAAAGTGAAGAAAACGACAAAGTCTCAAAAATCGGCTGAAAGTTACCCTTGACGGCGTCACAATTTACCCTGGACGGCGTCATGCCTTGGCAAGAAAAGTTGGACGTGAAATTTACTCATGATAAGCCAGTGAAAATAGCATGTAAATTCTGACGGCGTCACGCTTTAACTTGATCAAGGGCGTCACGGCTTAAATCAAAAGGGGACGGCGTCACGTTTAAGGTTCGACGGCGTCAAGCCTTGATAAGCCAGAATGGATTTTGGAAGAGCTAAAGAGGGACGGCGTCAAGAAGGTCATCCAGGAACCCTAGAAGCGGCGAGGTGACGGCGTCACACTCCATAAGGTGACGCCGTCAGATCCAAAAATCTATATATAGTTTTCTAATTTTTTGTCATTAAGGGAGAGCTTAGTGTGTGGAATTTTGGGAGAAAACCCTAAGACGAATTCAGCTTCTTTTTCAAGGCTTTTTGCCTTGAGATCTTCCATGTTACATTGAAGATAAGTTATCAATTAATCATTCAATATGTCTATGTGTTGTTTGATTTTATCTTATTCTTGTCTTTTGATTAACATGTTAGGCTAAATTTATCTTGTGTTTGCTTAGATCTAATGAAACCTAGCTATTGATTATTGGTTATTAGTGTGTTGTTAGTTGTATTGGATGATTGTTTATCTATGTTAGGCTTAAGAAAACTGGCTAACTTCCTATTCGGTAACTTGCTTGAACGTCTTAAGAAACATGAACCAAATGCGTACTAAAGGTTTTTATGGTTGTATTTAATGCACAAGCGAATTCTAGTGATCCCATGTTAGGAGCTTCCTAGCCGGCTCGACATAGGAGTGAAGTAGGAGCTTGTAGAGTTGGGGAAGTAAGTACGCCACCCCACGAATGGTATTAAGGAATACACCCGTCATCCACGCGACTAATACACACTAATTAACCGGTAAAAGATAGTTAGGGAGTAAGGAAATCTAAGTAAACACATTTCTCTACACATAAGTTTCTCATCACATTTTCATTTTTGTTATTTACTTTATTTGCATTTGTAGTTATTTGGGTTAGTTGACTAGCAACTAATTCCGCCCACTCCTTCAAAACCGAGATTTTACTTGCTTTCATAAAAATATAAAAACATAAAAAAAGAATCTTCCTCAACCCTTAGACCTATTAGAGTAGTCTTTCATACCTAACGAACACTATTCCCTGTGGAGAACGATCAATCCCCCGTACTTACCACTACACTATACTACATCGGTCAGGTACACTGCCTGGTGGGGTTGTAAGCCTCTTGAGATCCCTCGAGAGGTAAAACCTGTTGTAAGGTTGCAAAACCCACGCATCAAGTTTTTGGCGCCGCTGCCGGGGAATAGTTATTGTTTAGGTTGAATTTTTATTTCTATTAGGTCTACTCACTAGATTCCTTTCTAGTGAGATTTTTATTTTATTTTTCTAGGTTTTCTTTAGTCTATCTATTTTCTTCGTGTCTTTGTTCGTAACCATACCATCCGACATCATGGAAGATGGTAATATCCTTAACCCCCACAACCCACCACCACAACAACCACCACCACCTCCTAGAGCCCGTACTTTAGGAGAGTATTCCCGTCCTAGCCACCATGGCTATCGAAACACCATTGAGCTCACTCAAGGAGCCAATATCACACCCTTGCGATCCGACACCATCCGGTTGGTGCAAAGCGGATGCGCATTCCATGGACTTCGTTCTGAAGATCCTAATCAACATCTCAAGGACTTTCTTAAAATCGTTGATTCTATAGACCTTGATGTTGCCACTCGAGAGACGACCCGATTGCGTCTCTTCCAATTCTCTTTGCGGGACCAAGCTAGTCAGTGGCTAGAACGTCAACCCGCAGGATCCATCACCTCTTGGGATGATCTCACCACTCGTTTCCTTGCTCAGTTTTTCCCACCAGGGAGAACTACCAAGCTAAGGAATGATATCTTGATGTTCCAACAACGTCAAGGCGAAACTCTCTACGAGGCATGGACTCGATTCAAGGACTTACTCCAAAAAGTCCCTCACCATGGCATAGAACTTTGGCTCCAAGTCCAAATCTTCTATGACCATATCAATCTCTCCACGAGGCAAACCATTGACCAATCGGCCGGTGGTAAGCTACGTGATCTAAGTGCGGAACAATCATGGGCTCTCCTAGAGGATCTTGCTCTTTATGACAACGAAAGTTGGAGTGATCCCCGTGATTTGAATAAAACGGTCAAGGCAATATCTTTGCCTTCGAACAATTCAAGCACTTCCGACCGTAGGATTATAGAACTTGAAGACCAAGTCAAGTTTCTCATGAAATCTTACGAGGCTCCTAAACCTTCAAGCCAAGTGAACAAAATCACTTCTTCATGTGAATTATGTAGTGGTCCCCACGACACTCGTGATTGCATGGAACTCCCCGAACAAGCTTTTGTGGACTACGCATCCTCGCGTACCGACGGAGCGGGAGACAAGTGGTACACTTTCAAACCCGAGCCAAACCCTTATGGTGATTCATACAACCCCTCATGGAAAAATCACCCGAACCTTAGGTGGAAACAAAACCAAAACACACAACAAACCAATTCTTCCAACCCACCTAATCATTTCCAATCAAGCGGTTCCAACTCGAACCGTACTTTCAACAACAATCCTTCCGGCAATGGTAGTACCGATAACTTTGAAGGATTGATGTCTCAATTTATGGCATCTCAAGAAGCTCGTTTAGCCAAGTTTGAAGCCGATTTCAAACAAAAACAAAGCGAGATGACCGATAAGATTGACACCTTGTTGAAAGCCCTCAATGACCGAGAAATGGGAGCACTCCCTAGCAACACGGTCAAGAACCCGAAACTAAACGTCAACGCTATTTCATCGGTTTCGTCCCCTAGTTCTTGTCCACAATATTATTCGGTCAATTCCATGAGCACGTGTTTCAAACAAACCCAAGTCGTTCCAAATGACCAAGAAGTTATGACATCCAAATTGGTCAACAACATAGTTGAAACACCTCCCACTCAAAACCTTGACGAAGAATTCAAGGAGCTCCACCTTGAAAGTCCGGTTGTTGATGAGTTGGATGAGAAGAAGCTCAAGTTAGGCGAAAAAGGGACCGCCTTTGTTCAAAACAAGCTACCTAAGAAGTTAGATGATCCGGGCTTATTTGTTCTACCTTGCAAGATCGGTAATTCGGAGGCTTATGACACATTAGCCGATCTTGGATCAAGCCTTAACCTACTTCCGTTACCTCTCTACACCTCTCTAAAACTTGGAAAACTTGAAGAAACCGAGGTGATAATAGGCTTAGCGGATGGAAGTGTTGCTTACCCGGTTGGAGTAGTTAAGGACGTGTTAGTGCACATTGGAAAACTAACCATTTTAGCCGATTTCCACGTCCTTGATATGGTTAGCGACCCTACATGCCCCTTGTTGATAGGTAGAGGATTTTTGGCGACCGCTAGTGCTATGATTGATTGTAAGGAATCCAAGATAGCGGTAGGAGAAGGAGATACTTGGTCAGTCTATGATGTTAAGAAACATGCCTATGATACTAGTGAGGAACCAACACCACATTGGCTAGAATCAAATAGGAGACCATCTAGATATGGACCTTGGATTGATAGAGACTTTATAGGACCCCAACGCCCATTTTACCTAGAAGAGGACTTTGTTAACCGAACGCATTCGGTAGAACAACTCTTGGCTAGGGACATCGAATTGGATCCATTTGAAGATTCTCTAGTTTTTAGAAAGATGATTGATTTCCTAGGAGTTTTGCCAATTAACCTAGGAATGAATAAGTGGATTTGTGAGGAAGATGATCATAAGTGGAATTGGGATAAACCACCCAAAGATGGAGATGGGTCATGGCATATCAAGATGACATTGTATGACCCGGATGGAGAGAAGTTTGAGAAGATATATCGTACTAAGCGGACCAATAGGAAACTTCAATCCAAGCTTAACCCTAAAGACGTCCTCGATGACGAGCTCACTTATATAGGGTAGCGTGACTTTGAGTCTAGCTACAAGACTCGTTAATAAAGAAAAGCGCTTCTTGGGAGGCAACCCAAGCTTTATTTGTTTTATTTGCTTTGTGTGTTTATTTATTTGTTTGTTTGATTTTATTTGTTTCCGTATGTGTGTTTAATTTTTATTAGTATTGATTCATGTTCAAAACTAATTTGTGAAAATGCTTTATTTTGTTTTTAACTTCGTCTTAACTACATATAAAGGTATTTTGCAAAAGATAAGTGTAAGGGAAATCTAAATCGGTTTATTAGAACACAAATTAACATGAATCGTAATAATAATAAATTAGCATACATATTAGTATTTGTTTGAGTCAAATGCTTGTATCGAGTCATAATGATGTTTTGCAGGATTTCCAGGAAGTAAGGTAAAGGTTTTTCCAGAAATTTTCCGGAAACTTAAAATGAAAATTTTTGTCAGGTCATTTCTGACGGCGTCAGGGTTTATAACCTGACGGCGTCAGATTTAATTTTCAGAAATTTTTGAAAGTTTTGTTTTTAAAAAAGTTTTTATTAAATCTCCAACTTATAATCTCCAGGAATCTGCAAAATTATCATTCCACAAGCATTATATCCTTATATATAGATTTTATCCCGCCGATGTTATGCAGGTTTTCGTGTTTGTTTTCTCAGGTTTAACAGGTTATTTTGGACAAGGAGATGTTTATGGAATCAAGCTTTTGGCGATGCATTAGTCATGGAGCTTCAACATTCTCCTTGGAGGAAGATTTAACCGTGTAATTTCATTATCCACCGAGCGAATCAGGGGAGTATTTGATTTCATTCTTTTACTTTTTCTTTTACATCTTGTTATTTGAACATTGGGGACAATGTTCATCTTAAGTGTAAGGGGGGGGTAAAAGTACGATTTTAGAGAATACAATTACGCTTGACTTTTGTTTGTTTAATGGTAGATGTGTAATAAAACTGAGAGAAATACTTGTTAGGGTAATTTTAGTGCCAAATTTAAATTTTTTTACAACATATAGGAGTGAAACTTTGATCTTAATGAGCGTCTCATGGATAGGAGTTATATGACTAGCACAAAAACCGTACCACTAAAAAATTTTCCACCCCCAAATATGTGAGGTTCGCCCCTAGAATTGGTAGGAAAAGCATTTATGCTATGATGTGTGTACCGGTAGCACTTAGATTCTAGAACTTGCGTTAGGACCATTCCAAGGCCACAAGTGAGACTACATTCGTGTAGTTAGATTTACTACATGATAAGAGGCATTAGGATTAACCCATTGTTTTACACCTGTGTTTTTGTTACAATTACATTGGCTACATTGGTCAAGTAATTCTCCCACACCCTTTGCGTTGTACTCATTTTTAGTACACGATACCCCTAGTACACCCCTCAGAGCCTATCTTTTCGTTTCGACCTTTAAGCATTTTACTTAAAGGAAGAATTTGTTACACCCCACTTAAATGTACACCCAAATCGCCTTAGCCTACCTTGTATGCACTCATTTTTAGTGCATTATTGTTACAACATTTGTTTAAACCCAAGTTAATTATCTAGTTGATTACATGGTTGCTAAGTCGAGTCATATCCTTGTACATATTGTTTTGGGACGATTGGGACTCATGGTTAAAGTACTAGTGTAATGGAGTAATGGGGAAGAACATCATTTATTACCCCCATATGTGTTAAATATTTTAAAAGTACTCCAAGTTTTTCGATTATCTTAATTCGAGTCATTAGAATAGTTAATTGTAAAGTTATGTAAAAGTTCAAGTGTAAGGGGAATGCAATGCCCCTATGATGTATTATTTTGGATGGTAGGGCAAAAGTGTATGCAAAAAAAAAAAAAAAAAAAAAAAAAAAAAAAAAAAAAAAATCGAAAAATCAAGAAAAATACAAAAAAATGAGAAAAAGGAAAATAGAAAAAACATACGGACTACCATCCCGTTTCATTTTATGTTTATTTTATGTTTTTGTTATTTTGTTTTTAGCTTAAGATTGAGTCTAGTCTTGGCTTAGCAACATTGTATAGTACATGTAATTAATCAAGATCTTTAACTCGCCACCAGTAAAATATCCTTTATCCAACCAAACCGTGTTTTCCTTTTCCCTACACCTAACGTTATAACCCATTTAAAAGCCCTCTTTGATAGTTTATCTTTGGTGCTTACGCCTAGTGGAGGAGGTTTTCGATCCTTTCCCAAGCTTATGGTAATCTATTTGCTATGACAGGTAGTGAGAGATATTATCCGTTTTCATTTATGAGATTTATTTTGATGACACTTGAGAGATGTGAGTATCTAAACACTACTTGTGAGGTGCTAGTTTGTAATCTCCGTGCTTATTATGATTGAAGTGGAACGAATATTTGTTGTAATTACTTTTATGTTTGCATTAAATGACCCCTAACTTGTATTTTGATTAGAATAAAAGCGCATTTGCTTGAGGACAAGCAAATCTCAAGTGTAAGGGTATTTGATGAAGCGAAAAGTGTACCGCTTTTAAGGGGTCATTTAAGCCCTAAATCGTATTTATTTGATCAAATATTGCCCTAAATCGTTCCTTTTGTCATTTTAGGTACTTTTGAGGAGAAATCTGGAAAAGGAGGCATTTTGGACGTTTTTGGAGCATAAAAGTGAAGAAAACGACAAAGTCTCAAAAATCGGCTGAAAGTTACCCTTGACGGCGTCACAATTTACCCTGGACGGCGTCATGCCTTGGCAAGAAAAGTTGGACGTGAAATTTACTCATGATAAGCCAGTGAAAATAGCCTGTAAATTCTGACGGCGTCACGCTTTAACTTGATCAAGGGCGTCACGGCTTAAATCAAAAGGGGACGGCGTCACGTTTAAGGTTCGACGGCGTCAAGCCTTGATAAGCCAGAATGGATTTTGGAAGAGCTAAAGAGGGACGGCGTCAAGAAGGTCATCCGGGAACCCTAGAAGCGGCGAGGTGACGGCGTCACACTCCATAAGGTGACGCCGTCAGATCCAAAAATCTATATATAGTTTTCTAATTTTTTGTCATTAAGGGAGAGCTTAGTGTGTGGAATTTTGGGAGAAAACCCTAAGACGAATTCAGCTTCTTTTTCAAGGCTTTTTGCCTTGAGATCTTCCATGTTACATTGAAGATAAGTTATCAATTAATCATTCAATATGTCTATGTGTTGTTTGATTTTATCTTATTCTTGTCTTTTGATTAACATGTTAGGCTAAATTTATCTTGTGTTTGCTTAGATCTAATGAAACCTAGCTATTGATTATTGGTTATTAGTGTGTTGTTAGTTGTATTGGATGATTTTTTATCTATGTTAGGCTTAAGAAAACTGGCTAACTTCCTATTCGGTAACTTGCTTGAACGTCTTAAGAAACATGAACCAAATGCGTACTAAAGGTTTTTATGGTTGTATTTAATGCACAAGCGAATTCTAGTGATCCCATGTTAGGAGCTTCCTAGCCGGCTCGACATAGGAGTGAAGTAGGAGCTTGTAGAGTTGGGGAAGTAAGTACGCCACCCCACGAATGGTATTAAGGAATACACCCGTCATCCACGCGACTAATACACACTAATTAACCGGTAAAAGATAGTTAGGGAGTAAGGAAATCTAAGTAAACACATTTCTCTACACATAAGTTTCTCACCACATTTTCATTTTTGTTATTTACTTTATTTGCATTTGTAGTTATTTGGGTTAGTTGACTAGCAACTAATTCCGCCCACTCCTTCAAAACCGAGATTTTACTTGCTTTCATAAAAATATAAAAACATAAAAAAAGAATCTTCCTCAACCCTTAGACCTATTAGAGTAGTCTTTCATACCTAACGAACACTATTCCCTGTGGAGAACGATCAATCCCCCGTACTTACCACTACACTATACTACATCGGTCAGGTACACTGCCTGGTGGGGTTGTAAGCCTCTTGAGATCCCTCGAGAGGTAAAACCTGTTGTAAGGTTGCAAAACCCACGCATCAGAAGTTTATGTGGATGATCTTGTCATAAAAAGCCATACTGAGGACGAAGTGGTGCGCGATATAGAAGAAACATTTAGAACGCTACGGGCGATCAACATGAAGTTAAATCCCAAGAAGTGCACTTTCGGTGCTACAGAGGGAATGTTCTTGGGATATCTGATAGAACCAGATGGCATTAAGCCATGCCCAGAAAAGACAGACGCTGTCCTCCAACTTCCTTCACCGCGCACGTTGAAAGAAGTTCAATCTCTAAATGGAAAGCTAGCCGGTTTGAACAGATTCCTGTCCAAATCGGCAGATAAGTCACTTCCTTTATTCAAAACACTCAAGAAGTGCACTAAAAAGGGAGACTTCCGGTGGACTACGGAAGCGGAAGAAGCCTTCACCAAGCTTAAGCAACATATAGCAGCGCTCCCTAAGCTAGTCGCACCCCGACCAGGGGAGGAGTTAATCATCTACTTATCCGCCACCCAAGGAGCGATCAGCGCAGTGCTACTGACGGATAGGAATTCTGTGCAAACACCAGTGTATTTTGTAAGTAAAGCACTCAAAAAGACAGAGATCAACTACAGCTCAATGGAGAAGTTGGTTTTGGCATTAGTATTTGCTGCCAAAAGACTGCGCCGATACTTTCAAGCGCACCCAATAGCAGTAATTACCGACCAACCTATCAAACAAGTTATCTCTAAACCTGACGCATCGGGTCGATTACAAAAATGGAGTGTGCTATTAGGAGAGTATAACATCTCTTACAGGCCACGCACCGCGGTTAAAGGGCAAATACTAGCAGACTTCATCATCGAAAAACCAGATACCGATGACGCACCCCCACCGGACAAGGTAGAATTACAAGAACCATGGGTCTTGTTCACAGATGGATCTTCATGCGTGGATGGATCGGGCGCTGGCCTTATCCTCACTAATCCAGAAGGAATGGAATTCACTTACGCACTGCATTTTGAATTCACAGCCACGAACAACGAGGCAGAATATGAAGCCCTAATCGCTGGATTACGCATTGCAAACCGAATGGGTGTACGTAACCTAGAAGCAAACGTGGACTCCCGATTGGTAGCCAACCATGTGTTGGGCGAGTATGTGGCTAAAGAGGATAACATGGTCCAATACCTCGAAAAAACCAAATCGCTAATACAAGGCTTCGACAGGTTTACAATTAAGCAAGTTCCTAGAGGCGAGAATAAAAAAGCGGATGCGCTAAGTAAGATCGCATCCACCAGCTTCACGCACCTGTCAAAACAAGTTTTAGTGGAGATCCTAAAGAATAAATCCATCTCGGAGATGGAGATATCCACGGTAATAGAGGAAGAGAATCCTACATGGATGACTCCTATTATCGACTTTATAAGCAAGGGTAACTTGCCCGCTGAGCAGAAGGACGCTAGACGGATACGGCGCGCAGCCCAGAGGTTCGAACTTAGAGATGGTATTCTATATCGACGCTCATTCCTACAACCATGGCTTCGATGCGTTGGACCTCTTCAGGCAGATTACGTACTCCGAGAGATCCACGCTGGTTCATGCAGTATGCATTCGGGACCACGGTCCGTCGTAGCGCGAGCATTGCGCTCAGGATACTATTGGCCTACTATGCACCGTGATGCGCGCGATGTGATAAAGAAATGCAACGACTGCCAAGTTCATAGACCCATCCCGCGCAGACCACAACAAGAGCTAACACCTATCACTTCTCCATGGCCATTCTATAAGTGGGGTATCGACATCGCAGGTCCCTTCCCTGTCGCAGCAGGAGGACTTAAATTCCTTATCGTTGCAATAGACTACTTCACTAAATGGATTGAAGCAAAGGCAGTAGCGACGATCACAGGTAATCAAGTAAAACGCTTTGTTTGGGAAAATATTGTATGCCGCTTTGGATTACCTGGGGAGATTGTTTCGGACAATGGAAAACAATTCCGCGATAACCCATTCAAAGACTGGTGCGCAGAGTTGCATATCACACAACACTTCGCATCAGTAAAACATCCACAAACCAATGGCTTAGTTGAGCGCGCAAATCGCAGTTTAGGCGAAGGGATTAAAGCGCGCCTGGACAAACACAAAGGAAGATGGGTGGACGAACTGACACATGTCTTATGGGCGCACCGCACAACAATCAAGGTTAGTAATGGAGAGACTCCTTTTTCCCTTGTCTACGAGACAGAAGCTGTCATACCAGCTGAAATTGGGATGCCAACTATCCGCACCGCGGAAGTTAATGTCGCGACCAATGACGACGAACGACGGATAGATTTGGACCTACTGGAGGAAAGGCGCGAGCGCGCAGCCATACGAGAGGCAAAAACCAAGTCCAAGATGAAGGGATACTACGATGCTAAAGTTCGAAGCACCTCATTCAGACCTGGCGATTTTGTGTACCGCGCTAATGATGCAAGCCACGCAGAAGACATAGGTAAACTTGGACCAAAGTGGGATGGACCCTATGAGGTCATTGAAGCACTAGGACAAGGCGCGTACAAGCTGCGCGACATGGAAGGCCGTGAGCTACAACGCACATGGAATATCTGCAATCTCAAGAGATGCTATCTTTAGGAAAGGTTACGACCCAATGCATGGATACACACGCACTTTAGTAAGTGCCAAATAAATATCCGTGTATTTACATTCTTTGTTTCATTTAGACAAATGTTTTTTTTTATCTTATCTTTTTACAAAAACTTGCAAGTATTAATAAAATGTTGCGGTTTCTAGCTAACTCCGTGACACACCTTACTTTATTGCTTACATATAATTTATGTCCAATATTGCTCATTATATTATCTTTTGCCTACATGGCGTGCATGCACTAATTAAAAACCCACGATGGTAAAAGGATGAGTAAACCTAACAAATGACTCGTTGAGTAAGAGGGTTGCAAACCCATCAACACCGGATCACGCATCCTTGTTAAACACCTTATTCTCAAGACGTTGAAGTAAGTTCCATGCGTACCCCACGACGGATACACATCAATGCACACTGTGCGCGTTTAACAAATTAGGAGTTAAGACAACTAACCCCTTAGTATGGTCTTAGTAGCACGCTGCAATCCATACACTTGTGCACCCCATGATGGGTACACGGCAACTTGTAAATTTCATACACAATTATGTTATATACAACCATGTCATACACGACTATGTCATAAATTTCATACAAGATAAGTATAAGTGATTATGAATCCTTGTAAACTTTCTTCAAATATGTTTATACAAGCAATTTGACCCTTAGACATCTTTTATGCAAAGATAAAATCACTAAGTACAAACGTTATAACCATAGCCAAATTTGATATAATATGCATACAATGGTATTATTCAAAATCAACGCTTCATTATAACAAGTTCATCAAAAAGTACATATCCAACAAGCATATGTACAAGGAAAACGTGGACATATAACAAAAGACCACTACACATGGACTACCAAGACATGCTACGAGTACGCCTTAGCCCTGAACCACCTGCCTGGTGCGCCGCACGACCAGCATCTGTAAGCATCTGCAACACTCGAGAACTACATAGATACCTTACACCATTTAAGTTTCACTTTCTGATTTTGATCTCCAATTCCGATCTGTTTGATAAACAGTTAGATACCTTTCCGACCATCCAGATGGTCATTCAACCATAATGTGTTTGACACATTCTATGAATTCATTACTCATATAATAAAACAAGTCAAATAAATAGGATAAATGATGATAATAAAATGTACTTATTTGGGTTCATCAAATATCCCCCCACTTGAACTTTACTTGTCCCCAAGTAAACCTTAGAATGAATTTTATGAAAATGTATCCTAAAATATATTAGGATTTATTTTTATATTAAAGCATGTATTCGTTTTGTCATAATTGCACAACCAAACACTTAACGAATTAGAAATAAAATAAAATATTTTGATAAAAGCAAATCTAATCGTTTAACTGTCCAGTCGTGACGAATATTCTATCATAAGCTTGGCAAATATGCGCATCTCCCCCACTAAAGCTAAGGAATAACAAGTCTAAAGCGGTAAAAAGGGTTTGTTGGTTAAGGGTTGATCATCATTTTTAATCTCTATCGATCTCAAATTCCAGAAAAGGCAACAAAATCACAAATACATGATCGAATCCACGACCACGATACTTGCAATTGCTCAAATCCTTAACTCGAATAGGCTAAAGATAGGACCAAGTAATCTTTACCAATAATATTATATCAAAAAGGGCGACAAAATCATAAATACATAGCCGAATCCACGACTACGATACTTAAGATTGCTCAAATCCCTAATCTCAATAAATCAAAGGTTTGGATAAAGAATGATATAGGGTATGGATAATATTTGGGATACAAATTGGTGTAAAATGAAAGATAAACAAAACAGATAAATTAAAATCCTAAGTGTGGTAAATTACTTTCGCAACGATCACATGAATAAGACTCATATCATTGAATAACTCACGCTTTAACACTTGAAACACACGTTTTAGGTAGACACGAATTATACTCAACAAAATCTCAATCAAAGAATAACCTTAGTTGGCGTTCCCATAACGGCCAACTTCCATTCAATCCATAAATATAATATACAACAAATAGTGGTGATATCGACCACTTAATTACAAAACTTTACATAAGTTGGTTAAAGCAAACTTCCAACTTTTTCCTTTTTCTTTTTCTTTTCTATTTTTTTCGATTTTTTTTTTTTTTTTTTTTTTTTTTTTTTTTTTTTGACATCAATGTGTAAAATTTCATAACTTTTCTATCACCATTTTTCCGGATAATTTTTCCATACTCTTCATACTTTTAGAAATAACTGTAATAGCGAAAGTAGTAAACACACGAAAAATAAACTCAAAGATATACAATATTTACTTTCATACCAATTGCATTGTGCAATTTCCTGACTCAACCAAAGATAATGAATTACGCACGCGAACACAGGTAATGTAAGGAAACACACTTTGCCTAAAGCAATTAACCACGGATTTTAATCTACAGGGTAGGCTAAGGTGTAAGGGTGTAACGAAACATTATAACAAAGGTGTAAGAAACGAAAGGAATGGCTCTGAGTGTTTTTATAGGGGTATCTTACTCTAAAAGTGAGAGTAACAAAAGGGTTTATACGGGGATTAACTAACCAATGTAGTTAGTTAATATCACAAAACATATAAAGGCTATTTGGGTGTAATCCTAGAAATTTACCAATTTAGACAAGTCATTCCAATTATAAAAATAATACTTATTATGGTGGTCTCGAATAGTATACAAGCCAAGTTCTAAAGTTTACAAGTCATCGGCACACTCATAGATTTGTGAATTTTTAAAAAGTTCACAATTTTTGGAAATAATGTTATGTGTGCAGCTATGTAATTTAGACTTTAAACAAAAACATGCTAAAAAATTTAAAATTTGATATATTAAGCGCATTTTAAGCATATTTTGAAAAAGTTTAGGACAAGTAAGTGTTCTAATTCTCCAATCCCCCCACTTAAGTTAAACAACGTCCTCGTTGTTTGTATCAAAGGTTAAAAAACTGGAAAATAAAAGAATTAGAACAGAAAAACTCCCCTGAGATTTGCTCGGTATGATCCTCCATTTGTATAAGAGCAAAAATCAACTTTCTTGTGGATGAGAACGTTTAAGCTTCATATTTGATGTATCCACAGGAAATGCAGGAATCTATAATACCATTCAGACTTTAACACACCTGAGTTAAGAAGGTTCAAACTTGCATAATACATTAGTAGTTAGTAAAAAAATAAAACATAAAAAATTAAAATGAAAATCATCAGGTCAGTCGATACGCCGTATCGAGCCTGGAATAAATACGAATCAGAATAGAAGATGCGTCGCATCCTTAACCAGGGATGCGCCGCATTAAAATAAACTGACAAAAAGTTTTAAAGTCAAAAATAAAAATGCAGAAAATAAAATAAGATATGACCAGTGCAGGAGATGCGTCGCATCTTAGGATTGAGATGCGCCGTATCTTCTGCAGGTCTGACAGACTCGACACAGAACAGAAAAGTAAAAATTTTCTTCCGGGTTGTCTCCCGGTCAGCACTTGTCTTTATTCCAGAGTCTTCAAGTTAGACTCACGTTCAGCTCCTTAATACCGATCACTGAAAGAGTCGGAAGCATCGCGCTCCCTCATCGCCAGTCCAGTAATATTGAACACTCCTTGCTTGTCCTTAATTTCCATGCCATTCTTCATTAATATCTGTATAAACAAAGTTCTGTCCCTTTCGGGCAGAGATGACAAAATGATAGACGGGAAATTCTTATTATTATATAGGCATAAATATGCAAGGTGGGGTGGTAGTTCAATAAACACATCATTATTCAAATTTGTATTCTCAACTATTCTCCTACGTTTGTTAATTACTTCACAATCATACCACTCATCATTAGAATCATTAACAATATCGCGCCTAAGTTCGGTAGGTACATTAAGGTCAATAAATTCCTCGAAGTTCTCATGATTAGGATTAGTTGAGTTGTTTTGAATCAATGTTTCCCCCATAATCCTAGCTTCAAGATCGAGATCCATACGTTCTCTTAATCCTAGCACATAGACGCTTCTAATTATGCTTTTAGCAGGATTTTGGCACTTATAGACTAGTTTATTATTCCCTACCTTTAATGAGATTTTTCTTTTAAATACATCAATCTTAGCATGGGCGGTAGACAAGAAAGGTCTTCCAAGGATTAAAGGAATCTTGACATCCTCGGGCATATCTAATATAACAAAGTCTACGGGGAAAACAAACTTTTCAATCTTAACTAGCACATTTTTAGCAATCCCTTCAGGTTGTTTTACCGTTTTATCAGCCAATTCAATAAGCAACTTAGTTGGTGCTAATTTTCCTAGTCCTAGGGTAGTGAATGTCTTAAGGGGCATAACACTAACGCTAGCTCCTAAGTCAGCTAACACATTATTGAAAGATATATCATTAATTGAACAAGGTAAAGTAAAACTTCCTGGGTCCTTTTCTTTATGAGGCAAGGCACGTAAGTCGGTTGCAGAGCTCTCTTCTTTCATTGTGGCCTTGATCTCCTCTTCAATCTTTGCCTTCTCTTTGAGTAATCTTCTTAAACTGATTGAAGAATTAAAGAAAAATTCGGGCTTTGCAGCATCATTACCATTCATCAATCTTCTAGGTATGTTAGGCGTGACTTCCTCAGTGGTGCTTATGGCCTTGACATGATCTCTTGGGTTGGTTTCAATTGAGCAAGGTAAACTTCCGTATCCCCTTTCTTGAAGAACTTTGCTCATTTGTCCAATTTGTTGTTCCAATGCTTTGATCGAAGCTCCTTGATTTCTTGTAATAGTATCCGTTGAAGCTCGGATTTCTTTGATCATAGCGGTGTTCTCTTCATGTCTTTTAGCAGCATCGGCCATAATTTGCTTTAAAGTGTCATCTAAAGTCTGCCTCCTTTCTTGATAAGTGGGATTAAAGTTGTTCTTTTGATAGTATCCCGGAGTAGCTTCCCTAAATCTTCCTGAAGGTCGGAATGGTTGTCCAAATTGTGTGTAGTATGCTTCTTCAAAAGTCTCACTTTCATTCTTATTAGGGCAATCTTTAGTGTAGTGAGGTCCTTCGCATTTTTCACATCCAACTTGGGCATCATAAACTTTCTCATCACGCTTCTTCATCTCTCTACTAATTTTATCCAATTGAGCTTGAATTGAAGCAAACCCGTCAAAATTAGTGCTGCTCTTAGATCTAGTAGAGGTTCCGTCGTGCCATTTTTGAGAGTGATCAGCAGCTTCTTGGATAGCTTTTCTAGCATTGGCTGCACTCATTTGAGGCACAGCTCCCTTAGCATCCAAGATTTGTCTAGTAGGCACGTCCAATCCTTGATAGAACAATATTATCTCCTGCATTGGACTTAGATAATGTTGAGGGCATTTCATCAATAGGTCTTTAAATCGTTCCCAAGCTTGATAAAGAGTTTCATCAGGCTCTTGCTTGAAACTGTTGATAGCCTCCATCTTTTTAGCAGTTTTAGCAGGTGGACAATATCTTTTCAGGAATTTGCTCTTCAAATCTTCCCATGTTGTGATTGAACTAGCAGGTTCATTCCTTAGCCACTTACTAGCAGCTCCTTTAAGCGAAATTGGAAAGATTCTTAGCATAAGTTGATCGTCAGAGACTCCTTCTGTAGTAAAAAAATCTGCAATCTTGAGGACCTTTTCAATATGTTCATTAGTGTTAGTGCAAATATTACGATATTTAAACTAAACGATTTCTTCGGTTTTAATAATGACAAACATGTAACTTGTAATATATAACGTAAAATGTGCAAGTTACTTGTAAACACAAATCATCAATGCATACTTACATCAACATCTCTCGACGCCTCAAGTATGCTTCAACAAAGTCGTAGATTTCCATCCCGACGTAAATCACTCAAAGTATGGACAAACAAATCTACTACTTGACAAATGATCAAAGGATTTTATTTTTCTAAACTTCACATTTTTAATGTGACAAAACATTTTTTCAAAAATATATTTCACAAATTATTTTTGAATTAAAAAGAAATGTTTTATTTTGAAAAATATGTTTGAAAATCCCAACAGTCAAATTTCCCCCCAAAACAGCTCCTAACTTCCCCAAATAAACCTTCCCCACAAAAGACAAAAAAAGGGAGCGTCCACGGCACCGTTAAGTATGGACGGCTCCACTAAATTTAGTGGAGCCGTTGGGTATTTAGTGGAGCCGTAGGTCTGTAACGGTCAGATTTTCCCTTGCCTATAAATAGTGGACCATTCCACAATTCCAACTTGATTTTTCCAGTCCTTTTTCTCTGGTCTAATCCCTCCTCACTTAGATGACTTTCTTTGATCATTTGGAGAGTCTTAGGTTGTTTAAGAGTGATCCAATCATCCACTCAAGTGATCCTCTTCATTCCTCTTGATTAGCAAGAGAAGAACACAAAGTATCCAAGTAGATACAAAGTGTTGTCATCCCTCTTGATTAGCAAGAGAAGAACACAAAGTATCCAAGTAGATACAAAGTGTTATCATTCCTCTTCATTTGCAAGAGAAGAACTCAAGGTATCCAAGAAGATACAAGAGTTATAGTTGTTAGGTCTTGTAACATTTGTTACACTCTTGATTGTATCATAGAATACATCAAGATCATTTTACCTTTGTGAGAGAGACTGAGTCAAGATCAAGTGTGATCTTGTAGAGATAGTGAAGATCTCTTGAAGCCATTGGGCTTGTGTGATTGATCATGTGGATCAAGGGTAGATCGTGGTAGATTGGTGCTAGCTAAGATTAGCACTCGACATCTAGCTTAGTGTCGGAAATAGGATAAGCGACGTGTACGGTGTAGATCGGGTAGATCGTGGTAGATTGGTGCTAGCTAAGATTAGCACTCGACATCTAGCTTAGTGTCGGAAAACAAGTTAAGTGACGTGTACGGTTTTCTGCGCGTGATGTGTCGTTGCGGTTTAGCAGTTTTAATGCCTACTCAAGTTTTAAATTTATATTTAGCCGACTTATCAATAACACACACACTTAACGAGCAGTGTACCCGGTCAGTATGAAGATAATGGTAAGTAGAGTGTCGATCACTAAGAGTGGAACGTATTATCTAGTTATTCTAATCAGTATTTTAATATCCTAACGCAAGGGGGTTTCAGCCTGAGAGACTGGCACGATTTGTTGCATTTAAATAATAAAATAAACCAATAGGCACGAATCAGCAAGTAGCACACACGTACACAGATAGATACTCGAGACAATAAGAGGGCTGTCCTTATGATTAAGTAGTTTGTCACTTGTTTTATTGATAGCTTTATATGAAGTGTATGTAGTTAATCCTTTCTCGTTGGTCCTATTCTTATCGGCGAGTAAACCCTTAATGATTACTTATGTCTAAAAGTTATTCCTAAGTGATCAATTTAGAAACAACCGTGGGAGCCACATTATGTCCCGCAGTCAAATGCCCGCAAGCCACTAATAAACACAGAGGTTATCAATGCACTAATAAGTAGTAACCAAAGACATCAACATATAAACTTTAATTGATGGGAAAGCAAGTATTAAAGGGAGTGCAATCTTTCCGTTGTCACATTACACAAGCCACCAATCCTGATGAATTAAAGTTTGCTAACACAATAAAACAAAACTACTTAATGAATTAAATACATGTAGCACCTTCTTACAGCTCTTGTATCTTTGATTTGGGTGTGTCTTGTGCTACCTCCTTGACTGAATTCGTCCTTTGTTCCTACTGTTCGGTCTTCGGTTTTTGGGTTTTTGGAACTCTTAAATTCGTTTGGTCTATGGGTATTTATAGTTTCTGTCTGAGGGAAGATGCGGCGCATCTACTAAGTAGATGCGGCGCATGTACTTAACTTCGCGTGGGGTCCAAGATTATAATATTCAGGAATATTCGTACACCGCCAGAAGATGCGGCGTAACCCTTGATTAGATGCGGCGCATGTCCTCTTGTATCTTGGATCGTATCTGGTGATATCTTGATAGAGATGCGGCGCATGTCGAGAGTGAGATGCGGCGCATCTGTAGCAGAATTGACTTGATCTTTTCCATGTCAGTAGACTTTCACTTTATGCACGTTTTGCTCCATTATTAGTCCGAAATCGCTAAGTTTCACCAAATGCTTGTTTTTACCTGAGAATTACAAAAGTAAACGATTAAGTATCAATCCTCATATATAATATAGTAAAACAAGTCAAATTAATAGGATAAATGATAGTAATAAAATGTACTTATTTGAGTTCATCAAATATCCCCCCACTTGAACTTTACTTGTCCCCAAGTAAACCTTAGAATTTCATTTATGAAAATGTATCCTAAAAGATGTTAGGATTTATTTTTATATTTAAGCATGTATTCGTTTTATTTCATAATCACACAACTAAACACTTAACGAATTAGAAGTAAAATAAAATAAGTCGATAAAAGCAAATCTAATCGTTTAACTGTCCAGTCGCGACGAATATTCTATTATAAGCTTGGCAAGTATACACATCTCCACCACTAAAGCTAAGGAATAACAAGTCTAAAGCGGTAAAAAGGGTTTTTAGGCTTAAGAGTTAATTATTCTTAATCACTATCGATCTCAAATTCCAGAAAAGGCGACAAAATCACAAATACATGATCGAATCCACGAACACGATACTTGCAATTGCTCAAATCCTTAACTCGAATAGGCTAAAGATAGGTCCAAACTTCACCAATAATAATATATCAAAAAGGGCGACAAAATCATAAATACATAGCCGAATCCACGACTACGATACTTAAGATTGCTCGAATCCCTAATCTCAATAAATCAAAGGTTTGGTTGGATAACGAATAATATAGGGTATGGATAACATTTGGGATATAAATTGGTGTAAAAATAAAAACAAACAAAACAAAACAAATAAATTAAAATCCTAAGTGTGGTTAATCACTATCCCAACCATCCCATGAATAAGACTCATATCATCGAATAACTCACGCTTTAACACTTGAAACACACGCTTTAGGTAGACACGAATTATACTCAACAAAATCTTAATCAAAGAATAAACCTTAATTGGCATTCCCATAACTGCCAATTCCCATTCAATCCATAGATATAATACAACAAATAGTGGTGATATCGACCACTTACATAACTTTACATAAGTTGGTTTAAAACTAACATCCAACTTTTCTTTCTTTCTTTTTCTTTTCTTATTTTTTCGATTTTTTTTTTTTTTTTTTTTTTTTTTTTTTTTTTTTTTTTTTTTTTTAACTTGAAACATAAACATAGATGTGTAAAATTTCACCACATCACTATAACTTTCTTTCCGGATAATTTTTTTCATACTTTTCATACTTTCAGAAATAACGGTAATAGTGAAAGTAGTAAACACACGAAAAATAAACTCCAAAATATACAATATTTACTTTCACTCCAATTTGCATTGTGCAATTTCCCGACCTAACCATAGATAATGAATTACGCACGCGAACACAGGTAATGTAAGGAAACACACTTTGCCTATAGCAATTAACCAAACCACGGATTCTAATCTACAAGGTAGGCTAAGGTGTAAGGGTGTAACGAAACATTTTAAACATAGGTGTAAGAAACGAAAGGAATGGCTCTGAGTGTTTTTCTAGGGGTATCTTACTCTAAAAATGAGAGTAACAAAAGGTTTTATACGGGGGTTAACTAACCAGTGTAGTTAGCTAATAACACATAACATATAAAGGCTATTTGGTGTAATCCTAGAATTTTACCAATTTAGACAAGTCATTCCAATTATATAAATAATACTCATTATGGTGGTCTCGAATAGTATACAAGCCAAGTTCTAAAGTTTACAAGTCACCGGCACACTCATAGATTTGTGAATTTTGAAAAATCACAATTTTTGAAAATAACGTCTTGTGTGCAGTTATGTAACTTAGATCTTAAACAAAAACATGCTAAAAAAATTTTTAAGTTTGATATATTAAGCACATTTTAAGCATAATTTTTGAAAAAGTTTAGGACAAGTAATTGTTAAGTGTTCTAATTCTCCAATCCCCCCACTTAAGTTAAACAACGTCCTCGTTGTTTGTATAAAAGGTTAAAAACTGGAAAATAAAAGAATTAGAACAAGAAAAACTCCCCTGAGATTTGCTCGGTATGATCCTCCATTAGTATAAGAGCAAAAATCAACTTCTTGTGGATTAGAACGTTAAAGCTTCATACTTGATGTATCCACAGGAAATCCAGGAAACTATAATACCACCAACACTTTAAAACACACCTAAGATAAGAAAGGTTCAACTTGCATAACACATTAGTAGTTAGATAAAAATAAAACTTAAAAATTAAAACTGAAAATCATCAGGTCAGTCGATGCGCCGTATCTTATTGAAGAAGATACGCCGTATCGAGCCTGGAATTAATACGGATCAGAATAAAGATGCGCCGCATCCTTAACCAGGGATGCGCCGCATTAAAATAAACTGATAAATAGTTTTAAAGTCGAAAATAAAAATGCAGAAAAATAAAATAAGATATGACCATTGCAGAGGATGCGTCGCATCTCAGAATTGAGATGCGCCGTATCTTCGTGCGGCCTGGACTGACTCGACACAGAAAACAGAATAATAAAAGATAAATCCGGGTTGTCTCCCGGTGAGCACTTGTCTTTATTCCAGAGTCTTCAAGTTAGACTCACGTTTAGCACTTCATTATCGATCATTTATTCCAACATGGCCACGTAGGATCCATTTAGCAATCGAATCGTCTCGTATATATTCAGGTCCCAAATTCAAAACTCCTTTGTAGAATCCTCCCATCAATTGATATGGGTACTCAATCCCTCTCTTATTGTCATCATCACTAAAAAAAAGGAATGGAGAAAATTTGTAGCAAATCCTATTAGTAGCGTGTTTAAATCCAGGGTGAGTTCGGGGCATCATATAAGTGATAACGTCGCTTCCACATTGAAAGGTGATCTTTCCTTCAAATCGTTTTGCATTAATAGTGATCTCCCTACAAAATGGTTTTCCAACAATCACGTCACCCATATTGCTGTCACAATAGGCATTCATGTCTTCAATAACTACGAACTCAGTAACAATAGTGAAGCGTCCAACGAAGATCGGGACATTAATGAAGGCTCCAACTACATTCTTTCCTTTATACTCCTTTTTATTTCTCATAATAGAATTGTAAAAGCTTCTTGACATGACATTGATTGATAAAATAGGAAAGAAATTGGCGTCAATACACTTGTACCCAATCATGCATGGGAATTGTAAATTGTAAGCACAATTGGTGTTGATCCTTCTACCGTAATCCCAAGAACCATCATATCCCTCAAATTTATCGTAATTCCTAGTAGTAATAACGTTGACTTTTGGTCTATCCACAATTTCTCCTTCTTCTAACTCAGATTCAGCATAAACCATGAACAGGTCATTGGATTCCAACGGTCCATTAAGGTCATTAAGTTCAATGTAGTCCCCATCGTGATGTTCGGGTGATTTTTCATGCACTAATACTTCATTCATAAAATTGGCTTCGAAGTCGAAGTCAATTAGCTCTCCGTATCCTTCCATTATCCTTCTGAAACAATCACGAAAAGCATCAGTAGGATTTGTTCGCTAGAAGAGAAATTAATGAATATAGAAACGGATATAAGAATAAAAATAGCTGATATCTGCAGACGATGCGCCGTATCCAACAAATTGGATACGCCGTATCTTATAATCGTTAAAATTAAATCAGACTTTATTCAGAAAATAGATACGCCGCTTTAGAATTTAAGAATGCGCCGTATCGAATTAATTAATCAAAAATCAACTTATCTAATTAAAATTAAATGCGTCGTATTAACGAAAGTTAATGCGCCGTATTTTCGTTACGTTTAAAAATAAAAGATTTTTGATTCAGTAAAATGCGCCGTATCGACAGAGATCGATACGCCGTATCTGTTTAATAATTCGCAAACTGTTTTTAATTAAAATAATAGATACGTCGTATCTGCGAAAGCAGATGCGTCGTATGGCGTTAACGTTTTAGAAAAAAATTTTATTGAAAACAGATACGCCGTATCTGCAAAAGCAGATGCGTCGTATTACTTTATCGCTTAGAAAAATTTTCTTGTTAAAAACAGATACGCCGTATCTTGGGGAAAAGATGCGTCGTATCGAATTAATTAAACGCGTTGTATTTAAAAAAATTAAACGCAATACGCCGTATCTGAGAGATCAGATGCGCCGTATCGTTTGATTTAGCACAGTACAACGATTGCAGAACAGAAAAATACGAAAAATAAAAACAAAAATTAAACACACAAACAAAAATAAACACACAAAAATAAAAGAAAACAATTAACACACAATACAACAAATATGCAAAATAGTACAATGATGCAATTAATCTAATAAAAAGAAAAACAAATCAAGATACGCCACGAGTATTTTAATTAGGTTTTTCTTTTAAAATAATAATTAAAATAACAGATAATAACAATTCACTCCCCGGCAGCGGCGCCAAAAACTTGATGCGCGTGATGTGTCGTTGCGGTTTAGCAGTTTTAATGCCTACTCAAGTTTTAAATTTATATTTAGCCGACTTATCAATAACACACACACTTAACGAGCAGTGTACCCGGTCAGTATGAAGATAATGGTAAGTAGAGTGTCGATCACTAAGAGTGGAACGTATTATCTAGTTATTCTAATCAGTATTTTAATATCCTAACGCAAGGGGGTTTCAGCCTGAGAGACTGGCACGATTTGTTGCATTTAAATAATAAAATAAACCAATAGGCACGAATCAGCAAGTAGCACACACGTACACAGATAGATACTCGAGACAATAAGAGGGCTGTCCTTATGATTAAGTAGTTTGTCACTTGTTTTATTGATAGCTTTATATGAAGTGTATGTAGTTAATCCTTTCTCGTTGGTCCTATTCTTATCGGCGAGTAAACCCTTAATGATTACTTATGTCTAAAAGTTATTCCTAAGTGATCAATTTAGAAACAACCGTGGGAGCCACATTATGTCCCGCAGTCAAATGCCCGCAAGCCACTAATAAACACAGAGGTTATCAATGCACTAATAAGTAGTAACCAAAGACATCAACATATAAACTTTAATTGATGGGAAAGCAAGTATTAAAGGGAGTGCAATCTTTCCGTTGTCACATTACACAAGCCACCAATCCTGATGAATTAAAGTTTGCTAACACAATAAAACAAAACTACTTAATGAATTAAATACATGCAGCACCTTCTTACAGCTCTTGTATCTTTGATTTGGGTGTGTCTTGTGCTGCCTCCTTGACTGAATTCGTCCTTTGTTCCTACTGTTCGGTCTTCGGTTTTTGGGTTTTTGGAACTCTTAAATTCGTCTGGTCTATGGGGTATTTATAGTTTCTGTCTGAGGGAAGATGCGGCGCATCTACTAAGTAGATGCGGCACATGTACTTAACTTCGCGTGGGGTCCAAGATTATAATATTCAGGAATATTCGTACACCGCCAGAAGATGCGGCGTAACCCTTGATTAGATGCGGCGCATGTCCTCTTGTATCTTGGATCGTATCTGGTGATATCTTGATAGAGATGCGGCGCATGTCGAGAGTGAGATGCGGCGCATCTGTAGCAGAATTGACTTGATCTTTTCCATGTCAGTAGACTTTCACTTTATGCACGTTTTGCTCCATTATTAGTCCGAAATCGCTAAGTTTCACCAAATGCTTGTTTTTACCTGAGAATTACAAAAGTAAACGATTAAGTATCAATCCTCATATATAATATAGTAAAACAAGTCAAATTAATAGGATAAATGATAGTAATAAAATGTACTTATTTGAGTTCATCATTAAGCGACGTGTATGGTTTTCTCCGCCTAAAGGGAGTTTGTTGATTAGTGAAGTAACTCTCGAGTTGGGTACTCGGGAGTGGAGTAGGGCGAAGAGGAGCTTTGTGACCGAACCACTATAAATCATCGTGTCCGGTTTGCGCCTTCTTACTTATCTCTTTACTTTCACTTTATTCTTTATCGCTTTATATTTATATTTGCATTGCGTTTATGCTTGTGTGGCTAGTTGCTTATGTTATGTTGATTATGTATGTGTCATGGTTGATTGTGCTTGTGTTGTAGTTTAATTTATTCATCCCTAGATGATATGTGATCATTGTTGATATTTTTCATATTACGTCACACTTGATTGGGTGTTTGATACAAAAGGTTTTAAGTTTTTAAATGGAAACGTATTCACCCCCCTCTACGGTTTCCACAATTGGTACTAGAGCCACGTCGCTCAAATTTTTAAAACAAATGGTTTTCAAAATTGAGTACGATCCATGTATCAAATTACCCATGAAGGTGATAAAAAAATATGAAAAGTATTTAGTTACTTAATACTTACAAGTTTTGTTGTTAAGTATATGTTGTCATACTAGCTTGAAGGTTTTCTTAAATTGATAAAAGTTGGTTCTGTTCAAAAACTGATGTCAGACGTACGACACTGTTAAATATAACGGACGGCTCCATTAAATATGGACGGTACCGCTAAATTTAACGGTACCTTCGTCTGTTTTTCAGAATTCGGTAATTTTCAAAAATTCGTATAAAATCAACCGTAAGTCCGTAGGAGTCGTGCCACCTATTGTTTTAAACGTAATTGAGTCTAATTTCACTTAAAAATATTTTTAGAAAGTGATTGTAAAGTGAAATTTACGGATGTCTTTAATTCGTAACAAAGAGTCTTTTCCGGTCATGCCGATTGCACCAATTTTTTTGTCAAATCACAAAGTGAACATCACACGTTGATGCATTCATGATTTCAAAGTGTTGAACTTGATCAAATCTTTGAATGGGGTGGAAAATAATTCATTTTCAAATAAAGTCAAGCTAAGTGTACATTGTTATACTTAATACACAAAATGACGATAAGTATCTTTGTGTGTTATGCTAAATGACTATTTGCTTTTCTTTATGTCTTAGTATTATTTGTTAATACTTTTGTATGCTTATTGTTATCTCTAGTTGAGCTAATTTTATTTATAAGCATAAATGTCCTTCATGCCTTGTTGCTATGTGTCGAATATTAGCTTTTCGGCTTATGCGTCAATAGGACTTTGGCTAGACTTCTTGCACTAAGTAGCGTAATTGATTTTGCATTGCATATAGGCATAGACCATTTTTCTTGCATTTGTTGCAAGTTTTTAAAATGGTTTAGTAACCTTCTTAGGAATAGAAACTAAGTTGGTAGATCATGTGTGTCGAAAGATATTGTCTTACACAATTATTTTTCAAAAGGTTTAAGTGTAAAAAGTATATCACCCCAAAATACTTAACACTTTCATAAAATCCGTAACATGATCTTTAAAACATTACATTAGTTTATCTTGTTTGACCATGGGTTGTCTAAACAAGATAAAAGGCCATTTTAATACATTAGTATTTAAGTAAAAGAAAATGTATTAAACTTGCATTGATCTAACACATATACAAAATGTTTTTAAACATTTAGTATTTTACGTATGTAGTATAAAAATGGTTAAGGTAATTATTTTTATATACTAATGAGGTGTCGAAAAACTAAGAGTATTATACTTAATAATATAAATAGTTTTTCTCAAATAAAATAAATGACAATTTCAAAGTAGTAACTTAATTTGTCATTAACCTCACACATACAACTAGTGTTAGAATTAATGGAACACACTCCTTAAATTTTTATTTTCTTTTTTTTAAAAAAAAGGAGTGATTGTGAGGGTCAAGAAAGATCTCGAGTACATATCAATTCATTATTCAAATTATGATTGATATCATCTTCGAATCTAATTGACAAGTTGTCGAGTGTGGACATGAAATTAGAGTCATTATTTGTTTAGCTTCAAGATAACATCAAATCATGATGAAACATATTTTCTTGAATCTACATACTCAATCACACTCGATTGTTATGAAAATAATGACGTCCTCTCAAGACGAAAATAATATGCATCGGATCATAACTCACACTTGTGTTGAAGATGCCATATTAAGCCTTCTTGTCCAATGGTTGTGTTCCAAACATTAAACTAATATGTTTAAAAGATGCATAAAATACACAACCAAGTAGGATTGACAACTTGGATGTTTCGTCCGAAATATACAAGTAATTTACATTGCAATGCAATAAGTAAATGTGTCATTTCTGAAAAACCAAACACGAGCAAACAAACAACATATGTAAACTTTGCTCATGAACGACTCAACACTCAAAGTCACATGTCTAGTAAAAGTGTCACACATAATATGTTATTAACTATTATGTAAGTCATCAATCTTTGAGAATATCACATGTATTTCTCTTATCAAAAGATTGACAAAAGATAACTTATATCTTATGCATCTTATTTTCTTTGTAACATGAATGGTTATGCTACAAGAGAATACATTGCACCCTGTTAACAAATATAGGACATTAGAGTTAAATAATAACCTAATGAGACATGTGTCATTGCATAAACAAGTAAAATTGGTCATACACTAAAATACTTGTTTCACAAAACATTCGTAAGAGTGATAAGTTTCCTCTTAGAAAAGCATATTTGTTGAAATATACAATATGTCTCATTTTTAATATAATGCTCACAAGATCTATTGAGGTATGTAACCTTCACTAGATTCTTTCTCAAGATATGCAATGGAGCATTCTTGAAACACACACGATGTAGTAGGTTCTACATTGTATCGCATTAGAGTGTCTCTTGGTTCTAGGAAACCAAATCATGTTAAAATAACATGTAACAACTCAACAAACAAAGATGATGTCCAAGAGATCATGAAATACACCATCTTCATCAAATAACCTCTAAATCTCAAATACGAAATTAAGAACATTTTGCTTGCCTTTGTTAGGAGTTGTGTAAGACATGTCATTCTCTTAACCAACTTTCAAAGTATGGTTAATTAAGTCATATTAGGCCATGTATAAGCAAAACAAGATAACATCATCTTTGCTATACTTCGATAGGCAAATATAGGAATTTGAAATTTTCTAACATGAGAATGACTACTGGAGAACCTATCGCACTAGAAATTCAATTTGACCTAACGGTTGAATTGCTTCCAGGAGAGAAGTTGGGTTTGTAGTATAACCCGTAAAAATGGTCGTGTTTAGCCTTAATTGAGCACCACTAGTGATAGTCTCATACTCATTCTCTAACTTGAAAATTTCCCATTCCTACATTTGACTAGAGATAGGTTACATCGGTGAACTTTATCTCCCGTTAGGATTTCATTTTGAACAAGTAGTAACTAGGATCTTCCTTAGCAAACCTAGATTGCTTGCATCCCACATACGTGTTTCAAAATGATAACATGTTCTCGTAAGATATGATTAAATGTCTTCACGATCTTAAATGCTAAATGATTATCATGTTTTGCATGATGTTTGCATTTATTTCTTATGTGCCTTTTACATGATTTTCTTGTAATGTTTGCACCCACACTATGTCCTCCCATCACTATGAACCCTTAGAAGTCATAGAGTCATACACTAGTGTCAAAACCCATAAGTTAGAGTAGTCGCGAAGTTGTCCTAATTCCCCAGTCATCACTTCGCCTTCTTCCAAGTAATACACCCGTTTGTCATGGGAAGGTTAGATACAAACCTAGTAGAACTCGGAGTAGGGTTGACAACTTAAATATTTCATCCGAAATATTCAAGTAAGTTTAACTTGCGATCGCAATTGTTAAATGTCATATCCGAAACATCATACTCAAGCCTTTTAACAACATATGTTAAAACGCTCATCCCAAAGCTAAAAGCTAACATCAACCCTCGGGTGACAAAGGACTCACTAGTTACTATATAAGTGATTAGTAGTTCCTTTCTTCCACGTGTGAATATACACGTCTTAAGATCCCAAACCCTACTGCATATCAGCACCATAGGCCTAGCTTTACATCTTTTAAAACCCCATGAAACACTCACGTGCGAAGCACATCAAAAACCATGAATCAACCAAACCTCTCAACCGAGAATCCCCTTACCATTTTCGTCTAGGTCTAGGATTGGTGGAACATATTTCATAAATCTTATGACTATTTAAATATTTCACTGGAAATATTGAAGTCATCTCGTGTGTCTCGTCTCATGACTCTTTAAATATTTCACTGGAAATATTGAGTCATTCTTCACATCACTCTAATGACTACCTATGTATTTCCTCGAAAATATAAAAGTCATCTCTTCTCGTCCAGTACCGTTCAAAGAATTTATTAGGTATAAATTCTCTCCTCGTATCGAAAAGTCTCACTAAATCAGCGAGACTTATTCGTAAAATCCTCTTAAATTCTAATGACAACTTAAATATTTCATCCAAAATATTTAAAGTATATTTAATTTGCGAAATGCAATTAAATGTCATTTCTCGTTCTCGATCAACGTTCACCTAATCCCGCTGGATTCATTCATAAAGGAATTTATTCGGTATAAATTCTTTTAATCTAAGGTCCAGAAAAATCACAACATATGTGAATTTTCTTTGTCAAAAATCTTGCTTCCCACTCGATGTAGTCTTGAACCTAAAACTGTCTTCTATCAGAATAGATTGTATCTATCATCTGATTCCTTAGCCTTTTCCCTCACACTTCCGCATGGTACTAAACACTACCAATGCTTCCGCATCCTACACATCTTCCACACACTTCAAACGAAGAACCATTAGGATACGTTGAGATAACCCTCCTTCATCAACATAGATAACCCTATAACCTTATCACCTACCTCACAACCCTGAAGATTTTATCTTCTTAACCCTTAGGATATCTCCAAGTAATCACATGCCTCATCATGTGAATATTCGATGAATATTCACAATGATTGAGAAGAGCTACGTGACTTCAAAGGTGAAGTTTGTCGCATGCTATCCACCACTTGTCATAACGTTACTAAGCTCATCGCTTTCGTTAACGTTTGTCTTCCTTTTTATCTTTTACCTCTTGTCCAGATGGTCATAGATTAAGGGGGAGCGAAAACACACTCCTATAGCCTTTCACCAAACACTCTCAAGAACACACAAATGTGATTCTTATTCCCTAGGAAACTTCCCTTTAGCTGCCCAGAACTAGGCTGTATAGGAAAATTCGTGACTTCCAGGTCACGGTACCGTTAAATAGGCTACGGTACCGTTAAATTTAATGGTACCGTGTGGTATTTAGTGGTACCGTGCCTATGTTTGACGAATTTTCACTGTTTCCTTTAGATCCCTGCATCCCTAACCTCAAACCTGCAAAATTTTGCAAACTCACATACACCCTAGGATTCCCTCACTACACCATAGGACTCTAACACCAAATTTAGTTCGAATCCCACAACTCTTGCCTATATAAGGCCTCACCATTGCAAGCTTATCTTGCATCCCACATTCAAACCTTTTAGCTACACTTCACTCTTGACAGTGATAGCTAGTCTAAGTACCTTCAACTCATCAATCATCACACAAAACCCTTCATGCACCAAATTATCTCTAACACACAACTAGGATCATCCAACCTAGAAACCTAGAACTTCGTTACCTTAACCCCGTTAGAGATATCCACCAACAATCCTGTTAGGATCACATGCACCTTTTCTTTTTCCCTTTTGAAATATATCATGCATCTCATTGTCAGTGCAAACGATATATTAACCTAAACCATCCTTTCCCACCTTTTCTCAAAGGGCAAAACCAACATCTCCAACCACATTATCATCATCCTCCACCACAACCCTTAGCTATCACACTAACCCTATCCCCATCAAACCTCTTTGGACTTGGCACCAACACATCATCCTTGTCACCATTACCATCACCACAACCTTTAGCTCTCACACTAACCTTGTCACCTATATCACCTTTTGAACTTGGCACTAACACATCATCCTTATCACTATCACCATCACCACAACCACTAATGGGTAATCCCATTATTTATCCCCTACAACCACATAACCCAAGTTGTCCTTGTTGTCACCACAACCAACACTCTCCCACCTTATGAAATCATTTAGGTATAACCTCTATCGAGTCTACTTTATGGCACGACTTGTCATAATAGTAATCATTTAGAGTATGTCTTATCAACAAACTATCCTTAACATCAATCATCTTAGGTAGATGATTATGTTGTTCAAAAGGTTTGTTAGAACTTTCCTTCCCAATGACAACTTGGAATAAGTCATTTAGTGCGTCAGTCAATGAACGAATCTCGTTCTTGATTAGTGTGATTGAGTGAACAATTACACCTTAGGTTTTCGGTCGGGTTGTGACACTTACGTGTTAACATAGTTTAACCCATGCATATCTTGCTATGTGTATTCTATCCCTATAATGTTGCTCCTATACTGTTATATATTATGCTGCACGAAGCTAACCCTTGATGTAGGAAAAGCGTTTGTAAGAATTTGATCCATGGATCCGCTAGATACTAAGGTAAATAAACAAGGGGTTTAAGTCACCATAGGGGAGCATTGAGCTAGGGGGAGCTCGGGAGTATTTGAATACATAGCATGGAGTCGTCTTCACAAGTGTTGATAGAAGGCTTCACTAGGATGATGCAAACTCGTCTTTCTGGGGAGAAAAGGATAGTAGTGTAGTAAGGGGGAGTAGGAAGTAAATCCAAGGAAGCGCTCGAGGCAACTACCTTTTTGATTCGACAAAAGGGGGAGAAGGGGAGTGTAAACAGGTAACTTTTACATTTTACTATGTGTTACGGTTTACATATTTGTCATCATCAAAAAGGGGGAGATTGTTAGTGCAAATATTACGATATTTAAACTAAACGATTTCTTCGGTTTTAATAATGACAAACATGTAACTTGTAATATATAACGTAAAATGTGCAAGTTACTTGTAAACACAAATCATCAATGCATACTTACATCAACATCTTTCGACGCCTCAAGTATGCTTCAACAAAGTCGTAGATTTCCATCCCGACGTAAATCACTCAAGGTATGGACAAACAAATCTACTACTTGACAAATGATCAAAGGATTTTATTTTTCTAAACTTCACATTTTTAATGTGACAAAACATTTTTTCAAAAATATATTTCACAAATTATTTTTGAATTAAAAAGAAATGTTTTATTTTGAAAAATATGTTTGAAAATCCCAACAGTCAAATTTCCCCCCAAAATAGCTCCTAACTTCCCCAAATAAACCTTCCCCACAAAAGACAAAAAAAAGGAGCGTCCATGGCACCGTTAAGTATGGACGGCTCCACTAAATTTAGTGGAGCCGTTGGGTATTTAGTGGAGCCGTAGGTCTGTAACGGTCAGATTTTCCCTTGCCTATAAATAGTGGACTATTCCACACTTCCAACTTGATTTTTCCAGTCCTTTTTCTCTGGTCTAATCCCTCCTCACTTAGATGACTTTCTTTGATCATTTGGAGAGTCTTAGGTTGTTTAAGAGTGATCCAATCATCCACTCAAGTGATCCTCTTCATTCCTCTTGATTAGCAAGAGAAGAACACAAAGTATCCAAGTAGATACAAAGTGTTGTCATCCCTCTTGATTAGCAAGAGAAGAACACAAAGTATCCAAGTAGATACAAAGTGTTATCATTCCTCTTCATTTGCAAGAGAAGAACTCAAGGTATCCAAGAAGATACAAGAGTTATAGTTGTTAGGTCTTGTAACATTTGTTACACTCTTGATTGTATCATAGCATACATCAAGATCATTTTACCTTTGTGAGAGAGACTGAGTCAAGATCAAGTGTTAGACCCGTATCCCGGTGTTAAGTAGGCCCCACCCTAGATGAAATATGCTAAGGTTGGATACGATTAGTTGGTCAACGAAGTTATGTGGAAAGTCAAACCCGGTAGTCAAATTAATAGTTAAAGTATGACTAATGTAGTAATATGAAATGTGAGGTATAAACTAGAAGGACCTAAGTTGCCAAGAGTTAATTATGTGTTATAAGTTAGTTGTGGCTAAAATAAGAAGAAAGGGACTTGAGGGGCCATTCTTGCCATTAACCCAAAGATATCACCTAACTAGTTATAACTAGTAATTTCTAGACATTTCTATCTTATCCTAGAAGGTGTTTAAGGTCCGGTTTTATGGAGGAGAGAAATGGAGGGAAAAAGGAGATGGTGACTTGAGAAGAAGAAGAAGAGAAAGTCTTATGCTTAAGATTATGTCCTAGTAATGATCACACCAAGTAAGTAATTCTTGTAATGATTGTAAGTCTAGAGTTTAATGGGTTTTCATCATATGATCAAGATATGATCATATGATGATATGGGTTAGAAGATGATTATGTTTTGATGGGTTTGATAACCCTTGTTTATGTATTTGAGTATTATGTGATTAGGTTTTGATTATTGAATGATGATGATGATCGATGATGATGATGATGATGGAAGCTTGTGTTGATGATGATGTTCTTATTATTATGTAGCTTGGTTTGAGGTAAGTAAAATGATGATAGCATATGTTATATGGAATTCCATCATTATGTGTTATGTATGTTTAGGGTTAGAAAGATAGCTTGTGTTATGCCTATGTGATGTCAAGATATGGCTTATGTGAAGATTGGATGCTAGGAGATAAGTTGATGTTATGTGCTAGTGATTATGTGAAGTAAGTGGTTTATGTATATGATGCATTATGAGGTTTGAAGTATAATGGTATGTTATAGTCGTTTTACTTACTAAGCGTAAGCTTATTCTTTTAGTTGTCAACGTTTTGTAGGTTAATGGCGATGAGGATAACTTGGCTTGGATTATAGCATAGGGATTTGGAAGCGGATTTGGGAGATAATAAGCATAGGAGCTAGGTAGAATACCGAGCTCGAGTCAATGTTGTACCCCCGCGAGTCTCTTTTATGAGTCCTATAATGTGTGTCAAAGTCGTGTAATGGTTTGGTGGTCTAACGATGTGTCAAGTGTGTTTCAAGTGTTTTTAGTAAATGTTTAAGGGGCGTTTGGATTTAAGTGTGTTTGTACCCATTTTGGGTTGTAATCGGGTCAAGTATTGTTGGAACGTGCTTGTTATGTTAAATAAATGAAGTCGGTCAAGTTTGGTGTAAAACGGAAGTGGTATAAGTAGTTTGATGCCATGAAATGGGTCAAAATGGGTTTTTAGTGGTGAAAACTGCAGATTTGTTCTTGATGGCCTTCTTGACGGCGTCCCCTTTTAATCGTCCAAAAATCCTCTGGCCCGTCAAGGTCTGACGGCGTCACCATTTTTCTGACGGCGTCACGTTCATCAGGGCAGTTTTTGAAAAATCATATCTTTTAATTCGTAAGTCGAAATGAGTCGTATGACCTATCGTTTTGAAGGTAATTGAGTCTAGTTTCATTTAAAAATAGTCTCAAGGGCTAAAAGTTTATAGATTTTTGTCAGTGGTCAAAAGAGTAACCAGATGTCCGTAAAGGTGAGTCGTTTCCGCGTAAAAGTTTAAGTTTTTGGTATAAGCGGGCACGGGGTGTAACAACTTGGTATCAAAGCCTCGGTTTAAGTGAATTAGGTTTCCACTTTAGGTTGCCTAGACTTAAACCACTCGTAGACGCGTTAAGTTAAGTTTGAGATAGGCGGGCTAATAGTTTGTGAGTTATAGGATGTGAATGTTGAGTTTTGAAACGTATTATGTGATTGCTATATGAGTGTATTGATGGGAGACTTGATGTGGAGTGATAGGATGAACGTGCACCTCGGGTTGTATCGGTAATTATTATATGATTATGTGAACGTAGTGAAGTATAGAAGTAATGATTTAGACGCGAAAAATAAATGCCTTAGTAGTGCGATGTGAAAGAGCTTAGAGCAATAGGGGGATTAGGCTTTGATTGGATATAATGTGAATATTGAGAATGTGGATTTACTAATGGTAGAATTAATAAGTTGAACTTGAGTCTTTGATTGTTTATGAAGTGGAATGCGTGATATGTTGTGTGAGCATAAAGTGTTAGGAGTTGTTTATGTTTATAGTATTGATGTGAATGTAATGTAAGTCCATGGTGGACTAGACGTGCTTAAATGATAGATTACCGTACACTTGGATATTGTCGGTGATCGTTATATGATTAGGTGATTGTGTGCCATGGTAGTTAGCGAGGGTGAATAGGTGTAATAAGTTGTGTGGTGGGTTATAAGAAATGTGACTAATAATGAAAGTGCGTAACTTGTGTGATAGGGATGATCAAGGCATGGTCTTATGAGTAGTTATACTTAGTGTGATGATCATTAATGAGGTATTAGAGAGGGGTTAGTGGAGAGTCAAGATATTAGGAGCATGATTATGAACGTGTGGTAATGTGAATGTGTGTTATAACATAGTGTGGTGAATAAATGACATAAACGTATACATAATAAGTCCGTGATGAATTTAGTAAAGATTCAAAATGAGAAAAAGGAATAGGAGTTGAGTAAATAGTGAAATAAAACGAAACTTCCTAAGTAATAATAGCTAAAATGAGATGAATATGTGTGAAGCTAAGGTGTTGTTATGAAATAATTATATTACAGCTAAGGCGATTAACTGTAATCATTAATAAATAATGAGCGTGTTATAATTGACGATCTATGTAAGGTCTACATGTAAAGGAAGCGAGTGAGACTAAAAGAAGAGAGATAAAATATGGAAATAAAAAGGTGATGGATTAAAAACGTAAGAAAGAATGAGAGGGGTATGTGTGAGATAAAGAAGTTGTCTTGAGATTATCATATTACGGCGCTGTAATCACTATAATGAATGCATGAGTTACAGATGGTAAAATGTGAGAAGTCAAGACGTAAATGAGTCGAGTGGAATAAAAGGTAATGTAAGAATGTGGAAATGAATAATGAAGGCTAAAAATGCAAGAGGTAAAGTAAAGATGTGAAAATAACTAAAGCGGATTAAAAATGAAAGGAGTGTGTATGAGATAAAGGCGTTGTTATGAAATTATCATATTACTGCTAAGGCGATTAGCGGTAATTACTATAATAAACGAACGTGATAATGTATGTAAAATGTTAATGGCTTGGATCCAATGTTAAAATGTGAAAGTGGAAAAGTGATGAATGTTAATGATCCTTCGGAATGAATGTTAAATGGGGTATCCCTTGGGATAACCAAGTAAAGGAATGTTAAGGAATCCTTCGGGATGAATGTTAAAGATCCTTCGGGATAAAACGTATTGCCTTCACCGGCAAAGATTGCCTACATCCTTGGCATGTGTAAAGGCCCTTTCGGGGAAAATGTTAAAGTAAAGTGGATCCAAGCTAGAAAATGGAAAAGTTTAAATAACAAGTGAAATGTAAAATGAAAATGAAATAATAAAAGCTAGATTGGGAAATAGGAGTAGTAGTGTTATGTCGGGAGTACATAACCATGAGTTTATATTTCCTGATTTACATCGATTGGGACGCCTCTCCATGTAAATGAGGAATTATAAATGAGTGGGTTATGTGTTGCCGACATGACACGAGTAGGGTTAGAGAAGTAGAAGGCGGGAGTTTAGAGTTAGTTAGAAACGGTAAGGACTAAGATAGGAGGATTAAGATTAGAGCACGTCTTGTAGCGAGAACTTATGAGAAACCTATGTTGTGAGTGTTAAGTTTAAGTTGACGAAACTGAGGAATTGTAATAACGTTTCAAAATGTATGATACGTAATTGTGGCGTGGTGCAAAAAGGTGAGAAATGGAAATGGTTGATGATAAATGTCTCGTGTAATGTAACGACAAATGTTAAAGTGTGATGCTACAAAGTTAATTCATGTAATATCTCTATAAGCCTTAGAAAGTAATCAAAAATGACGTGAAGAAAGGAGTAGAGTAAATGAGAAAATCGTAGAGACGTAAAAGAAGTTATTGACGTGAAAGCATTAGCCAAAGGTAATTATGTAAGTTCAAATAGTACGGTTTATTAAGTATCAAGTAGTCAAAGAATGAGAGTGGAGGATGAACGAGGGAGATGGTGATGTAACGGTAATAGGGCGGATTAGAATGATGATTGGCGATAATGAGTAGGTCTTGTGTTATGTAAAATCTAAGCAAAAGTTTTGTGGTATAGAAGTAAGCGGGGGTAATGTGGATTGGGACATGTGATATGCTATAGTGTGCATAGACTTGCAAGGTCACTTAGAGGCACTAAGTAAACTAGTAAGGAAGGTGTTGGGAATGAGATGAGTTATGTGTCTAAGTGTAGGTTAGAAAAGAACGACAGATTTCGGGGACGAAATCTAAATAAGGGGAGTAGAATTGTTAGACCCGTATCCCGGTGTTAAGTAGGCCCCACCCTAGATGAAATATGCTAAGGTTGGATACGATTAGTTGGTCAACGAAGTTATGTGGAAAGTCAAACCCGGTAGTCAAATTAATAGTTAAAGTATGACTAATGTAGTAATATGAAATGTGAGGTATAAACTAGAAGGACCTAAGTTGCCAAGAGTTAATTATGTGTTATAAGTTAGTTGTGGCTAAAATAAGAAGAAAGGGACTTGAGGGGCCATTCTTGCCATTAACCCAAAGATATCACCTAACTAGTTATAACTAGTAATTTCTAGACATTTCTATCTTATCCTAGAAGGTGTTTAAGGTCCGGTTTTATGGAGGAGAGAAATGGAGGGAAAAAGAAGATGGTGACTTGAGAAGAAGAAGAAGAAGAGAAAGTCTTATGCTTAAGATTATGTCCTAGTAATGATCACACCAAGTAAGTAATTCTTGTAATGATTGTAAGTCTAGAGTTTAATGGGTTTTCATCATATGATCAAGATATGATCATATGATGATATGGGTTAGAAGATGATTATGTTTTGATGGGTTTGATAACCCTTGTTTATGTATTTGAGTATTATGTGATTAGGTTTTGATTATTGAATGATGATGATGATCGATGATGATGATGATGATGGAAGCTTGTGTTGATGATGATGTTCTTATTATTATGTACCTTGGTTTGAGGTAAGTAAAATGATGATAGCATATGTTATATGGAATTCCATCATTATGTGTTATGTATGTTTAGGGTTAGAAAGATAGCTTGTGTTATGCCTATGTGATGTCAAGATATGGCTTATGTGAAGATTGGATGCTAGGAGATAAGTTGATGTTATGTGCTAGTGATTATGTGAAGTAAGTGGTTTATGTATATGATGCATTATGAGGTTTGAAGTATAATGGTATGTTATAGTCGTTTTACTTACTAAGCGTAAGCTTATTCTTTTAGTTGTCAACGTTTTGTAGGTTAATGGCGATGAGGATAACTTGGCTTGGATTATAGCATAGGGATTTGGAAGCGGATTTGGGAGATAATAAGCATAGGAGCTAGGTAGAATACCGAGCTCGAGTCAATGTTGTACCCCCGAGAGTCTCTTTTATGAGTCCTATAATGTGTGTCAAAGTCGTGTAATGGTTTGGTGGTCTAACGATGTGTCAAGTGTGTTTCAAGTGTTTTTAGTAAATGTTTAAGGGGCGTTTGGATTTAAGTGTGTTTGTACCCATTTTGGGTTGTAATCGGGTCAAGTATTGTTGGAACGTGCTTGTTATGTTAAATAAATGAAGTCGGTCAAGTTTGGTGTAAAACGGAAGTGGTATAAGTAGTTTGATGCCATGAAATGGGTCAAAATGGGTTTTTAGTGGTGAAAACTGCAGATTTGTTCTTGATGGCCTTCTTGACGGCGTCCCCTTTTAATCGTCCAAAAATCCTCTGGCCCGTCAAGGTCTGACGGCGTCACCATTTTTCTGACGGCGTCACGTTTATTAGGGCAGTTTTTGAAAAATCATATCTTTTAATTCGTAAGTCGAAATGAGTCGTATGACCTATCGTTTTGAAGGTAATTGAGTCTAGTTTCATTTAAAAATAGTCTCAAGGGCTAAAAGTTTATAGATTTTTGTCAGTGGTCAAAAGAGTAACCAGATGTCCGTAAAGGTGAGTCGTTTCCGCGTAAAAGTTTAAGTTTTTGGTATAAGCGGGCACGGGGTGTAACATCAAGTGTGATCTTGTAGAGATAGTGAAGATCTCTTGAAGCCATTGGGCTTGTGTGATTGATCATGTGGATCAAGGGTAGATCGGGTAGATCGTGGTAGATTGGTGCTAGCTAAGATTAGCACTCGACATCTAGCTTAGTGTCGGAAATAGGATAAGCGACGTGTACGGTGTAGATCGGGTAGATCGTGGTAGATTGGTGCTAGCTAAGATTAGCACTCGACATCTAGCTTAGTGTCGGAAAACAAATTAAGCGACGTGTACGGTTTTCTCCGCCTAAAGGGAGTTTGTTGATTAGTGAAGTAACTCTCGAGTTGGGTACTCGGGGAGTGGAGTAGGGCGAAGAGGAGCTTCGTGACCGAACCACTATAAATCATCGTGTCCGGTTTGCGCCTTCTTACTTATCTCTTTACTTTCACTTTATTCTTTATCGCTTTATATTTATATTTGCATTGCGTTTATGCTTGTGTGGCTAGTTGCTTATGTTATGTTGATTATGTATGTGTCATGGTTGATTGTGCTTGTGTTGTAGTTTAATTTATTTATCCCTAGATGATATGTGATCATTGTTGATATTTTTCATATTACGTCACACTTGATTGGGTGTTTGATACAAAAGGTTTTAAGTTTTTAAATGGAAACGTATTCACCCCCCCCCTCTACGGTTTCCACAATTAGCATCTTCATGTTCTGTTCCACTGAAAGCATTTTCTCTAAGCTCCTTGAGAAACTGAACCTTCAACTAAACTTTGACTTTTCATCAAACTTTGGTCTAGCAACTCCTGAACTGTAATCAGCACGGGTTTTGTTCATGTATTCCTCCATGGTAGTGTTTTCCGCCATTTTTTCTGCTTCTACTTCCTCTTTCTCTTCAGAAAAGTTATCAAGAGAATGGTAATGAAATGATCAATGAGGAAGACATAACTTTTGATGAAGAAGTCACGTAATGTACGTGACTTTGAGTCTAGCTACAAGACTCGTTAATAAAGAAAAGCGCTTCTTGGGAGGCAACCCAAGCTTTATTTGCTTTGTGTGTTTGTTTATTTATTTGTTTGATTTTATTTGTTTCCGTATGTGTGTTTAATTTTTATTATTATTGATTCATGTTCAAAACTAAATTGTGAAAATGCTTTATTTTGTTTTTAACTTCGTCTTAACTACATATAAAGGTATTTTGCAAAAGTTAAGTGTAAGGGAAATCCAAATTGGTTTATTAGAACACAAATGAACATGAATCGTAATAATAATAAATTAACATACATATTAGTATTTGTTTGAGTCAAATGCTTGTATCGAGTCATAATGATGTTTTGCAAGAATTCCAGGAAGTAAGGTGTAGGTTTTTCCAAAAATTTTCCGGAAACGTAACATGAGAATTCTGTCAGATCATTTCTGACGGCGTCAGGATTTACAACCTGACGGCGTCAGGTTTAATTTTCTGAAAATTTTTGAAAGTTTTGTTTTCATAAAAAGTTTTATTAAATCTCTAACTTATAATCTCCAGGAATCTGCAAAATTATCATTCCACAAGCATTATATCCTTATATAGAGTTTATCCCGCCGATGTTATGCAGGTTTTCGTGTTTGTTTTCTCAGGTTTAACAGGTTATTTTGGACAAGGAAATGTTTGTTGGATCAAGCTTATGGCGATGCATTAGTCATGGAGCTTCAACATTACTTTGGAAGAAGATCTAACCATGTTACCACATTATCCACCGAACGAATCAGGGGAGTATTTGATTTCATTCTTTTACCTTATTTACTTTTACATCTTGTTATTTGAACATTGGGGACAATGTTCATCTTAAGTGTAAGGGGGGGTAAAATACGATTAGAAAATGCTTTCACGCTTGATTTTTGTTTGTTTAATAGTAAATGTGTAATAAAACTGAGAGAAATACCTGTTAGGGCAATTTTAGTGCCAAATTTAAATTTTTTTACAACATTTAGGAGTGAAACTTAGATCTTAATGAGCGTCTCACGGATAGGAGTTATATGACTAGCACAAAAACCGTACCACTAAAAAAAATTTCCACCCCAAATATGTGAGGTTCGCCCCTAGAATTGGTAGGAAAAGCATTTATGCTATGATGTGTGTACCGGTAGCACTTAGATTCTAGAACTTGCGTTAGGACCATTCCAAGGCCACAAGTGAGACTACATTCGTGTAGTTAGATTTACTACATGATAAGAGGCATTAGGATTAACCCATTGTTTTACACCTGTGTTTTTGTTATAATTACATTGGCTACATTGGTCAAGTAATTCTCCCACACCCTTTGCGTTGTACTCATTTTTAGTACACGATGCCCCTAGTACACCCCTCAGAGCCTATCTTTTCGTTTCGACCTTTAAGCATTTTACTTAAAGGAAGAATTTGTTACACCCCACTAAAATGTACACCCAAATCGCCTTAGCCTACCTTGTATGCACTCATTTTTAGTGCATTATTGTAACAACATTTGTTTAAACCCAAGTTAATTATCTAATTGATTACATGGTTGCTAAGTCGAGTCATATCCTTGTACATATTGTTTTGGGACGATTGGAACTCATGGGTAAAGTACTAGTGTAATGGAGTAATGGGGAAGAACATCATTTATTACCCCCATATGTGCTAAATATTTTTAAAAAAAGTACTCCAAGTTTTTCAATTATCTTAATTCGAGTCATTAGAATAGTTATTTGTAAAGTTATGTAAAAGTTCAAGTGTAAGGGGAATGCAACGCCCCTATGATGTATTACTTTGGATGGTAGGGTAAAAGTGTATGCAAAAAAAAAAAAATAATAAAATAAAATAAAAAAAATAATTAAGAAAAATACCAAAAAAAAATGAGAAAAAGAAAAATAGAAAAAAACATACGGACTACCATCCCGTTTTATTTTATGTTTATTTTATGTTTTTGTTATTTTGTTTTTAGCTTAAGATTGAGTCGAGTCTTGGCTTAGCAACATTGTATAGTACATGTAATTAATCAAGATCTTTAACTCGCCACCAGTAAAATATCCTTTATCCAACAAAACCGTGTTTATCATATCCCTAACACCTAACGTTATAACCCGTTTAAAAGCCCTCTTTGATAGTTTATCTTAGGTGCTTATGCCTAGTGGATGAGTTTGGACTCCCGTTTTGCATTCCGTTGACCTCAGTTATAAATCTTGAACTCTTTGTAGAGCTCTCTACTATTGAAACAGTTAATTTGATTTGAAATCTTGTTCGTATTCCATATGAGCTTCCTGAAGATTCACCCATCGTCCATTTGTGTTGCATGGACCTTTTGGATCAGAATCAACTTATTTTGTCTCCTTCCGAGAAATTTGAACCCACCTCGTTTTGATCTGAGTCATGAGAAACTTTTGGTCTGAAGATCTTTTGGAAGAACCTCCCCGGGCGTGAGGATGTTTGTGACGATCTTTTACGATTCGCTGCGACTTCGTTTAACCTTGCGACTTCAAATTTCAAGGACGAAATTTTCTTTTAGAGGGGAAGAAGTTGTAATACCCAAAATTTCAAAACGTGCAAAATGACCAAAATACCCTTGAAACTTTAAATTTCAATTAATAAGTACATAAAACACCAAATAAACCCCAAACTCTTGAAAATTAACCACATATGAAGTAAGATAATTTTTGTGGCAACATTTTAATATTTAACAAATACTTAAATGTATATAACTATAAAAACTCGGCCCATATTACATTTCTTGGTGTGACAAGATACACTAAATATTTGACGTTAATAATAAAACAATTACACACATTTAACTGGAATAAATGCCACGCCTAAATGGATGTCCTAACCAAATTCTTATATCATTTAAATTAAATAAAGAAGATACTAACATATAAGTTGGCCCCAAAGTGAAAGCCACAAATCATGCTATCCATTCACACGTATTTGCAACTTTGTGAAACAAAAGAAAACCTTAACCACTTCCATCACATCCCACAAATTATGCACATTCCTTTTTCAAAAAAAAAAAAAAAAAAAAAAAAGGGATCCTCACACGTCTACTCATTAAGGCCCACGCATGCACACTTCTTTTAAATTGTTGCCCTACTTCTCTCTAGTCACAAAACCCTAATAAAACATCACAAAAACTCGGCTGCTACATTGTTTTCGTCTCCATCCGATCCAAACCAAGGCTGCAAAGGAGATCCTTGTGGTGTTTCTGTCGTGGGACTACAGCAGGAGAAGGATCCGATCGTGGGTTTCATTAGCAGTTTTCGAAGAAGTCTTGGCTAGGGTTGCGACTGGAATACTTGTTGATAGATCCGACTTGTATTTGTTCTTCTTCTCATCTTGTTCACGCATCAAGGGTATGTGTATCTCATCCTTTGTTCGATTCCTCTCGTAAAAAAAAAAACCTGCTATGTTATACGTTAAATAAAGTTGCATGAACCTTGTATGAACCAAAGTAAATAGAACCATGTTTGTCATTCGAATTTAAACTCACATAAAATCATAACATATATTCACCTAAATAACGATGGTAAGTTTGCATATTTGTCGACCCATATCTTGATCAACCTCCATGTTTCTGTTTTGTTTTGGGTCGTTTAAAACCTTATACACATACGAGACTGTTTTTGTTCGAACAAAAAAATAAAAGAGTAACATACATGTTTGGTGATTGGGTCGATTTATATAACAAAATAACAGTCATGGAAAGTTGGGTTGTGTCGAGCTATATAGAAAATAACATGCTATCTTGTAGTGTCTTTTCTGTATCGAACAACATCAATAAAACAGTCACAACCTTGTCAAGTCTAGTCATGTATAGGAACCATTAAACTCACATGAAATCACATTCTTTTGCTTCCACATATATATCGACATATAAAGGTAGTCCAAACCGGTTCTGACCCACTGTTTTGATCCACTCTTTCGACCCCAAACATATACTTTACTTAATCCTATACGAACTAAAAGAAAGAAAAAGAAACGAGGCATGGTTATGTATGGTTGTGCTCGGTGTAAAATAAAACAAAAGGGTGTCGCGGGTGTGTTTTGTGTCGTAGTCTTGAAGGTTGTGTTGTATGCCTGTCGTTTTAATATAAGTTTCATACGAGTAGAAGAAGTTGCATGCATGGGAATTTCGTTGTGGTCTTTCTTTTGTTTTTCTTTTCGAACCATAAATAAAGAAGGCCTTGTTGTGTACAGCATGGGTTTAATAATATAAAAGAAAGAGAAGCGTATAAAATGGCTGTAGTATAGTATGCAGGGCTATTTTCTTTGTCCTACCTTCGATATATATAGTACAGTATGGGTTGGTTTGCTTGAGGTGTCATATTCGAATCTTACATCACATGGCAAATGGTGGGACTTGTTTTGGCTGTTGGGAAGAGTGGTCAGTACAACAAAAGTATAATAACTTAGTTTTTCCATTATCTTTCATATACCACACCATACTTTATTTAGGCACATTAAGACCCTATGTTGACATACCTTATTATAATAAATCCTAATTCGAGTATTTTGTCATTTTAACTAATTAAACTTGACTAAATGATAACATTAACGATAAATGACTAATATTACTAATCCAAGAAAACTTACTAATTCTGGAAAGTTGCTAAAAATAGAAAGCCGACTAAAGTGAGAAATCTGATTTAATTAAGATGTTAATAGTAAGACGACCGTGTATTCGTGTAGATGCGCTGAAGATGGAGTTGGGTTCCGATCTTGGTATTTCTATGTGTATTTTCACTTGCGGTATAAGGTACAGATATTCTGAACCTTCTCACAAGTTTCTCATGATCTCTTTTATTTTCTTATCTGTCGGTCTCTGTATTAATGCCACTGCTATGATCCCCTTTACTTGAACCTTCCTGACATGATACTTGATTTCTGAGTTCCTTTGATAAACTGAACCCTGTTTTAATTCCTTTGATACCTGACATGATCCGATCTTCATCTTATGACCTGAATCATGCAAACCCCTGAATACCCTGAAGATTCATTTTGACATTATAACTGGAATTGGAACTTTCCTTGATGATATGAAAATGTTTTTGAGAAAAGCTTTTGAATACAATGTCATACCAATTTTAAATTGAAACTGCACTAAAGATTTTATGAAAATCTCTTTTAAGGACTATCTTTATAAAAAGGGTTTTACTAAACATCATTTATGAAAGTCACTGAAAGATTATTTTTAAATATAAGCTTAATGTGAAACCTTTGAATTAAGATCTTTTCTATGAACCTAAACTTTCTGATATTGACCTTTCTGATATTGAATCTTTCTGGTACTAAACCCCCTGATACTGAACCTACTGATATTGAACCTCTCTGATATTGAACCTACTGTTATTGACCCTTCTGTTATTGAACCATCTGATATGAACTTTCTGATATACTGAAATGGATATTGACCTATGAAACTAAACTGAATACTGAATACTGATACTTGACCACTGACCCACAGTTTGATACTACGAGCCATAACTAGTCATGAGGGTTTCATGACCATGTCATTGATGCACCGATGGCATGACTCTAGGGCAGGAGAGTGATGACCTGTTCCGTCCCTGACTGTATTTTATTTGGTGTGTTGGGAGGTTTATGGCCACCTGGGGCATATGGATGCATCCTAGAACTGTTACTATTACTGATTACTGATTACTGTATTACTGGTGACTGATGGTGTGTGCGATACACGTCTTTCACACTCTGGGAGCTAGCTACTCCACCCATTATTGAGGAATCCCCTCATATTTACTGATTACTGAGAGGTCTCCCCTCTACATGATTATACTGATTACTGTTACTGATTACTGATACTGGGCTCGTAGAGGATTACTGTTTCCTACACCTTGTACCCTTGTACTTCTCATTACTGTTACCTTTTCTTATGCCATAACCCTGATTGATTCGTATTTCAATTACTGTTCACTATTCTTTATTACTGCTTTGTTACCGTTATATCTGTTCACTGAGCTCTCGTAGCTCAGCCGCATTTCTTTTCCTGCGGCAGGTTTTAGTAGGAAGCTGGGTATGAGCGGAGAGTACCATTGGACTTAGAAGACTACACTGTGATAGTTATTTTGTTATAGAGATGATTAGAAGAATTTAGATTTTCGGACTTAGTATTTATTCCTTTGTAAATTCTGTATTTCCCTGTAATTTATTGTAACCTTTGTATTTCTTTGTATTATTGAAAATGTATGCTTGTGTATGTTTCTGATATGTCACCATTTTTGTGACATCTCTACCCTTGTCGGGTCGGGGTGTTACAGTATACCATTAAACCATTTCTACGTCTATCACATAACCTACTAACTCGTTCCATTCTAACTTTCCCGTCAAGGACTATGTGTCACTTGAACATTACACACTATCTTAACTTTCATAAGTCAATTATTTATTAACTTTCTACTTTTACCGTAACCTTTTTACTATTCCGTTAGCATTTTACTACACGTTACGTTTGCCTTTACTTCTTCCAATAATTTCCATTCGCATTATGACCACTACGGTCTTTTCTTACATTACAACAAGTCACAAGGCATTCGTAACATTGGCTTACATTCCCTTAATCGTTTCAATTTTACCCCTTAGGCTCCTAAGTTATAAGTTCTCATGACATCTCCCACCTAAGGTCGATATCCAACTTAGTTTCTATCCACATATCTTAGTTCTTATAACCATAGCTAGTCCTAGACTCCCGTTTCTACCCCTTCACCCTACTCATGCCATGTCGGGAACACATAAGCCCACTCATTCATACTTCCTCATTTATATGGAGAGGCGTCCCAAACGATGTAAATCAAGAAATACAAACTCATGGTTCGGTGATTTACGACTTCTTTATTAAAATGAAAAGGTGTCCCAATCCATTTAAATAAGGAAATCATAAACCAACCTACTTATACACTTCCGACATAACACTCGTACTATTCGTTTCACGTTTAGCTTTTAAATCTTTTCATTCTTTTTATTCTTTACATTACCTTTTAACTTTTCAGACTTGCATCCATACCATTACCACATTCGTTTTAGGGACATTTTTATATGCCAAAGATGTAGGCAACCCCATTGCCGATGAAGGCCATACGTTTTATCCCGAAGGATCTTTAACATATCTCGAAGGATCCTTTAACATTCATTAGCTCGGTCATCCCGAATGATACCATCATTCATCATCATTAGCTCGGTCATCCCGAAGGATGCCATCTTCAACCTTTCACATTTCCATCATGGATCCAAGTCATAGCATTGTAACGCACACATTATCTCATTCATTTATTTTTAGTGAAGCAAGCATCATAGAGAATATGAACCTGCTTATTATAGTTACACATCTTCTATGTGTTTACCATCTTACATTCTAAATCCGCATTAGTCATTTTCACCTTCTACTTTACCCTTTAGTCTACCCGACTCTTTCCACTTTTAAACCTTGCATAGGTTAATTTTTATTCATTCATTAGCATCATTCATTCTTCTTACACATTTTAAGTCGTTTACACATTCTTATCACGTTTAGTTTTCACAACACATCATTACGCTTAACTCATCACATTTTCATTCTTACAACTTAACTTATCTCTTTAATTATCTTTGCATTTCAAGCAACATCGTTTTATCTCATCTTTTACCTATTATCTTACTTTAATCCCATTCTATGACTTTTATATTATTAGATATTTAGCAACAAATACGTCAAGTCATTATCACTTTCATTACCACACACCATAACATCGTTATCATTATTACACATTCGTGTACATACTCAATCCTTATACATACTCCTCTCATTCTCATTTACATTCTTAACTTATCGCATTTAACTTTTAGCATTCAAACTTTTTCGTTTAATTTCCATCCTTTACATACCAACACACTTTATCATAACATCACGTTCACACTTAAACCTCAAGTACTTTACCTTACCGTTACCCCGTCTCTATACCACTTTAACATTAGTCTTTAGTCACTAAATATAATGAGACCATATGTTGGTCACATTTCATGCCATCATTCCCTAACCTCATTCTTTAACCTTCAAATCATTAAACACTTAATCATTAGTTCGTTAGTTTCATCTTGTCTTTTCACGCTATACCTTAGTACGCTTAATATCATTACGATCCACACTTAAAGCGTCATTACTTAATTCACTTGCTAGCCCATCTCTAATACCACTTATCATTCCTACTCATATTCCATTACCGTTACTCTAACATACATTCGTATAATCACAATATAATCACCGACACCAACCAAGGTGCACGCCTAACAAAATCATTTAAACAATTCATGTAATACCTAAAAATCCAAAACGTGCAAAATGACCAAAATGCCCCTACAATTTTAAAAATTTATTTAAAAGCTTATAAATCACCAAATAAATTCCAAACCTTTGGGAATGAACTAGATATGAAACCAAATAATTTTTGTGACTACATTTTAACATTTAGAAAAGTAAAAAAAAAATACACAAAGTATTTATTTGGCCGAATATACATTTAATTCGTATATATTTATTATTAAAAATACAAAATAAATTAAATAAAATACAAGATAAATACTAATAAAATTAGGAAAAGATTACAATCAGTATTTGACTTTAATTAAACTTGCTTGGGCCGAAAATATGGAGTCCTTATCACCTAAACACGTTTTTAAAATATATATATATATATATATATATATATATATATATATATAATACTGCCGAAACCCTTAAAACCTTTGCCAAAAATCATACAACCTTCATTCGATCACATAAAATTTGTGTGCCATTTTTCTGGAGTTCTACATAACCTAAAGAAGCTTAGAAAATTAATTGGAGGTCGTGAGATTAGTGGGTTCGATCGCTGGTCAATTGTTTTGTCGAATATAGCTTAGCGAGAGGTATAATTTCTATTTATCCCTTTGGTACGTTCGATTGTCCATATTATATTTTTCTTATGTTACTATGATCATGTAAGACCTAAATAAATTATATATAACGAATCATGCAAGCTATATAAGTCGTAGCGAATTTTGATAGCAAAAACGTAAATAAAATCCAATACGTATAATACGAATTATCCAGGACTTGTAATTATTTATTTTAGACTCTATACGACATATATGGTCTGGGAAAAATACTAGTTCGAATTGTGGAAGCTTGTATGGGTCGTAGCTAATTATTCTATAAATCGCATATTTTGTGTCGAGTGAGAAAAAAAATAAATAGAAACCCTAGGGCAAGTTAGGGTTAGGGTTAGTAATTTAATTCTGGTCAATTAATGCTATTTAATGATTAGGTAATGATGGTAATGATGTTTTATTGATTTGATGAACTAGGGTTTTAATTTGCCTAATAAAAGTATTATACGATTGTTTATATAAATCACAAGGACTAGTTTTGCCAACTTTGAAACTTAAAGGTTATTTTTATAATGTTAATTAGGTCAGTACAAATGTGTAAAAATTATAAAATGAGGTCCTTATGTGTAAAATTTGCAAGAACATGATTTATTTGTTATATTAAGGTACGAATTATAAATAAATTAGTTAGAGGGACTAAAAGTGTAAATTCAGGAAACTTGTGATTATTTTGTGTAAATAATATTATTAGGGAGGTAATATGTGATTTTGGGTATTTATGGGGCTATTGTGTAATTATAATAAAGTAAGGATGTAAATTGTAATATTTGTAAACTAAAGGGACTAATTATGTAAATATGCGAAACATGGAGGTGTAATTAGTAACATATGACAAATGTGAGGGTATATTCTGTAATCTAGTAATTATAAGGGCTTGTGAGGTAATTATGAATATTAGTGAGGATTAAATTGTAAATTATGTAACTATAAGGTCTATTTTGTAACTTTAGTAACTAAAGGGGTGTAAAGTGTAAATAATGAAACTTAAAGGAATAAAGTGTGATTCTGAATCCAGTATGTGTTATGAACTAGTAAATTGTGATAATTTCATTTTAAATCCTTAACTTTGATATATTTACATTTAAAACCCTAAGTTATGGAAACTTGTCATAATTAACCCTGAACTATCATAATTTGCTAAAATGTACCCTATGGCCATAATATCCTTAAATTATGGCTTAACCTAAGTTGAAATACTTAAAACTTACTAAATAAGGAAACTTTCTAAAAATGGAAACTTACTAAAAATGGAAACCTGCTAAAAATAGAAAGTTACTTAAAATGGAAAGATAACTAAAAACCACTTGTCATTCTGTCTTCTATTCCCTTAGGTTCGAGGAAGGAGTAATTTGATCCTTGTCATTTGCTATCCTTGTGTCCTGCTAATAAGGTACAGATATTCTGCCCTTTTTGTAAGGTGCCTTCGTTTCTCTTGATTCTTATCTTGATTTGTTTAGGATTCCCAAAGCCATTGCTATGTTCCCTTGTATTGTGAACCTTAGAGTTGAACCTTTGCCTTGATCTTTTGTCTTGATTCTTGTCTTGAACCCTGCTGTGAACTCTGATAGGAACTTTGACTGGAACCCAAATATGTTGGACATTGTAAAGGGGATGAGAAAATCTTTTTGATTATTTATGAAAACTTTTTAAGAAAACTATTTTTAAGACTGTCTCTATGAAAAACTGTTTTGAAAAGACCATTTTTATGAAGACCATTTTGCAAGGTTATTTTTATAAGAAAACGTTTTAAAGGATTTTGAATCTTTGTCATTCATTTCTGAAATATCTTGACGTGAACCCTTTGCCATGAACCATTGATATTTGGACTTAGACTATTTGGACCTTTGCTGTGATATAGACCTTTGACTTTGACCTTCCAGTTTGATACCCGAGCCAAGTTCGTTTCCTAGCCATGAAGGTAACATGGCCGTGTCATTGATGCACCAATGGCATGACTCCAGTGTGTTCGAGTGATGTTACACACCGTCCCTATATTGTTCGTAACGTGCACATTATATTGTTATTTATTATATTATTGTTCGAGGGGCGATGGATGCATCCTAGGTTCGTGTTTGTATTAATGGATATTATATTATATTGTTCGGTGATTGATGCTGTGTGCAATACACGTCTTTCACAAAGTTCGGGAGCTGATCACTCTAAATTTGATACATGAGGTCACCCCTCATATTATCTGGTTACTTGAGAGGCATCCCCTCTAGATTGCTACAGGGTTACTATATTTGATTTGTTCGGGCTCGTGGAGGATTACTGACTCTTTTATTTCCTTTTCTTTTCATTTCTTTCTTACTTATGACTTATATATTCTAATGCACTAAACTATACATGTTCATTTTCTTTTGCTTTCGTTTTCGTTTCTATATATCTGTTCACTGGGCTTTTTAAGCTCAACCGCGTTTTCTTTTCCCGCGGCAGGTTTTTAGTTTGAAGCTGGGTATGAGTGAAGAGACTTTTGGATTTAGAAGACCTTGATAGTTATGCTGAAGTAGAGACTCTTAGAAGGATTTGCACTCGCAGACTTAGTATTTAGCTTTTGTTTCCTTGTTAGCCTTGTATTTCAGTATTTCATTTGTAACCTTTGAGAACTCTTGTATTACTAATGAATGTATGCTTTGTTTTGATCTGATATGAAACCATTAATGTGATACTTCTACCCTTGCCAGGTTGGGGTGTTACAATTATGGTATCAGAGCGACAGGCTGCGATTCGTAATACATTTACCCTTGACCTGCGTAAGTTAGGACCACTAAGTTTTCCCTGTAGGCGCTCGTAAGACAACCTTTGAAAATTTGCTTTAAGATTTCCCTATAGGAACGTAAGTTTTGACCAGTGAGGAATGGGTAGACTATAAGGCGTTTGTTTAGGTATCATTGCTTCCGCATTACTCTGATTTGTGCCTTTGCCTTTAGCTAAGCCTTATAAGAACTTTTGTTTCAGAAGCTAGAAATCTTGCAACCTAAGTTTAGTAACCAAGTAAGTTTGAAATCCCTCGAAAACTACATGGATACCTTGCACCATTTAAGTTTCACTTCCTGATTTGGAATCCCCATTTCCGATTCGGTTGATAAATGGTTTGATACCTTTCCAACCATCCAGATGGTCATTCAACCATAATGTGTTTGACACATTCTACAAATTCATTACTCATGACGGATATGAAGTGTATCACCTGATACTACTCAGTTCTGAGTGATCCATTACTACTCCTATGAGAATCCTGACAATTATCACTATTGGTTAGATCTTGTTGATATCTGATATCACTTTTGGAAATCGAAAGCTTATGCGCTGCGCCACCTAGGTTTTGAAACCTATTTAAATCTTAGAGAAATTGAAAATTTTCATAATAATTGCCTGACACTATTGATCCTCATCTTCAGATTTTGACTCTGACCTCTGATCCTTTCGTCAATCATTTTGATGCCTCTTCGGGCACTCTGAGAACCTCCATTATAATACCCGTAAAATCTCAAACATATATTAACTACAACCTAAGTACTTATGAGGCAAAAATTTAACTTTATATATTATACAAAATTAAAACAATCACATGCTATGCATATGTCACGCCTAATTGAAGCTTTGCATGGGCCAAAATAATTAGAATTCATAGACTAATAATCTAAACCGAATACTAGCCCAAGTCCATAATTAAACTAAATATAGAAATTGCTATCAATCCCATATTACACGGTAATAATTGATTTGCTTCTATCCCTTTACTCGGTTGCTTCCCTATCCTTTTATACCGAATATCTCACACTCATAATATACAAAACCTAAAACTCCTAAACTAAAATAATCGGCTGCCATTTTCTTCTTGGTACTTCACGTTAAAAATCAACCTAGCAAGGAGGGTGTTTGATCGTGGGATTGGTGGTGGTTTTGGAAGTGAGTTTTTGGCACGGATAGAGTTTGATTCGTGGTGCACAAGTGTCGCGAGAGGGAAGCTTGGTTGTGTTTTCGGCTGGAAATTATTTTGTATCCGATCCTTGTCTTGTCCATATTCTTATCACGCTTCAAGGGTAACCAAATCTTTCCCTAGTATATTCGGTTTTCTCTTATACGATTCGATTCTCGCTGTTGTTAGTTAAACGAGTAATGAACATGTAAATAACCACTGAACTTTAATAATGATCACTAAATATACATTTGATGAGGCGTACAAAATGGAACATATATGCTGTTTACTAAAGCGAATTCCAGGATGCATGTGAGGGTTTTTGATGAATGTGTTGGCTCGTTAATTCATAGAGTGTGAAACTGTGTTGTGTCGAGTATGAGGGCTGTTTTGACGTTGTGTTAACAGCCTTTTTGTCAACTTAATATCGACCTTAAAACCTGGATAATGACATGTCGACCATGTTTTCTATTTTTGCTATTCGAATCTGTGATGGTATACGTTTGAATCGGGTCTTTCGACACTCGTCGCGAAACTAATATACAATCTAGAAAGGGTTATTAAACGTAAGCAATATTCAATGGGATTCGTATTGCATGTTTTTGTTTCATGGTTGCTACTGTCGTATGGTACAAAAGCAGCTCTATTTTAATACATAAAACAAGTGTGAGTGAATGTGTGGGGCGTACATATATATAAGAAATATGAGTGTGTGTGCATGAAATTATTTAGAGGTGTCTGTTCGAGGGTGTCTTGGCTTGAGAGGTCACAATGTTAATGCACTTAAGGGTGTTCGATGGTGGGTTATTGTTGTAGTTCGAATCAGGTCATGAGGTGGTGGTCTTAGTTCGTATTTTGGGTCGAACATGTGTTGTTTTGATCTCGCCAAATGTGGGTTAACAAGTGGGTCCCAGGTCTACCTTAACGTTGAGTTGAATTAAACAACATCAGAAATAATACGCATGCACTCGATCCCAGTAGGCTAAAAGCTAATATTGATTTTATATTTTCATAATTTGCAATAATAGACCCTATACATTAATATATTGGCACTTTAAACCTAAACTAATATAAGTTGTCTTTTAAACCTTAAACTAATATATAAATCGTATTAAACCTTTAAGTTAATAAATGGTCAATTATAACATTAATTCGGGAAATTTACTTAATCGAGAATTTACTAAGAACACTTATTAATTCAGGAAACCGGATAAAATGAAAGGCATACTAAAATAAGTAACCTAATGCAATTGGACATAGAATAATACTTGATTATTATATTCGTGTAGATCCGGTGTAGCGGGAGGAGTTCTCATCTTGTGTGATCATCTTTTACTTCATTGTTTGCTTTCGTTAAGGTACAGATATTCTATCCCTTTTCAGTAGGGGTTCTCTCATGACTTCGATCTTGTACTTTTGATACGTATTAGGATTTCCCTAATGCCATTGCTATGCTTCCTCATTATTTGACTTCGTTGATTTGAATCCTTTGCTTTGAACCTTTGATATTTGGACCTTTGCTTTGGACCCTTGATATTTGAACCTTCGATATGAACTATTGGTATGACTACTTTTGATATGATTCGTGATATATTTGCTATCTGATTGGGTTGGCATGATTCGTTTGAGATGCTTTGATGATATGCTTTGTTTCGTTTCGTATTCTTATGCCCGAGTTTACTAACTAGTCATGGAGGTACCATGGCCATGTCATTGAGGCACCAATGGCATGACACTTTCTGTGGAGGTGTGATTGATCCACGGCGTCCCCATTTCGATATATTTTGTGATCACTTGGCCATTTTGATATTTGTGAAGACCTGTCATGCGAGCAGGATATATATATGATTTTGTTTTGCAGGGGGCGTATGGATGCATCCTAGGCTTTGTTTCGTTTTGGTAAGATTTTGTAGCGTGATGGCTGTACGTGCTATGTACCCCATTCACCTTTGGGAGTGTGACCGACTCCATGTGGTACCAAGAGGTCTCCCCTCTTTGTATCCTTCGATATGTGACATTATGTGATTATGTGATTTTGTGATTTCGAGATCTATCGAGTACCTCGGTAGGTCGGCTCGTGGCTTTCCTATATTTCTTCGTGTCTATTCAAGTACCTTGTTTAGACAATCCTTTGTTGATACGTGCTCTCTGTTCGATTATGATTATGCTTATACTGATATCTCTTTGATACTTCATTTTCGTATGAATTGTGATACATTATGCCATATTCGATCTTTCTCTTTTCGTTTGCTTATTACTTTGCTTTGCATATATATATCTGTTCACTGAGCTTTTTATGCTCAGCCGCGTTTTCCTTTCCATGCGGCAGGTAATAAGCGGGATGCTGGGCTCGAGTGTTGAGAGTAGGAGCTTAGAGACCTACACCTTAGTTTCCCCATTTGATTTGAACTATTTTGGATTGATGTTGGATGTTATGTATTTCTTTTCTTTTAAGTACCTTGTTGGAACTTTGGAATTTTCTAAGTCATGATGTTCTTGACTTATTTATTTATAAGACTTCCGCTTGTGTTATGATCTTTGTATACTTTGATATGTCACCATAATGTGACGCTTTTACCCTTTATCGGGTAGGGGTGTTACATCCATGGTGATGACGTACTTAAGATGTCTTGTTTATGTCTCTTGTTTTTTTTATCTATGAATCTTCCGACACTATTTAATTTCATTTCCACCCATCTCTATTCCTATGAGAGGTCTTGGGGTGTGTAACCACAAGTATAAAAAATCTTTTTCCCCTCACTTTTAATGATAAAGATTGATTTGTGATTCGTCTTTCTTTGGATAATTAACCTCGATTTTATTCTGACAAGGAGTTGGTTGATTTAGCATTCAAATATTGACAATTTCCCTTCTACGTCTCACCTTTAACGTTGGAAACAATTTTGAACTCCCTACCATGATTACCGATTGTTAAACTCTATACTATCGCTATTACTCTGGAGACTCGTGTGTTAATTTCGCGGTTATGAAGTTTTCCTAGAACCCATTTCGTACCCAATGAATGAACCTCATTTGAGAGCTCATTGGCACCTTGAGTCTTCTAAACATGAATCTTATCTTGAACGTTATTTGGCACCCTGAGTTTTCTAAATATGATTCCTAGTCGAACCACCAAACTTTCCACCAGAGCGTGAAGTAGGATTTGACAGGTTACCTAGAGATTGTCTAGTCGCCAAGCGAAGGTGTCTTTCAGATGTGTCCGGGATCAGACCAGTTGATTCGAGCAACCGGGAAGAGCAGCAACCGAAGACAAGGAAGTGAGTTTACCTAAGTGTATTTTCTGGGCGTGTTTTAGTTCCGTTCGCAATAAAGAAGGATGGTGACTGGAGATAGCTGAACCGTATTACTGTTAGGAGCCAATATTTATCCTCCCTGAAACGACTACGTGTTTGTTTAATTTCTGAGCTCGAAGTTTTCTTCTGATGAATTAATTTTATTCTAGGAATCGCCTTCTGTATTCGTAAACGACTGCTATGACAGTTAGTGACGCTAATTGTATTAGCTAAAGCTCTGACATCTTGTGAATTTGATAAATAATGTTTTTCTCGTGAGTACTTGGACAAATGGTCATTGTATGACTTAATAGTACATTCGGAGACGAGGAAGAGCATGAAAATCATCTTTACACTTTGTTAGTCATTTGTGTATACTAAAAGATTGATATTTGTCGAGACAACGATGTTCTTAATTGAGGATACCTCTTTAAATTCCGCGAGCTTTGAAAGCTATCACCATGTGGTCAAACCAACAATAGAATGGAGAACTGAAACCTTTTGAACTCTGCAGAAGAATTCTGGAAGATGTTTGCAACTTATGGTACCATGGAGAAATTTCGTGAACGGATGGAAACAGCTTAGTTGAGAATGGAGTCTTGGAGAAGCTGAGTTAGAAATTAGCTGCCATACCTTCAGGCGGAACAATGTAGGGTATTCACAATTCAAGAAACACTAGTTTGAGGCTTGTTATGGATCGAATGGAAGAAGTTCTAGAGAGAAGTGGGAGCCTTTTAGAGAGAGAAATGAACTTGTGATATATTAGATTGAAAAGGTCCAACCCTTCCCATACTTGGGAAGGGATATATATACTATTACATATTGTGTCCCTAGCGGACTGTGGAGCGAGCTGACAGTGGGGAAAGCCCCGACCCACTCCACAAATATAGATAAGACTAATACTAATACTAATAATACTAAGATAATATAGATGAGCCTACGAGCTATAGAAATGCTAATTAGATGCTCGGGGTGACCGAGCCTTCATCTGAATATTTATATTCCTAACAATCTCCCCCTAAGGGAGGTCACCCCGGAAATAATAATTCGAATTCTAGCATTCCTTCTTCTGAACTTGTCTTTATAGCTCGTAGTCTTTGATTCTTCAAAGTCATGTATCTTTGTGCATTCAGCAGTGATCTTGTGATGACCTTTGATCGTCTTGGATGATCTTTGAGTATTCTTCAACATTATCATCCAACATTTGTTTCCGAGTCATCTTTCAGCAGTATGTTTCCTTGTGATGTGATATGCTTCGAGCCGACATGCTCACACTGTTTGGTGTCATGATCTTTAGCATCAGAGTTAGCAGAAGCCGTGTTGAAGGTCTTTTGGTTGATCATGACTTTGTTGAATAACAATGATGATGTAGTGTGAACATGTGGTAGAGGATTGGCATCTTGTCTGCAACCAGCTACAACTGCAACCAGCTACAGCTTTCCACAGCTACAATCGCCAGATGTTCCTGCAAACGACAGTTAGCAATAAAACGTCCGGTACTTACAAGTTCGGACTTCGAGATTGTTAACAGCATAGTGTGAAAACTCTCTCTAATCCTTACCAAGACCGTTCCTAATCGAAAACCCACAGAGGGCTTTTTAAGATCGAACCGCAGCACATCAACGATTAGGTGAGTCGCTGGAGATCACTCCACGACTGTAGACCGTTAGAAACTGTCGTGACCACTAAGCGTAATCCATAAAGAATTACCGAAGTGACCTGCTTTCAGGGCTGCTTGATGTTGACCCTGGCAGGAATTTCCATTCAATCATTGAGAATTACATTTGTAAATTCCCTCATAAATGTTCTGGCAGATTGCTAAGATCTGCGTAGGACTCTTAAGTTTACAACTGGTGCCCTTAATGTTGAACACCCAGTGTAGAAGTAATTCGTGTCCCTATGAGATCTTATTATGCATCTCGTGGCTCTAGACTCAATAGTGCGCTTTGGTTTAGTGAGCGGAGGCTGGAGAGGACTGCCACCTTTTCAATATCATCTAACTCGGAGTGAGAGAGACGATAGGAATGTATTGAACTCCGTGACAATTGAAACAAGAATCCTTTGAGGGACCTTGAGTGGCTAAGGAGGATTGTGCAGCGTATCACTGGGTCCATGATACTTTGTCTTCAATGCCAGCAATCAACTAAGTGATTCTGACAGCATATGTATTGACCCGGTTTCTGCCTAAGTTGTAAGGAGGGCTATTTCTTTTCACCCTTTCTCTTTACAATTCTTTTTCATTCTTCAACCCCTTCAGTGCTTACCGAGACTTCATAACTAGTACCTTGTTGGGTATGTTCCAGTACTAGCTCCATCTCAGTCGGCACTCTTCCCTTAATCACACTTTTCTCCTTTTTAATCATACCTAAGGACTTCTACACTAACTAGCGGATTGTCCCTGGGTAGATCCCTCCGGCTCTGGCGGGATCGTGGGAACTTGAACCTAACCTAACCATCCTTATAACTCCATACATTAAATAAAATGGTCGGTCTTTGTTGTACATCCACGATTGCCAAACCAAATCTTTGAAAAATCTCTCAAAGTGTTCATGATTCTGAAACACATTTTTGCAAACACTTGAGAGTTTTATATTTTTTCAAATGCTCCCCCTCAACATGTGCTCGGTTGATTGTTTTATAAATTTGCACATGTCGGGTGAAGCTTGCACTTTTTGAATTGATCCACTTTCAGTGAACATGACCGATTCGAGACACGTTTACATCACTGGTTAGACCAGCTTGAAATTATTACCCGTACTGGTCAAGTCCATAGAAAGTTTCTCGAAATGGTACACTCTACTCAGATTCATCTTTTTCGAGACACGCTTACATCACTGGTTAGACCAGCTTGAAATTATTACCCGGCCAAGATAAATCCTTTCGATTGATGACAGTTCCAGTTTCGTCAATTCAATGGTTAATTCTAAGTCACGGTCACATGAGATGCCAAATCCTTTGTTTTGTAAAAACCATTTGCTCCCCCTCAATATGTGCATTGAAATATGAAAGATTTTCGCACATATGGAAGAGCTTGCGTTTATGACCAAAACATTTTGCTCCCCCTCAATATGTGCCTTGATATACAAAATGGTTTGGCACATACGGGAGAGCATACATTAACTTCCAAATCATCACATTTTATCAGATTCCATATTTAAATCACATTCTCTCCCCCGATCATAAATTTCAAACCTTTTGAGATTTGAGATCCCAATTGATTTAAATAAGTTAGAAAATGTGGGAGAAAATGTGTCCGATTTAATATATTCTGATAATGGAACATACTAAGCTCCCCCTTAAACTAAGAGGGAGATTCACTGCACATTATACACATATTACACATAGAGTATTACAAGATTAGAGGAAATTACATTGTAGAAATTACAAGTGCCTAATAAACGAGTAATATCACTACAAAGACCACTTATGAAGCGAGTCAGCTCATGTCGTTCTTTCCATCAGTCTGTAATCTCCTTCACGAACTCTTCCCCCAACGAAGCTTTCCAAGCTGCGAAAGATCCTTCTTGTTTTCAGTCTACGCTCTATGGCTTTCATAAACTCTTTGCTCCTCTGTACATCCAGATCAGTCCAGAATTGAGTCTTCAATTGTGGGTTGTGGGGATTTAGCTTGAAGTCTTTAATCCGGAAATCCAGTGCTTCATCGATCATCCTCAGGGTACCATCGCTGAATTTATGAATCTCACTGAATTGCATCATCATAGGAGTCCCATGTTGGTCAGTAAACTTGACAGCTCTTGGAGATTCGATTACTTTATAGTCGTGAATGTACTCGAGGCCCTCACGTTCCCAATATGGCTTAGTGAGATTGAGTTTGGTCTGATAGCTCTCTATCCCTAGTTGAAAATCACTCACCCTTTGCCTGATGACAAGACCCCGGATCCACAAGTTGACAGCAGCCGCAAGCGCCTTCTTGTCGCGAGGAGGAAGATGATTTAGGTGCCCTTGAAGGTTCAGAAGAAAGAGGTCCTCGAAGTCACTCGGAGATAGATATTTGAAGTCGCTTTCAGAAATGATATACTCCTTTTGATCAGCACGACGAAGCACTATCCTTTTAAGATACTCATATCCATACATTGGGTGAATATCAACTTTGATAACACTTAAGATTCTAAGATGTGAGCGTATACCCTGACGACTACCCTCTCCTGCGTGCCTTTCAATGTAAAATCGTTTCTTGTGGAACCACCAATGTGTGACCCCATAAGATGCAGTAATTTCAAACTTGTATTCCTCATCTGACCATACTTGATCAGGCACCATTTGTTCAAGTCCAACGTCAGGGTAGTAAGCCGCCTTCATCTTGGAAATAGATAATGCCTGACGATCACCATTATTCCCAAACCGGAGATAATTCAAATCGTTGTTAAAGAAGAGATCTGCTTGAATGTTCTTCTGACCCGGTGGACCATTAAAGGGAAGAGGTCGGTTGATGTCGTAGGAAAGAATCCGGTCATCAACTTGATCAGTAAATAGTCTATGACATTCTTCCATTTGATATTGAAGATGAATCACATCAGGATGAAACACTTTGACGATTTCATATGCGGGACCTTCCAAATCTTGGGGAGTGAGATTTGTGATGCCTTTCTTTTTACAGAACCAACTAATAAATGCCCCCATGTCTTTTGATTTCGCCAGCAGTGAGTACTCTGGAGGTGGGTTGTGTTGTGATGCAATGGTAGCTGCCCAATTGTTTTCAGGAACACTTGTAGCTGATGATGGAATCGACCAATCTGTTTCAGGAACTGGTTCTTGTTCTTCTTCTGGTACAGGTTTCACCCATGATTCCCTGTCTTCCTTGGTGAAGCGTTTACGAGTGGGGTTAGAGTCATCAGATGTATCTGTGCGTAAGAATTCCAACCACCATTTTTGATTAGGATCAACTGTTGGGATATTGGTGTTTGCAGAGACATCTTCTTCATCAGTTTGAGTAGACAAGTCATCTGCAACCGATTCCTCATTCATGACAAAATCCTCAGGAACTGGCGAGAACGAGGGCTTGTATCTGTCATCAACAGTGGTCCATGCAAGCGAGCCTGCCTTTGAAACACCCTTAGATGTGCTTGGGCCAGAAGAAGTAGTGGTTTGATCATTACCACCCGAAGATTCAGTTGGATGATGATGAGCTTGAGCTTGGGTGGATTCTGAAGCTCCTGACCTCTTTGTTGCTCCAGATCCACCAGCAGGTGGAGGAGGTGGAGGAGGATGTGGTGGAGAGCCAGGGGGCGTACTGGGTTTAACTTGTCTTCTTTTCTTCTTCTTCCGTTGTTCTTCAAGCTCAGCCATGAGGAAATCCTGATTATCACGACTCATCGATTTTTCCAAGGCTTCATAAAGCCGTTGATGATCTTCGTGGCCTTGGTACTGACCACATTCAAACATTCGATCATAGAGGATTGATTTCATATCCGTAGTAGGAAGATCTCTTAATCGTGTCTTCATAGGAGCTTCCATTGCCCATCTGACTGCTTCCTCTACCTGATCATTCACAGCTTGAGCCACCAATTGATCTATATTAAGCTTTTCCACCTCAAGTAGTCTCTGCTCATAATTATTCATCTTCCGTGACATGTCATCGATGAGCTTTGTGGCGGCAGTTAGTTTGGATTCTAAGTTAGATGGTACTTCTGGAGGGATGGGTGTCGCTGGTGATGCTTCTGGTGAGGGCTCTACTATGATAGTTGCTGTTGTGGATACAGGAGTTGTCATAGATCTAATACCAGACATGTCTTGTTTAATTGGTACGGACACCATTGACTCCACTTCCTTATCATCATGTGGTATGTCAGTCTCTGTAGTGTTGTCGTTGGCTTTATCCAGAATGAATTGATCACCATAGTTGAAGTCGGTGTCAAGGTTCTTCAGAGACGATAGAGTGCCAGTAGACCCGGTAGGTTCATTCAGGTGAGATTGCTCATCCTCCTTCATTTTCAGATTCTCATGAATCTTCGGGTATGTAGAAGCCACGAATTCTTCATGTTGTATCTCTTGTGGAGGTTCTGTAATAGTTGTTGTTATCTGATTATGAGCTTCCTTGATGATGTTATCAGACTCAGCTTCTTTCTGAACTTTCTCATCTTGACTCTCACCTTGATCTTGTGGATCCTTATTTTCAGTATGTGTGACCTTCACCTCCTCCTTCTTTTCTTTAATAACGTTACCAGACTCAGCTTCCTTATGAACTTCCTCTTCTTGACTCTCACTTTGATCTTGTGGGTCCTTTACTTCTGTATGTGTGATCTTCATCTCCATCTTCTTTTCCTTGTACAACTGTTCATCGCTTTCTGTATCACTGGAGTCTTGAGCAACTTCTAAACTTGGTGATTCTTCTTGATGTTCTTCAGAAAGATCAAGTGCTCTAGATGAACCCTGCTCACGTTTCCTGAGCACAAATCGTGTTGTGGTCTTGGATGCCGGGGATGATATGGTAAGAAGAGTCTTAGCAGCTTGTACCACTGTTGCTACTCCTTTACCTTTGCCCTCTACTTCAGGTAATGGTTTACTGCTCTCAGCAACAGGTTCTCTAAGGACAACTCCTTTCGTAGCACTCTTCGTTGATTCAGCATGTTCTTTAGCACTCAGCTCCAAGGCTTGTCGTAGATCCGAATCTTCTTCATCTCTTAGACCTAGTTCAGGAGTCACCATCTCCTCATCATCATCTCGACCTTTAGTCTTGATTTTCTTAGATTTCACCTTCTTGCTTGAAGCCTTCCTTTTGATCTTCTTATTTTTCTTAGATCCCTCAACTTCTGCGGGTGCATCCTTTCTTTTCTTTGATTTCGATTTAGATTGGGTTTGTTTGATGGATTTCTGGGTTTCTGGTTCAGAGGTTTCGGCTTCACTTCTTACCTTCATAGAGAGAGACTTTAGATATCCCTCTACTTTGCTCAGATATTCCTTATAATAGGAAGCTTGACGAATGTTATCTGAAATAAGAGGCTCAGGAATAAGCTTTCCAAAGACTTCTTGTTTGACCCCTTTAGCAGCCCATTTGAGATTTCCCAGAACAAATTCTTCAGAGGACAAATGGAGAGGAGAATCAGTTCTAGGATGGAACTTGTGAAGAGAGTAGAGGTGATTGATTATCATTTTAGTGAATCTGATGCTAGGAATTAACATCTTCCTCACTGTCTTCCTGCTGGCCAGATTAGATTCCAGTTTTGCTTTGTCTTCTTGGAATGTGTGAATGGAGTGAATGAATTCTTCCCAGATCCTTTCAGCGAAGTCTATGTTGGAACGTTTTATAATTCCCCACAGAATTTGAAGCACTGGAGCCCTAGGTCTTTCATAAGCAAAAGTCTTCCCAGTAAGACATAGATTGAGGATGGTGGCGAGTGTTCTCCATGGTTGATACATTTCACTGGTGACTACCGCTGACACCTTGAGGACGGTTGATGGATAACCCAGATCATTGACAAAGTGAACGAGAGCCTCGGATGTAGGAGGTTGAGTAAAGGGCTTATCAATGACAACAGGTGAGATTTGAAGAGCCTCTCTGATGGTGTCTGATGTCAGCTCGTACCATTGTTCATCTAACTGACAATGGTAATTACCAGTGTCTTTGTTGAGTTCAATAGTATTCCAGAACTGTTGAATGTATATGGACGGAACGGTTGCACATGCAGTGAATGCTCTGAAGAAGTTGGTATCCTTTAAGATATCAACAGATATCTTGTAAATAGGATTGGGTTGAGGTCTTGCCACATCAATATAGCAGTTGCTCCTACCAATAGGGATCCATTTGTTCTTAGGAAGTATTTGTTCATCTGTGCGAACAGGTGTTGGAACTGCAGGGTTTGGTTCTGAGGAAGTAGTGATCCCTGTATCTGTTATTGTATCTACACACACATTCACAGGACAAAAGTATGTCTATGCAAGTTAGATGGGAATCAATCCTTGAGGTTAGCACAGAGACTGTGTGTACATAACAAAAGGCTACAGTAGATCAAGTAGCACCCAATTGTGAGAGACCTAAAATGCAGTAACTATCATTCACATTATAAAGAATCAACTGCACAGCTGCATTTGTAAGCATGTAGACATACGAATAGACATAGCATGACAATACAGACAAATTGCATCCATGACCAAGTAGACAAACAGCATCCATAATCATAGACAAACCGCATTAATGAACAATCAGACAAACCGCATTCATGACAGATTAGACAAACCGCGTTTGAGATTGATTAGACAAACAGCGTTTGTGATTGTATAGACAAACCGCGTTAGTGATTATTCGGACAAACCGCGTTCGTGATTAATTAGACAAACCGCGTTCGTGATTAATCTGACAAACCGCGTTCGTGATGAAACAGACAAACCGCGTCTGTGACAAGATAGACAAATCGCATCTGAGACTAATCAAACAAACCGCGTCTGAGACACAACAGACAAACCGCGTCTGTGATGAATAGACAAATAGCATTCAAGAATGATCACTCAAAAAGCACCGATGAACCAATCATAAAGCAACCTACACCCTAGATCATGTAGAGAGTACTAATTACAGACTTCACATTATGCAACCATCTCATGACATGCCAATCACTTAACAATAGAATCACATAATTCCACACAGAGTAAAATCTCCACACATTGCAAACTTATCGACATATGCTAGGCAAACCGCATTGAAGAATATCACACCACTTAATCATCAAAGCATTCATAACTATGCAAGTGTATGTACGTACGACAACAACACAACGAGATCTTAAAACAAACAACCCTATCTTAGTCCAAATACACTCTTAACTAAACCCATCTGTCAATCGACTTAATCTTATCAAACCTTGAAAGAACAAACAATCGACATATCAATTAATCAATTCAGATTTCTCATCTGATTAGTGGGAAAAGACACCCATTCTATCCTAGATACTAATTAATCGCACACTGATTGAACAAATCCTAGACCCATGAGCGATTTTGACTTTTAGAGTCAAACATCGCTCGACGAATCACCCCAATCCAACATACAGTTTGAAAGATGTAGTAATATGAACATGTAACACTTATCAACACATTCATGACTAAGAATCCCATCAATCAAAACAAGTAATAACAAACTCACCTAGGATCGAGTGATGAGCCGAATGGATCAACCTAAAAAAAAAACAAGTCCGACATTAAGATTCTAGGAATAGCACAGTTAACTACCTACTGATAAGGATGAGGGTCGATCATTACCTAGGAAAGTCTCGATGGATGAATAAAATTGGCGATCGTGGGTTTGGTTAGAGATAGAGAGGAGAGATCGGTTTGATAATGGAGGAGAGAGAGAGTGTTTGAGGGACAAACCGCGTGTGATAAGATAATTAAATATCCTCACCTAACTTTGAAGTTTACCTTAATGACACTTTTGGTCCCTGTCGTTGTAGATTAGACAAACCGCATAGGTTACAATTCTAGCACCCTATTCCTAAATCTCCTCTTTGTACTAAGTGACTCCTGTGGTCCCTGGCTTTCCAATCAAAATACTTTCTAACACTCATTGGCATCCAAACCAGTTACGACACACTAAATCCCTAAGGACTTAATAGTAGCCCAGTCAGTTACACAATGAATACTCATAGACAAGTTTAAATTGCTATTGTTCTCCCCCTCAATCAATGACTGAGCTTTTGTAGAGAGATTTAGACATTGATTGAACAGCAATTTATTACTGGATGAGATCAACGGTGAATGTCTTTAGGCCAACAGAAATCATCAGTATGAATGAACATGAATATGAAGTAATCCATGCTCAGGTGAACATCACCTTGTTGGAGGGACAGCCGTCTTTTTGGCGACGTGCTTTCCCCAAAATGAAGCGCGGGTTGCTATCTAAAGTAATAGCAAACCACAGAGACATGATTTACTTATTAGGATCTACTTCTGTTCGAGCTTCATTTAAAACCCCGTGTCATTATTGAATGACATTTCTAGGGTCGTAAATGTTATCGATATCCAGAAGACATGCCTCTCTCTATCCAAGAACACGTAATAGTATATATATATACAAGAAACATGTACCTTAAAAAAAAAAGAAACTATATACACCAAGAAAAAGGATACTTGAGATTTTCTTTGTAACATCTGTACGAGTTTTGAACTGAATTGTTCAAAAATCATTGTTCCCGTGCATTACCGGTGGGTTTTCCGAACCTCCTCTATGGGAGTTAAAGTCCCCTTTGGTAGCCACACCTTGAGTTTTTTCATGATGCATTCTGAGAGAGTAGCTGCACGCGGAAACCGTCTCCCTGCACTATCATAAATATTTTGTACGCATGTATATTGGTTAGTGGCTGTGGGGTCCTGTCTCAGTGATTTCTTGCAACCATTCTTAGAATCATTTTCCGTGTCAGTAGGTACCCACTGACGACCGACTTGCTTAAAGATTCTACCAGTTGGCAACCATCTTAGGCACGTTCTAAATATGCTCTGTTTCTGAGGCACCTTAGTGTTTTTACGCGAGCAAGTTTCTTGTTTTTCAGCACTAGATCTATTAGGCTTCCTAGGGTGCTTCATTGATTTTAGAGGCCTATGGTGATTGTTTGTCGAAGTAGATGATGCAATGATTTGAACATTAACTTCCTTTGTTGGTATCATGTGAGACTTATCCTGAAAGTGACTCTTCGCTAATGTTCCCTTATGTCTAGATTGTGAAGTGACTGATTTAGGCAAACTCTTAGTCTCACCAACTTGGGGAGCACACCTTGGAGAAGATGTTCCCAAGGCTGATGATTTGACAGACTTAGGATTCACCCTGGTCTTGGCCGACTTCTTGAAGTCATTCCTACGAAAAACTAATGAGAAACTTTTCCTAAGGTTTTGTGCTTGAAGATGCTCATTTTCAGCCTGTAACTTAACAGTGTTTACGTCATGTGAGATTTTATCATCATTGACCTTTTCTTGCAACTCACTTAGTTTGGTCCTTAACATGTTAATAGTCGCATTCTTTGCCACCAGCTGATCTTTCAACTCATTTATCATGAAAAATTCCCGAAAGTCAGGTAATTCCGGATTTTTTGATGGAAGGTTAACTTGGAACTTTTCTTTTAATTGTTGCATTGAAATTTCAAGATCAACACAATGTTTTTCAAGTTTTGAAAATCCTTTTAAAAGTTCATTGTAAACCCTTTTTTCAATCATATCAGGTGATTTGAAAGACTCAGCCGTAGGCAAGGAATTAGACGAATTGTCATGCACATTAACATTAGAAACAGTATTGTCTAGATGAGACAGATGTACCACAGTGGTCTGTGCTTGATGTTTTTCAGGTTCGTAGGATTCCTTCTCACATCTTGTGAAGTCACTTCCTGTGTTGACACCATCATCCGTCTTGTCTGATTTAGTTCCATTCCTACCCAGTTCACCTTTTTCCTCAATGAACCCCTGGACATCCCTTATCAGCAGTAGTAGTGTCGTTTTGTACATTTCAACTTCTGACCCAGTATATTTAGCAAAGCATTCTTTAGTCACTTGGCAGTCATAATTATAATCCATAGTGTATTGAGAGTTGATGAACACTTGGAGTTGATTGTTGATCACATTGAGAGCCGCTCTGGATTTATCTTCAGAATATTCTTCCTTGACCAGCTCTTGTTCTAGTTGATCCAGATATAATGTCATCATGACTGTGAAATCACCAATTTCCTGACCAAAGAGTGATGCGAAAGCCCGTTTGTACCCCATCACGTATTCAGAGTTACCGAACAAAGCCTTAATGTGTGACAGAAGTAAACGGAAGCATGCTACTTGACTTTCCTTCGCATTAGCCAACTGCATATCCTCAAGGCATTCATCCAAGTGTGACTGCGAGTGTAATTCATCAGTTCCAGAAGAATCAGTATCATTTGTATCTGTTAGAGATGTGTAATCATAGTTCCCATGATCCTTAATGTTATCGTACAGTTTGAGAACCTCCGATATGATGAAGTCTGAGTTAGTCGTCATGGTGAATACGAGAATTTACTGATCTTGTGATTTAACCGAGAACTCGAATCTTTCGCGGGAAATTTCTAAAATCACCAAGACACAAACCGCCTAGACAAACCGCGTATACACAGGAGATACAAACCGCATATGCACCAAAGAGACAAACCGAGTTCACACCAAAGATACAAACCGCGTTGACACAAACCGCGTAGACACAAACCGCGTATACGCCAAATAGACAAGCCGAGTTCACACCGGATATACAAACCGCGTTGACACAAACCGCGTGTGCACCTTAGAGACAAACCGAGTTCACACCAAATGTACAAACCGCGTATGCACAAACCGCGTATGCACCTAAGAGACAAACCGAGTTCACACTAGAGATACAAACCGCGTAGACACAAACCGCGTACGCACCGTAGAGACAAACCGCGTTGGCTCAAACTTCCAAACCTGTCACTATCAATGCCGTTTGTCCTTTTGCCTAAACTAGTATAAAGACAAACCGAGTACTCGATGCTACACAAACCGCATTCAAGAATCGTCCAAACAACACAAACCGCATCCAAGAACTCTTGAAAGAAAAGCACTCGAATCACCCACAAACACCACACGAGCCTTAAATCTGTGAATCCAAACACTAAATACCACTCTAATACTAATCTTAATCTAGAAAGTACAAAGTAAAACAACTTCTAATCACTAAACAAAGTACAAAATGAAATTTATGCTACTTAAACAAACCGAACAAGAAACTTAAAAACTACAAATCTAACCAAGAAAAATCCTAAAGAACTACACAAATACAAGATAAAACAACCTCTAATCACTAAACAAAGCACCAAATGAAACGTATGTTACTAATCAAACCGAACCAAAGAAAACTTGAAAACTACAAATCGACCCAAGTATAAACACCTCACAAACTACACAAATTCGTGAATACCAACTCTCATGGACCTAACCATGGCTCTTGATACCAATTGTAGGGTATTCACAATTCAAGAAACACTAGTTTGAGGCTTGTTATGGATCGAATGGAAGAAGTTCTAGAGAGAAGTGGGAGCCTTTTAGAGAGAGAAATGAACTTGTGATATATTAGATTGAAAAGGTCCAACCCTTCCCATACTTGGGAAGGGATATATATACTATTACATATTGTGTCCCTAGCGGACTGTGGAGCGAGCTGACAGTGGGGAAAGCCCCGACCCACTCCACAAATATAGATAAGACTAATACTAATACTAATAATACTAAGATAATATAGATGAGCCTACGAGCTATAGAAATGCTAATTAGATGCTCGGGGTGACCGAGCCTTCATCTGAATATTTATATTCCTAACACATACCTTCAGGCGGAACAATTTTGGGATAAATCAGAAAGAGACTCGGTGATACTCCCTTGCCGCACAAGAAGTTTTCGGATGCATCAAAGACAACTAGAAACATATCAGAAGAATTATTTCCCTGCATGACTTGGAGTTGACAACGACGGTGGCTACCCTGAAGAATGAAGACATTCCTTACAAGGCAGAAATGTTGGCGATGCAGAAGAAGAAATTCCGTCAAGATGGCGAACCTGGAGCTGATGAAGACATGCAGTCTAAATTTCCCTATTCATCTTGGTTGTACAAGAACCTACAAAACATTGGACACTTAAACCGTAAGCACGAATGCTTAGTAAGTAACACGGTTATAACTTAACATTATACTTCATTCAACGCATTACACATTATACAACCATTAATCCAACACAACATTAACATAATCACATACCTTGACCTCTTAAAACCTTAATCTTCTTTATTCCTTATTCCACTCTCGACTAACCCTAATTAACCTTATATCCTCTTACACATAAATACCATTATACTAACCAAACATAAACCTTAACACATTTATACCGGTTTACTTACCTTAGCTCCAAGCTAAGTCTATTAAGGACATAAACATCATCTTCATCATCATCACTATCCTCCATCATCATCATCATCATCATCATCCTAAGTCATAATCATCACCACATAACACTTAAAACACATAACCAAATAACTATAACAATGGTCTCTACAACCATTATCTTACCTCTAAACATCTCTAATCATCATATAATCATATCTTGATTATGTGATGATTAATCCCATCATTAACTAGCTTAAATAAGAGTACTTACTTGTGGGAAAGATCATAGTAGACTTAATCCTTGATGTGGAACACAAATGCTTCATCACCTACTTGATCATCAAACTTGTTCCCTCCCTTTTTCCTTTCTAAACCGAACCACACACACCCTTCCTCATTTTTCTAGAACCTTGTAGATATGAAGAGATAAGTCAAAGACTTATCTCTTATAATTGGTTAGTTGTGGGTTTGCCCTTGTGGCAAGAATGATCCCTTAAGTCTCTTTACCTCCTACTTTGGCCACCACAAACTTTATAACTTATATAACACATTTAGCATATTAGCACTTAGGTCCTTGAAGTCCATTACCTTTCTAGTTGTGTCACATAATATTTTCTATAGCCATAATACTCATTCTTTGACTATCGGGTTTGACTATAACTTACATTCGTTGACTAACCAATCACGTTAAACCTTACTCAATTCCATTTAGGGTGGGGCCTATTTGTATCCGGGATACGGGTGTTACAAATCTAAACTAAATTTCTTGCTGCAACTTCTTTCTTTTTTGTGGGTTTCTTATTTGTTGATGAAGACGATGGCACAACAAAGGACAATATTGTCATTTACTTTCTACATATAGGGAATCCTTTTACACGTATACCAAACATGTCATGAGTTTTTAAACATTGGGATTTTAAAAACTTTGAATTTAAAAATTGGTTTAAATTTAAATACGTGGTATTTGAAGATTGGGAACCAAACAGCCCCTAAAACCATTTTTTGTTAATCACATTTTCAAGAAGAAAGCTTCAAACTTTCAGTAAATAGATACCCTTTTTAGTCGATTCACCTCCGCCGACTATTGAAGATGTTATTGAAAGCTTATGAAGAAGATTGATGCTCACTGGAAAGAAGGTGAAATAGATGCAACAAGATACATTCACACACATGGTTTTTTGAAATATAATCTAAATTTGATCTAGTTACTTTTTACCTTAATTAACACTAGTTAGAAGTTACTACTACCACATAACACCATTTCATCTTATTTCCAACAACGGCAACAAAACTATTGAGTCGCGTTAAGATCAAAAGTATCAAGTCGGCTAACACTACCATTGATTTCAGAAAGTATTATTTCTAATACATATTGATTCGAGTCAAGTAATGTACTAGAAACAACACTTTTGATTTACTTATAGTGTTGTAGGTTTGTGAGTTTGCCTCAAAAAAGTCACTAAAAGAAATAAACTTTAATTAAAACATATAAAGAATTTTTGTAATCATTTTTATTTATTTAACTTGTTTAAAAAATCCAAATATAAGACTGTAAAAAAATGATACTACGGTAACTTTTATTACTAGTAGTAAATCTAGCCATAAATCAATTTACCCCGCACGAATCTGAGCATAAAAAAGTAAGAAACAGTAGAAAACACCCTCGTTACATTTTCTCATCACATTCTCTCCTGTCCACACATTCATTTCATTTTCAAAACCCTAAAAAAACACACACACCAAAAACACACACTAACACCGCCGCCATGTCATCCCGGCGACTACTCGCCACCCTGAAACATCAGGTTGATCGAATCATACACCACATTGGGGTCGTTGTTCCTTAGCGGGCTCCCAAACACTGCAAAACAAACACGGTGTTGAGGATCTTTGAGAGCCTTAATCGGCCCGTCATCTATGTCAGCTGCGCCGGCTTTAATGCTAACAATAAATGATGGTACTGTTTTTTTGTTTAATTAAGAAATTAGAAGTACAAAAGATTAATGGGGGTTAATATTTGACATACCTTGTTAATTTATGATTAGTTCGGATACATAGTCGAGAAAGTCAAATGAAACCTTGGTATACCCTCGTGCAACCCACTACTTCCCCATGAGTTTTTTATAATTTAGTGCATGATTTCTGGAGTTGTTGGATAGGGTTTCCATTCGTGTGATAGTAACGGCATGCTTGCCTTCTTTCTTTAGATTTTTACGCTGCTCCAGAAGGTTGTGCCGGAACGGGGTTGACAAGAAGGCCTCAAACGCAATTATTGAATTATTGAGCTCGCCCATTATACACGATCCAATCATATGTTTTCGTGAGCCCCAGGCCCCAAAATTACTCATAATGGCCGCCTTGGCTCATCGGGGTGCGTAATATGCATTGAATCCATCAAGATGATAACGTCTACCACGTTGATATTTGCATGAACCTCATTGAATTCGTGCGAAGTGGTAACTGCCGTTTGATTGTATCCCTAACGCTGGGTTGGTCACTTTGAAACTCGTTTTCTTGTATGTTTTGCAATCGTGGTCGATGAGTGGCTGAGGTGAAAGATCCAAGTCATCATCCCCATACGGTGTGCGATTGTTATTGCCCCGGCTATCCATTGGAAGGATATTTACAACAACTTTATCGAGCTCTTCAAGAATTCTATTGAAAAGACCCTCATATCTTTGAACAACCACAACAAAAACCTAATCAGGGCGCCTGCTTATATGGGGAATATGGTCTATCTCATTATAGACCATATTCAAAACTTGCACGAATGGTTCACTAATTTGACCTTAGCCGGGTTTCAAGGCTTAGGAGTTGTTTTCATCAATTCCCGTTCTATTATACCCTCCCGCAGCTAGAAAGTCGCTCACCGAGTCCAGTTTAGTTTACGCTATACAAAGATCATGAATTTCTAGCTACGGGATGGTATACGAGAACAGGAGTGATGAAAACAACTCATAAGCCTGGGAAGCTTCGAAGCCTTGAAACCCGGCTAAAGGCATATTAGTGAACCATTCGTGCAAGGTTTGAATATGGTCTATAATGAGATAGACCATGCTCCCCTCATAATTAGGCGCCTTGATTAGGTTTTGGTTGTAGTTGTTGAAAGATGTGATGGTCTTTTCAAGAGAATTTTCAAACAACTCGATAAAGTTGTTGTAAATATCCTTCCTATGGATAGCCGGGGCGCACACTGTATGGTTGGTGAGGATGACGACTTGGACCTTTCACACCTTAGACACTCATCGACCACGATTGCAAAACATACAAGAAAATGGGTTTTAATGTGACCAACCTAGCGTTAGGGATACAATCAAACCGCAGTTACCATTTCACCCGAATTCACATAGGTTCATGCAAATATCAACCTGGTAGACGTTATCATCTCGATGGATTCAATGCATATTACACACTCCGATGAGCCAAGGTGGCCATTATCGGTAATTTTGGGGCCTGGGGCTCACGAAAACCAATGATTGTAGAATGAGCGAGCTCAATAATTCTATAATTGCGTTTGAGGTCTTCTTGTCGACCTCGTTCCTGCACAACCTTCCGAAGCAGCGTAAAAATATGAAGAAAGAAGGTGGGCATGCTGTTACTATGACAGGGATGGATACCCTGTCCAACAACCCCATAAATCATGCAGTAGTTATAAAAAAACTCATGGGGAAGTATTTGGGATACACGAGGGTCTACCAAGGTTTCATTTGACTTGCTCGACTTTGTGTCCGAACTAATCCTAAATTAACCAGGTATGTTAAATAACAACTCCCATTATCTTTTGTATTTGTAGTTTCTTAATTAAACCATAAAAAAAAACAGTACCATCATTTTCCATTAACATGAACCAGTAGCATCAATTATAAAACACATGCCATACATCACCGAGCTTCCTACCGTTAAGTTTCATACCGGTTGCTCAGTTTCTGTTGACGTTTTGGACATATTATTATATATAACTAATGTTTATATTGGTTGTTAAACTAGAGAAGAACGTACCATTTTTTACACGCTCACGAAATTGGTTGTTAAATGTCAATTTCTAATATCATTAATTTTCTTGCTAATTTTGGAACTTTGAAGAGCCTCTTAATGTTCCCACCCTTCATTGTAGTTAGGGTGCGGTTACTTGTAATACATGAAGGAGGTGCGAATCATGTTACAAAGCTCCTTGTCTTTTTCTACATTATGATGTTATCTTGTTTATGGTTAAATTTCAGTTCCTGCTCAATCTGACCCGAAACAAAGGGAGCTGATGCAGAGGAAAGAAACTAGATGCATGTAACATGTGGTTTGTTTCGAGTTTATGATGTTTTAGATATATAGAATGTTGGGAAGTTGATTAGATGTTTAGTACATTGTATTCGGTTTGGGTGAAAAGAGTGGCAAAAATCTGTTTGATCCAACAATTGGGTTGATTTCAGATAGTTCTGAGTGGAGATCTTATGGAAGTGAATATAACTGGAAACAAGTTTAATTGGCGAATTGAAAGAGACATGGTTTTGAAGTTAATGTTGATTTGAATGCTAAGGTATCTGTTTGGACAAGTAACTAGGATTGTCACACATTTTTTGTTTACTGAACTTGATTTCACCTTGTTAGTTGTTTTAGTAGCATGAACACAGTACCTTTTTCTTTTCTTCCTATAAAGCTTTGAAGTTGCAATTTACTACTCGTAGTTTGTCCATTATGATGCTTTGATATCCACGTGGTTTTGTAGTTTGTTTCGAGTACGTTTATATAAATACTGAAACCTTTTTAAGAATTTGGAAGCTTCACCATGTTGTGTTATAGTTGCTCACTTTAGAGATTTTATTGCAAGGCATAGAGGTTGTGTCGGGCACAACTTTGTTTGCAAGTAGATGAACCAACAATGTTTGGAATTTTACACTCTTTTATGTTATTGTTGGGAATTGAAGCAGATGGTATAAGAAAGGCCTCAACTAAACGAGTTACCAGTTTTTAAGTTGGAAAGCAAACAAACAATCAGGTCTTCATTGTCTTGCTTTTGAACCTTAATGGTCTTCACCGTGAATCCCCAGTCGAGACTGACGCTACCCGGCATCGACCTAGTCAGACTGCTGTTGCAAACAATTTTACACCGACTGTTAATCCTTTATCAAACATTAAGCGCAAACCCAATCAAACCAGAAACTGGAAGGTTTTTATGTCCGGTCAAATACCAGGTCACATATTTACTGTGGTTTTTATGAGGGTTCGCGTGTGCTAAAAAGGGTCACTTAGTGGTTCAAAGATTATTTGGGGGTTCTATACGGTATTATTGGACCTGATCACGGGTCATTTGGGGTTCCATTCTTGGACCTGTGATCATGGATCATTTGATGGTTCATTTACTGGTCTTGGCTCATTCGAAGATTCAACAAGTCATCCTTCACCATCTGTCTGCAACAAAAATTTTACGAAAACATAGTTCTTTTTTACTATACCAACGTGCGGGCCTCACCACGTTGTTAAACATTTTCCAGATATTAATGTTTTGCCGTATGAAAAAAAGGTTCGACTCTAAAGTAGTTCCAAAAAAAAAAAAAAAAACCCCAATTTTTCTTAAAATTTTATTATACAAAAAGCATAGAAAACATCAAAAGGTTTGTGCATTGATAGTACCCCACAGTGGCGGAGCCAGAAAATGTGATCATGGAGGGAATCGAGCAAAAGGTTAAATATCGGGAGATGTAGTTTATTGTGTAATTTAAAACAAGACGTGTCAGGTTTAATATGAAGGAAACATAAGTGCTCTACTACGATGTTGTTAACACTAGTTATAAGTTTAGGTGACGGAAAAAAAAAATGGTTGATTATTTTATTTGATTTATCTAGCAAATTTCAAATATTGGGTATGTAAAAGTTATATTAAAGCACTCACAATTTCATAGATAATGTTACCAAACGGTATGTGATTATTATATCAAAACATAATCGTTAAAAAATATTTGAGAAACTCTGTGATGCTAACAAATTAAAAATAAAATACCTATGTTAACAAAATCACGTTAAAAAATAAAAATGTATAATATTCACATCATTTGAAGCGACTGAATTAATATACCAACAGTAAACCACATTTTACTATACCAAGTTACCAGCAATTGGGGCGATGCCGGATAGTTCTGTGTGGAAATTTTATGGAAGTGAATATGCTTTGAAAGTAACACTCACCCTGAACAAAAGTCTAATATCAAAACTTGGATTGTGATCTTTTAGCAACATAGCATTGTTGACACCCTATATGGCGTAAAATTCGAGTCACTTGTTGTTCTCTTCCGTGTAAACTTTCAAGAACCTGTTCAATAGTTGGGGGAGTTAAATCAACTAAAACAAGCCGCGTCAAGCATAAAAAGTTCCTATAAGTATCTGATGCCCCGTTCACTTCATACTATTGCAAATAATGATTGTACATACTCCGTATAGCTTTTAAGAAAGATGCAACTTTGTTACAATTATGTTAGATATTATATTTAAGAAAGATGTAAATTACTAGCATGTTATAAAGAATGAACAATGTTCCTTTTTGTTTCATTTATTACAGTACATTGTTTTGTTCATTTTATATACAATGCTATACACCACGAGTTGTAACTTTCAAACTATACATATTTTGTTATAGTTATTGATAGGTGACAAGAGAAGAGGGCTATGTTTGGCGAGAGCTTATGGGGGGCTTATTGGGGCTTAAGCTTTTAAAATAAGCCGGCTAATAAAATAAGTCTCGTTTGTCACACAAGCTTATGGAGGCTTATGACTTATAAAATAAGTCGTAAGCTTCCATAAGCCCAAGCCCATAAAATGGGGCTTATAGGGGCTTATGGCTAGTTAAATTACTTAAATACCCTTAAAAATATAATGAATTATCACGTAAAAGCTGTAAATATATGTGAATTTAATTTGATGTATTTTTATGTGATTTTACATTAATAAGCTTCAGTTCCAACTAATTCGCCAAACAACATTATAAAAATATAAGTTTCAGCCTTCGGCTTATAATAAAAGCCCCAGCCCTAGCTCTAGCCCCAGCCACAACCTATTGCGCAAAACATACGGTGATGTGCATACTTGCTAACTTATCAACATGGTGTGCCCCGAAGCATCATTTAACATTCTAAAACTATCCATTGAACATTATTTTAATAACAAAGCCTCGTTAAATCTCTTAAAGGACTTTGTGTTAGACCCGTTTCTCGGGTGGTGGGACCCCACCCTAGATGAAGTTAAACCGAGCATAAGTATGTTTGACTAGAGTGTGTGGTTGTCTAAGGGCAATGGTTATAGCGTTAAGTGTTAGCCTGTTATAGCCTAGATGCGGCGCATCTAGGAAGTACATGCGGCGTATGGTAGAAGGGAAAGTAGAACCGACTTGTTATAGTCCATGCGCCGTATTGGAGAAGGAGATACGGCGTATATAAGGGGTAGCATGGATGCGGCGCATCTATGCAGATAGATGCGGCGCATCGACCCTAAATAAGCAGAATTGACAGAATTGCCCTTGTAGCTAGAATCTTCCCCATTTATCTATAAGTCTCCACACTCTCCTGTAAAAGAGAGTGTGTTTTATGTGGGTGTCGAACCAAGGAGAAAGAGAGGGAAAAGATGGAGGTGAAAGTGCTATGATGATGATTATTAAATGGCATGATCTCTAGCCATGATTCCCCTTCAAGTAAGTAGCTATGTTCTTGATGATTATAAGTTATAGTTAGTGGGTTTTCATCATATGATCAAGTTATGATCATATGATGATGTGATATGGAAGATAAGTGTATTTGATGGGTTTTGATAACCCTTGTCATGTGATTATTGTTATGTTGTTAGGTTTTTATTATTTATGAAGGATGATGATGATGATGATGATGGATCTTGATGATGATGTTCTTGATGTGTTGTGTAGCTTGGTTTGAGGTAAGTAAAATGATAGTAACATGTGATATATGGATGTCTAACATATGTGTTATGTATGTTGTATGGCAAGTGGTATAGATTATGGGATATGACTATGTGATGCTATGAATGTGGTTTATGTGATGATTTGATGCTATGTTATAGGATGGTATGTGCTAGATGAGTTATGGGTTGTAAGCCCGTCAAGTAAGTGTTTATGTATATGATGCATCATGTGGATTGAAGTATGATTATATGTTATTATTGTTTTACTTGCTAAGCGTTATCGCTTACGGTTTAGTTGTCTAACCGTTTTGTAGGTCCTTGTGTTTATGGAAGACGTGGAATAAGGAGTATGGTTCATGTATGCGGAAGGGTAGGATTTGGTAAGGAATTAGAGCTAGGTAGATACCGAGCTCTCGTGTATAAGTTTGTACCCCCGTGAGTCGAGTAATGCTTTGAAATGGGTGAACAAGTGTTAGATTCTATGTCAAGTGTCTTGTAATGAATTGGAAGTCAATTGGTATGTTAAAGTATGTTTTATGTGTTTATGGGTTAAGTTAAGGGGATGTTTGGCTAATGTGTAAAATGTACCCATTTTGGAGTCAAACGGGTCAATTGCCGTGTATTATAGTTGGATATGGTTTTGAATGTAAAGGGAGTGTTTTGATACAAGTTATAGTGTTGTAAAAGGTGTCAAAGTGGATTGTGTAGTGTGTTGAGTATATGCAGGTCTTCCTGCTGATGTTCTGTCTAAATTGGTCGATGCGGCGTATCTACTATATTAGATGCGGCGTATCATAAGTTTAAGGTGATGCGGCGTATCACTTCAAGTTGATACGGCGCATGGTCTCGCATCAGTAGATGCGGCGTATCCCTCAAAAGGATGCGGCGTATCATTGGTCAGAAGGATTGTTGAGTTGTATTATAAATTGTGTAAAATGTTTTGGAAAGTGTTCGAGTATATGTTCTTGCAAGTATTTTAAAAGGTTAAATGTTATAGACTCTGATATTTAAATGAAGAAATTGTATAAGTTCGTTTTAGTCAAACGTTTCCGTGTCAAAAGTCAAAGTTTTTAGTATAAGCGGGCACGGGGTGTAACAAATTGGTATCAGAGCTTCGGTTTAAGTGAATTAGGTTTCCACTATAGGGTGCCTAGTCTTAAACCACTCGTAGAAGCCTTAGAGGTAAGTGTTACACTGCGCGGAAACTAATTGCTAAGTGAGAGATGGATTATGTTTTATGTTAGCTGAGCCTATTATGATAGGTGATGTATGTATGTTATAGTGTTGTTGAGTATGAGATGCAAGTCCATGGGGACTTGAGATGCTTAGATGATTAGTTGGCCGTGCACCTCGGTTGGTGCCGGTGTTGGTATTGCGATTATGTGAGGTAAGTCCGTGGGGACTTGAGATGTTTATATGATTAGATAGCCGTGCATCTTGGTTGGTGCCGGCGATTTTGTATTGCGATGTGCGAATGTATAGTAGAGCCATGGCGATGGCATGCGAGTAGAAATGCTATGTGGTATTAGGGATGGGTTAGTAAGTGAACTAAGGTTTATGATGCCTTAGCTATAAGATGGGCTATTGCTTGTGGTTAGTTAGAAGGCCGATGCTTAGACATTGCTTGGTTATGCAATGTGATATATGATGCCATAGGCTATGAGATTTGATTTCGTTTATGAATGTTTTAACACTTGTCGGATAAGTGTTAAGCGTTATGATATGATTGCATTATATGATGTTAAGTGTTGTTGTTTATATAATGATAAGTCTATGGTAAGTTTATTGTATGTTTAAGCTTTATGTGATGTGCTTGAGAGCACGTTTGTATTGAAGTGTATGAGTTGAGATAGATGCATTAGAATGCGTGTTAGGTGTTGGCCTAGTTGTGGTCGGTAAAGCTAAAAAGAAAACATTGATATGTAAAAAGAGTTAAGAAGCATGCTAATAATTTGAAAAAGCATAAATGCTTAAAAAGATTTAGATAGGTAAGAAGTGAATAGCGAAGTATGTTTATAGCTTGATGTTTTGAGAAGCGTGAGTTCTTATATACTAAACTAAATGAGAAAGTTAAAGTGAAAAGTTAAGAAGTGATGAGAACATGTTACATATAAAACATGATAAATTGAAAAGTGCTAGTGATATATGGTAAAGTATGATGAGTCAAAGTGACGAATAAAATATAGATTGCGCTAGAAGTCATGGGTGACTTGAAGTGCGCTAGAAAGAAATGTAAAACATGAATGTGATCATGTTAGTATATATTTGGAATATGTATGATGAGATTGGTGATAGTGTAAAAGAATAAACCTATGTAAGGTTTATTTATGCGTGAAAGTTGAATAAACTAAATGAAGTGAGAATATGGTCAACAAGGGTTGACGGGTAATAGTAAGAGTGTGTTGTAAGAACACGTAGAAATGTGTAAGTTGTAATGAATAAGCATTACATATAAATTGTCTAAAATAAAGATGGCACATAATTAGTGTATGAGTCAACTTGGGGTTGACGGGTGAAAGATAAGTGGCATTGTGAAAATGCGATGATAATAAATGTGCAAGTGTTATATAGAAACTTGCCTAGATGGTAGAAAGCGTGATAGTGAATGTTGAGATTGCGTAAGGCAATGAAAATTTAATATATGATAGTGTGTGCCTAATTATATAAGTGCATGAAAGATAAAATGAGTAAAGATGATGAGACAGATATAGCTTGGATCCAATGCTCGAGTTTTGGCATCCTTTGGGATGGCCTAGCTTGCCTTTTATGGCATGATGTATAGTTTGCCTTTTATGGCATGATTGTTAGCTTGCCTTCACCGGCATGGTTTGCCTATATCCTTGGCATGATGTTAAGGTGTCTTTATGACACGATGTTAAGGTGTCTTTATGGCACGAAGTTAAGTTGCCTTTACGGCATGGATGTAAGCTTGCCTTTGTGGCATGGATGTAAGCTTGCCTATGTGGCATGGTTGTAAGCTTGCCTTTACGGCATGGATGTAAGCTTGCCTTTGTGGCATGGATGTAAGCTTGCCTTTACAGCATGGTGGTTAGCTTGCCTTATGGCATGGTTGAAAGTTAGTGAGATTGGATCCAAGGCTAGTAAATATAGAAAGTAAAGTATGTACGAGTGTTAGGTCGGAAGCGTATAAGTAGGATGGTTTATGGTTTCTTGATTTAAATGGATTGGGACGCCTTTTCATTTGAATGAAGAAATTGTAAATCACCGAACCATGAGTTTGTATTTCTTGATTTACATAGATCAGGATGCCTTTTTATGTGAATGAAGAATTACAAATGAGTGGGCTTATGTGTAGCTGATATGACATGAGTACGGATAGTGATATGAAGTAGTAAAAACTAAAACCGGTTAGACGTCATAAGAAAAGATAAATACGAATAAAACTTCTAGTGGCGTTAAAATTAATGTGTGAAACCCAAAGTTAGACGTCTAAATTGAATTATGTTTTAAATTATTAAGTCATTTTGGGAGCATTTCCAGAAATTTGTTAAGAAAGTTTGCTTAAGTGTTGTGTGTGATAGATTTTTGAAGGTGCCGTTTGTATGGTACCTTGTGTATTTTAAGATAAGTTGCCGGTTTTTAGTATAGATGCGTATTTGGTATTATGTGGAATGTGAGGTTTGCTGGATATATGATGTTAGGTTATGATCAGTGCATTGTTGAATGCCGTACTATAGTGTGGAAGTGTGACTCATATAGAGTCACAATAGTAGATGTTTCCGGATGACAAGTAGTCATCGTTGGACATTTTAGAAAAGCTTGTGATGAGAAGTGTTGTTATAGTGGATTATAAGTTATAAATATGTATAGTAAGTTTAGAATTTGCAAGATCATTTAGATCGTTGCAAGGTAATGGCTTAGAGAGCATGAGAACAAGGACATGTATATGTCGTGAATTGGTTTTGGATAGTTTTAGACGAGAGATTTCGGGGACGAAATCTAAATAAGGGGGGTAGAATTGTTAGACCCGTTTCCCGGGTGGTGGGAACCCACCCTAGATGAAGTTAAACCGAGCATAAGTATGTTTGACTAGAGTGTGTGGTTGTCTAAGGGCAATGGTTATAGTGTTAAGTGTTAGCCTGTTATAGCCTAGATGCGGCGCATCTAGGAAGTACATGCGGCGTATGGTAGAAGGGAAAGTAGAACCAACTTGTTATAGTCCATGCGCCGTATTGGAGAAGGAGATACGGCGTATATAAGGGGTAGCATGGATGCGGCGCATCGACCCTAAATAAGCAGAATTGACAGAATTGCCCTTGTAGCTAGAATCTTCCCCATTTATCTATAAGTCTCCACACTCTCCTGTAAAAGAGAGTGTGTTTTCTGTGGGTGTCGAACCAAGGAGAAAGAGAGGGAAAAGATGGAGGTGAAAGTGCTATGATGATGATTATTAAATGGCATGATCTCTAACCATGATTCCCCTTCAAGTAAGTAGCTATGTTCTTGATGATTATAAGTTATAGTTAGTGGGTTTTCATCATATGATCAAGTTATGATCATATGATGATGTGATATGGAAGATAAGTGTATTTGATGGGTTTTGATAACCCTTGTCATGTGATTATTGTTATGTTGTTAGGTTTTTATTATTTATGAAGGATGATGATGATGATGATGGATCTTGATGATGATGTTCTTGATGTGTTGTGTAGCTTGGTTTGAGGTAAGTAAAATGATAGTAACATGTGATATATGGATGTCTAACATATGTGTTATGTATGTTGTATGGCAAGTGGTATAGATTATGGGATATGACTGTGATGCTATGAATGTGGTTTATGTGATGATTTGATGCTATGTTATAGGATGGTATGTGCTAGATGAGTTATGGGTTGTAAGCCCGTCAAGTAAGTGTTTATGTATATGATGCATCATGTGGATTGAAGTATGATTATATGTTATTATTGTTTTACTTGCTAAGCGTTATCGCTTACGGTTTAGTTGTCTAACCGTTTTGTAGGTCCTTGTGTTTATGGAAGACGTGGAATAAGGAGTATGGTTCATGTATGCGGAAGGGTAGGATTTGGTAAGGAATTAGAGCTAGGTAGATACCGAGCTCGTGTATAAGTTTGTACCCCGTGAGTCAAGTAATGCTTTGAAATGGGTGAACAAGTGTTAGATTCTATGTCAAGTGTTTTGTAATGAATTGGAAGTCAATTGGTATGTTAAAGTATGTTTTATGTGTTAAGTTAAGGGGATGTTTGGCTAATGTGTAAAATGTACCCATTTTGGAGTCAAACGGGTCAATTGCCGTGTATTATAGTTGGATATGGTTTTGAATGTAAAGGGAGTGTTTTGATACAAGTTATAGTGTTGTAAAAGGTGTCAAAGTGGATTGTGTAGTGTGTTGAGTATATGCAGGTCTTCCTGCTGATGTTCTGTCTAAATTGGTCGATGCGGCGCATCTAATATATTAGATGCGGCGTATCATAAGTTTAAGGTGATGTGGCGTATCACTTCAAGTTGATACGGCGCATGGTCTCGCATCAGTAGATGCGGCGTATCCCTCAAAAGGATGCGGCGTATCATTGGTCAGAAGGATTGTCGAGTGGTATTATAAATTGTGTAAAATGTTTTGGAAAGTGTTCGAGTATATGTTCTTGCAAGTATTTTAAAAGGTTAAATGTTATAGACTCTGATATTTAAATGAAGAAATTGTATAAGTCCGTTTTAGTCAAACGTTTCCGCGTCAAAAGTCAAAGTTTTTAGTATAAGCGGGCACGGGGTGTAACAGTTTGTTCACATAGAGCCACTTTGGTATAAACTCGACTCGTATTTTGAATGTTAATGTTGATCTTCAAACTTAAGCTGTGGAGTTTTTGCTATTGTGTTAGAAGTAGTTTAATTGCCAAAAGGTATACTTGTCGAATTGTTGCACTATATGGACGACTGTGTTTTAGCTATTATATATTAGCTTGGAGTTTACAACGGAAATATTGGTAACTTAGATGGCTGATTATCTTGTATGTGGCGTGTGAAGGGGGAATTTGAGGATTACTAGTCCTGGTGAAAGAGACTGATTAAAATTCTTTAAGTCTCAAAAATGATAGTATGTTGTTGAGTATTATATGTTCTCCTGTTGTTTTAGAAGCTGTTTTGTAGAGTAAGGCGTATGTTCTTAATTATTGTCGAGCAAAGGTTGATAATGTTATGCACCTGTATGAGTAGTTGCTAATGGCTTACTCACTTGTTGTTTATTGTAATAGGAGAGAACCATCCTCATTTCGCGGCTATCCCTGCATACCACACGATCAACTGTGTAACTTTTCAAATTATGTGAATGCCCAAACAATAGCTAGGTTAAGCCAAGTCACGTTGATAAAGAAAAAAATGTTACTTTTTGTTAAATAGTTGGTAAAAGCATTTATTAGATCTTTTCTAGATGCATCTCAACTTGCCGATTATCTTGGTATCTAATATATCAGAATAAAACTTTAAAGAAAATATGAATTTTGACAGGTTGATCATGGATCCAGAAATTCAAAGGGTCGAATATGTTAATCAGGGTACTTGCATGGCAAGCTACACCCGTAGCTGTTCGATAGAGATGAAAAATAAGAAGGCTGTAACGAGGGTATGTGGTTATATACTTTAATGTTCTTTTTTTTTTCCTCCTCTTTTTCCATCTTTAACTTAATGTTTTTACTTTTACTATAGTTTCTAAGTAAAGAGTTTGAGATTAGAAGACTTAAGGTTGATACTCAACCATTTAAAAGGTATAAAGCTTCCGTAGACTTTTATAAATTATTACAGTTTATCCATTATTTATCTATCCTAATTATAATAGGTATAAGTATCATGAAGACATGCTATCTAAAGGTATGTACGAGATGGAAATTAGGAACATGATGGTCACAAGCGATGTGGAGGTAAGTTTCGTAATTAAGAGTTGTTTTGAGTTATTTTAGTTTCATTTTTTGCTAATAGAATTGTAATTATGTCTGTTATGAAGATGTACAAGCTGGTTGAGACAGTTTGTCACGTGTTTGGATCAACAGAAATTGAACTCAGAAAGAACAAGGATGGTGTAACAAGGTATGTATATAATTCTATATCGAGGTTGCAAAATATAATTTATTTAAACAAGTAACATTCAATCCATTTGATATTTGAGATAAAAACTTTTTCACTTTTAAAACGTATAATGGTAGCAACTCTAAATTGACTTTACGAGAATCTTGAACTCTAACCAATCCTAAATTTGTGTATGTATGTAGCTGTGTGTGGGTTCGATTCAGTACGGAGGAAGGTAGAGAACGTGCTAGAGATTTTATTGGACAGCAAAAACCTGGCTGCAAGATTACTAATGTAGAGGTTGAACTCAATTAATTTGTACATCTTTACAAAAATAAAAAAGTTTGTTCCTTCCTGATTTGCACTCGATTCTACCCTTTCGAGTGCACTCATAGCTTTTGATTTCTTTCAGATCGCTAGTGGTAGTACTCATGGTGGGTGGTGGTGGTTTCTTGTTTTAAGCTCTAGCAAAGATAATTTATTATTTCTGCTTTTATTTTTCGACGGACAAGCAAAAAGTAATTCTCTCATGATTGAAATAGGTGTTGATACAAAAGTTGGGCGTTCCTTGATAGGACTTCTATTCTCGTACCAATTAAATCTTAATGCTCGATGGAACCTGCGCACTAAGAAAAGAGAACAAACACCGTTAGGCTTATCGAGGGATTGTCTCCCCCGATTATCCTCCAGCGTGAGAGTAAGTAATCGAATGTAGGGTTTAGTAAAGGGTTAGGGTTTATTGAAGATCGTACCTCTACCGAGGGCTGGAATGCCCTTTATATATGCACGAAACCCTAGTAGGTTTCGTGTTCCCTACTCCTCGGCGTGTTAGCCGACATCGGATATTTGGTATATATCCTCTTTATTTAGAAGATACTCCATATATTATCCGGAAATAACTTTGGGCTTGGGCCTTGTCGACCCAAGTCGCATAACTGGTAGTCCAGTTGCGGCCCATACGTGGTGGGCTTAACTGTTAGTATTGTTTACTAATCGGGTTCGTGACCCGGGTATGGACTATACGTCATCATGTCCCCCCAGTCTAGTATGCGCAGGGTAAAACCTGCGGATGCTAGACTAAAATCGTGTCGAATTAATTCCTCACGCGTACGCGGGAAGCTTTCAAAAATATACCGCCTAAAAATACACGTATCATGTATCTAGTCCAAAAAAGTGCAATTTGGGTACCTTGGGAAATGGAGAGGTTGCCCACTTGTCTTGTACCGTCCTTTATCCTAGCCACACGATTTGAGATAGTGGGATACACGTGTCACTCATCTGTGGTGGATGGGAAAAGTATATAAACTACCGCCTCTCATTCACTGTGACGTCCACAGTTAAAAAATCGCAATTCCATCATTTTTACATCTTCAAATCTGCTTTCCAGAACGATAATTCATAGGTAATAGCGCGTGCGCACATAGTCTGAATCACAAAATGGTAGCGCAACTTCATGATTTCCATTCTAACATAACCGAGGAGGAACTAGTGCAGTTCACTTCGGATTATTTTATCCCTTTGGGCCTGCGCCCAGAGGTACCAGGTCCGAATGACACCATCGCGGATTTCCCTGCCGGGAAGGTGGGGTTATATACGCGCTTTTTCGAGTGGGCGAATCAGCGCGTCCCCATCTCCGTGTTATTGAGTGACATACTCCATTATTACGACCTCCACATCTCCCAGCTGCATTGTATTGGTGCTGGGAAGATTGCTAATTTTGAGGTGAACTGTCGCTTGTTAGCGGTTCACCCGTCCCTCCACTTATTCCGCGCGTTCTATCACGCGACGTGGTCAAATGGGTGGGTTACCTTCTCCAAGCGCGTAGGCAAGTTACAGTGCTATGTGCAGAAGGTAGATAAGCTCAAGGATTGGAGGGAGAAGTTCTTTTGGGTTGATGATGCTGTCTTCCCCTCCAATTTTCCATTCTACACCCGTGCCAATCTGCCCAAGGATGAGCGCCCCCCTGAGACGTGGTATAACGTGGATCATGCGGCGATAATAGATGAGAATCGCCTTCCGATCAAACCGTATCCGGAAGCGTTCCTGGTGCACATGGGCATCAGTCGCAACTATTTTGAGCATGAGACAGAAGTTCCCACATTCTTGAATGCGGATGGCACGGGTGGGTGCTCCTTCTATCGCCTTACTATCGTTATTAGTGTAAGTGTTTCTTCGTCTTTCGTACTTTATGTAACTTGCTTCTTTTTGTCTATTTTATGCGCAGAGATGGATCTTTTTTCGGTTGTACGTCTGGAGAATCCGCGTTCCGTGGCAGTGGGAGTGCGTCCTTTGGGGGATGGTGAGCAGACTATTCTGCAGGCAACGGCAGGGCGCGTCGTGGATCTGGTTATCCCAGATCCCGAAGGCTCCCCTGATGTGATCGTAGCTGAGCCAATACAGGAGGTGGCTCCTCCTGTGCAGCCAGGTCCTGATGCTGCGCAGCCTCCTCTTCCTGAAACGGTGATCCATTTAGAGGAGACTGACAGTGAGATGGAGGAGAGCTCCCCACTGACGCGCAAGAGAGCGCTTGGCAGTGATGGTGAGGGGCCTTCCAAGAGGCCGCGGACTGAGGCTGGGGGAAGCTCGTCTTTTTCTGAGGTGCAGATGAAGTAAGTACCTTAGTTATTAGTTATAAACTTTTGTCAAGTTATATTTTGTGCTAACTTTGTTCCTTCGTGTCCTCAGTGTGGATGTTGAGAAGTCTGGTGGAGGTATGTCCACGACTGAGACTGAGAAGGAGAAGGACGTGTCCTCGACTCCTCCCCCCATGTAAGTATTTTGTAGCAATTCCTTAGGATTTTGTGTATGCTTGACCGTGCGCTAACCTTGTTTCTTGATGCTTTGTGCAGTGAACAGCCTGTGGAGGACGCTGGCGTCCTAGATGGGAGTGCGCCACCCGAGGTGAGTCATGCTCTGGACGGGGCGCGTTCACCGAGGGATGTTGAAGTGGAGTCAAGTCCATTTGACTCTACGATGGAGGAGCTTGCCTCTATCGCTGTGCGCCAGTCTGAGCTGGTGGCGCAAGCAAGGGTGCACAAGTCTGAGGAAATTTCCAGACTGCAGGCGCAATTAGCGTCTGTGCAGGCTGAATTAGCAAGCTCTAAAGCTGAGCAGCTGAGCTCCAAGGCTAAACTGGAGCGCGCAGAGGCGTCTGCGCGAAAAATGGGTGAGGAGAAGGTCATGGTGATGGCTGAGCTGGAGCGAGAGCGTGCTCATGCGGACCGTCAGAGGTGTAACTCCGTATGGGCGCTGAAGTACTTGGAACAGAATAGGAGCAAGCACTTTGCCAATATTGAGGAGTTTCGCAGCCGCGTGGAGCTTGCGCTGAAGACGCAGGAGGAGAAGCTCCGCAAGCTCAGCATCGAGTATGATGAGGAGCTATACCCTCACATGGTTCAGGCCATAGCTGAGCGCAGGTACATGATGCTTTTATCTCTTTATAGCTTGTGTATATTTGAGACCCTTTTTCTTATTAACACTTGTGTTATTTCGTAGGTGGTTGATCAGTCATGGTCTTCGCCTGGCCGCCATGTGTACGCTGGAGCATCCTGAGGTCACCGCATCCTTTGGGAAGGTTGTGAACTGCGCTATTGCGCATGGTGAGACCTCGGCCGCAGACAAGCTTGCTGAGGCCAAGTTGCTGACTGTGCCGCTTGCCGAGGTGCCTGGGTATAAGGCGAATGCCCATGCTGAGCTTGTTGCTGCCATGGAAGAGCTAAAGAAGCTTGAGCTTCCACATATCGGTAGCTTGGAGCGTGATCAGGATCAGCCTATCAGCGTGATCATGGCGGGGCTCACTCTTCCTAGGCATCTGCAGGATGATGCAGATCAGCAAGTGGACTTCTACTTGAAGCCTGATGTAGCGCAGTTGAAGGTACCCATTTTTGCTCAGCCTCGTGACATTCTGAATCCTTTCCGTCTTGAGAAAGAGATTTCTTTGCAAAGGTCGCTAAATGCGCATGTTTCCAGGGTCGCACGAAAGAAAGGCGAGAAAGGAAAGGCCATTCTGTGCGGCATAGGCGCTGCGCATCAGCCTAGATCCGATGGTGTGCCTGTCTGCGTGGCCACTGTTTCCCTTGATGATGCGGAGTTGTTGAAGAGGCTCGCGGATGCAAAGGAAGCGGCTTTGAGCGGGGGCTACAGCCAGTTAAGGCGTACATATAGTATTTAACTTTTTTGTACAAGTCTTTTTGTAGAAACGTATTCTATAAATAAAAGGTTACTTTTTGTACTTAGTGTTTTTGTAACTTCTAAATACTTATGCTTTTGACCTCGTAGATCTTGTATGACTTATGTATCTTTGCGTGAAGATATCTTTAAGTGTCTAAGCGTATTTAGAAAGAGAAGAATCATAATCGTGTATGAATTTCCTTAAATAATGACCGTAGTCGTGTATTGAATTTGTCTAACTTATTGTAAAGAAAGAAATCATAGTCGTCTATGTATTTTTGTAATTTTACTTGTCGTATTTTACTTTAAGGAGTCAAAAGTCTTGACTTCCTGAGTTGTTAAACGCGCACAGTGTGCCCTTTTGCGCATCCGTCGTGGGGTGCGTAAGGAACTTGCGCCAACGTCTTGAGCGCAAGGTGTTTAACAAGGATTCGTGATCCAATGTTGATGGGTTTGCAACCCTCTTACTCAACGAGTTGTTTATTAGGTTAACTCATCCTTTCTGCCATCGTGGGTCTTAGTGTGTGCATGCACGCCATGTAGGCAAGATTATAACAATATTGAAACACGATGATAAAAGATGCAAACAATAAAGTTAAATGTGTTATGGAGTTAGCTAGAAACCATAACGTTTTATTAATACTTGCAAGTTTTGAAAAAGAATACTTATCTAGATAATACTTAAAAAATAAAATTACATGGATCTTTATTGGGGGCACTTTCTAAAGCGCATGAGTGTCCATGTTGGGCCGTAGCCTTGTTCAAAGATAGCACCGTTTAAGGTTGCGGACGTTCCATGTTCGCTGTAGCTCACGTCCGTCCTTGTCGCGTAGCTTGTACGCTCCATTGCCAAGTGCTTCCATGACCTCGTAAGGTCCTTCCCACTTTGGTCCTAGCTTACCAGTGTCTTCTGCGCGGCTTGAGTCATTGTCGCGGTATACGAAGTCGCCTGGTCTGAATGAAGTGCTGCGTACTTTGGTATCATAGTATTTTTTCATTCTCGACTTGGCTTTCTCTTCGCGTATTGCTGCGCGTTCACGTCGCTCTTCTAATAGATCTAAGTCTATGCGCCGCTCATCGTCATTGGTTGCCACGTTAACTTTCGCAGTACGGATGGTTGGCATTCCAATTTCAGCTGGTATAACAGCTTCTGTCCCATAGACCAAAGAGAAGGGGGTGTCCCCGTTGCTAACCTTGATGGTTGTTCGGTGCGCCCAGAGAACATGTGATAGTTCTTCTACCCATCTACCTTTGTGTCTGTCCAGGCGCGCTTTGATTCCTTCACCTAGGCTTCTATTTGCGCGCTCAACCAGACCATTGGTTTGTGGATGAGTTACTGATGCAAAGTGTTGCGTGATGTTCAGCTGTTCGCACCAATCTTTGAACGGGTTATCACGGAATTGTTTTCTGTTATCAGAGATAATTTCTCCAGGTAATCCAAAGCGACATACTATGTTGTCCCACACGAATCGTTTCACCTGGTTACCTGTTATAGTTGCTACTGCCTTTGCTTCGATCCACTTGGTAAAGTAATCTATTGCCACAATGAGGAATTTCAATCCTCCTGCGGCAATGGGGAAAGGTCCAGCGATGTCGATACCCCATTTGTAGAAGGGCCATGGCGATGTAATAGGTGTTAGTTCATGTTGTGGTCGGCGCGGAATAGGTCTGTGAACTTGGCAATCATTGCACTTCCATACCAAGTCACGCGCGTCACGGTGCATAGTTGGCCAATAGTATCCAGACCTTAGGGCGCGCGCTACAATGGACCGTGGTCCTGAGTGCATGCTGCATGAACCTGCGTGGATCTCTCGAAGTACATAGTCTGCCTGGAGAGGTCCAACACACCTAAGCCATGGTTGTAGGAATGAGCGTCTATATAAGACGTTGTCTCTGAGTTCGAATCGCTGCGCTGTGCGTCGGATTCTTCGAGCTTCCTTCTGCTCTTGGGGAAGTATGCCCTTGCTGATGAAGTCAATGATCGGTGTCATCCACGTAGGATTTTCCTCTTCTATCACCGTGGATATTTCCATCTCTGTGATTGACTTGTTTTTCAAGGTCTCCACCAAAACTTGTTTTGATAGATGCGCAAAACTGGTGGATGCAATCTTGCTCAGCGCATCTGCTTTCCTATTTTCACTCCTGGGAACCTGCTTGATGATAAATCTATCAAAGTTTTGGATCAGAGATTTGGTCTTTTCGAGGTATTGGATCATGTGTTCCTCCTTTGCTATATATTCTCCTGACACGTGGTTAGCCACTAGCCGCGAATCGACGTTTACTTCTAGGTTGCGTGCACCCATTTGAGTTGCGATGCGTAACCCAGCTAGGAGTGCTTCGTATTCTGCCTCGTTGTTCGTGGCTGTGAATTCGAAACGCAGTGCGTAGGTGAATTCAACTCCTTCTGGGTTGGTGAGAATAAGGCCACCTCCTGATCCATCTACGCATGAGGATCCATCAGTAAATAGAATCCATGGTTCTTGAAGTTCCTCCTTGCTTGTCGCAGGTGGAGTGTCTGTATCCGGCTTCTCAATGATGAAGTCGGCCAATATCTGCCCTTTAATTGCAGTGCGCGGTCTGTATGATATGTTATGCTCACCCAGTAACACACTCCATTTTTGTAGGCGTCCCGATGCGTCGGGTTTTGATATAACCTGTTTGATGGGTTGGTCTGTGATAACAGCGATTGGATGCGCCTGGAAGTACCTGCGCAGTCTTTTCGCTGCAAACACTAAGGCTAGGACCAATTTCTCCATTGCAGTGTAGTTAATCTCCGTTTTCTTCAGCGCCTTACTAACAAAATAGATGGGTGTTTGGACGGAGTTCCTGTCTGTCAATAGCACTGCGCTGACTGCTCCTTGGGTCGCAGATAGATACATGATCAGCTCTTCCCCTGGTCTGGGTGCGACAAGTTTTGGGAGTGCTGCTATGTGTTGTTTGAGCTGTTGGAAGGCTTCTTCTGCTTCCGCAGTCCACCTGAAGTCTCCCTTTTTGGTGCACTTCTTGAGTGTCTTGAATAGGGGAAGTGACTTGTCTGCTGATTTGGATAAAAATCGGTTCAGTCCGGCTAGCTTGCCGTTTAGTGACTGAACTTCTTTCAGTGTGCGCGGTGAGGGGAGGTCAATGACTGCTTGAGTCTTCTCTGGGCAAGGCTTAATCCCATCGGGTTCTATCAAATACCCGAGAAACATGCCTTCCGTAGCGCCAAACGTACACTTCTTGGGGTTCAATTTCATGTTGATTCTCCTGAGTGTTTTGAACGTTTCCTCCATGTCGCGCACTAGCTCTTCCTCTGTATGGCTTTTGATGACGAGATCATCGACGTAGACTTCCAAGTTGCGTCCCACTTGCTTCTCGAACGCAGTGTCCACCAATCTTTGGTATGTTGCTCCTGCGTTTTTTAGGCCGAAGGGCATCTTTGTGTAGCAGTAGACCCCTTGACTTGTGTGGAAGGCCGTCTTTTCTTCGTCTTCCTCCGCCATTTGAATTTGGTGGTATCCCTTATATGCGTCCAGGAAGCATTTGAAGGGATATCCACACAGAGACTCGATCTTCCAGTCTATCTCTGAAAGCGGGTAGCAGTCCTGTGGACATGCTTTATTCAGGTCTGTGAAGTCTACGCACATCCTCCAACTGCCATCGCTCTTCTTTACCATCACTGGGTTAGAGAGCCAGTCATGGTAGTAGACTTCACGCATGATGCCTGCATCTACTAGTTTATGTACTTCTTCCAGGATGGCTTTTGCGCGGTCTGGAGCTTGTCCGCGCTTTTTCTGTCGTATTGGAGGATATCCTTGTCGGATTTGCAGCTTATGTTCCGTGATGGAGCGTGGCACTCCTGTCATATGCTTTGGTTCCCATGCAAAAATATCCAAATTATTTTGCAAGAGTGCGCATATAGCTGATCTGCCTTTGTCAGACAGAGACCCGCCAATAGATACCAGTTGATCCGGGTATTCAGGGTGAATGGCGACCGTTAGGTTTGGGACTTTAATTGCGCGCTGTTCTGGAACAACGCTTACGTCACTTGTCACTGCGTTGCATTCTTTGGGTGGTATGGTGGTATTGTAAAGGGTGACAATACCTCCTTCCACTGGGAACTTGAGCATCCCATGCGCTGTGGATGGCACGGCGCGAATGGATGATATTCCAGGTCTCCCAATGATACCGTTGTACGGAGAGGGGGATTTGATTATCATGAAGTTCATCCAGGTGACTGTAGAGTGTGGTTTGTCACCAACTTCTACGAATAGACGTAATTGCCCCATGGGCCATATTTTTTCCCCTGTGAAGCCGGTGAGCGGCGTTGTGGCTGGGATTAGCTGGCTCTGTATCTCAGGTCGCAGCTTCTTGAAACAGTGTTCATATATAATATCGGCGGATGCACCTCCATCTATATACATGCGACGGATGTCGTGACCCCCCGTATGTATTTCGATGGTAAGTGGATCCACTACTGCGTTGTTCGCGGTCAGGGGGGGGGAAAGAAATTTCGTTTCCCTTAGAGAAACGCTGACTAACTTTCTGTCTTGTCGCGCGCGGCCATGGCTGTATCATGTAGATGATATCTGCCTTTTCTCTTGGCGTCTCTTTCTTGGCCACTGGTTTTTGTTTGTCTTTCCCTTCTCTGATGTTTTTTACGAGGTGGTCCATCTTTCCTTCCTTTACCAATTTTTCAATCAATTGGCGCAGTTGGACGCAATCGTTAGTTGTGTGGCCCTTCTGTCCATGGTATTCGCAATAACCATTCCCTATGCGCTTATCCTCTGGGGTGCGGATTGGTGGTGGTTTCGGGAAGTTCGCCCCTTCTGTTGCGAATATCTCCTTTGGAGTTTTTGTTAATGGGGTATACTTGTCGTTTCCCCTTCCGCCGCCTTGATTGCGGTAACTCCTATTACGATTGCCGCTCTGGTCATTGGATTGTCTCCTTGACTCTTCTTGCGACCTATGGTTCGAATAGCTTTTCTTGCTATCCGCGGCGGCTTCTTCTCCTTGGACGAAAGACCTCGTGCGCTTCATGAGTTCGTCGAAAGTTAAGGGAACCTTATCGTTTAACTTTTTTATCAAATCTGGGTTATTGATCGCATTCATAAAACCCGATATTTTTAGTATCTCTGGACACGCCTTGACTTTCATGCACTCGTCCTTGAAGCGTTCCATGAAAGCGCTTGTGGATTCCCCTTGTCGCTGTTTAACCCTAGCGAGTTCGACAGGGTTTTTGGCGCACTTCTTCCTTTGAGTGAAGTTTAAGCGAAACGCTCTGCGCAACTCTTCAAACCCACCAATGCTTCTGCGTGGAAGCTTACTAAACCAGTTGCGCGCATTCCCTACTAATGTGGAGTTGAACATATGGCACCACACAGGCTGTGGCCAATTTTCGATAGTAGCTGCTGATTCGAAAATTTTTAGGTGATCATCAGGATCACCTGTCCCATCATATGTTTTGACATTAGCAGGCATGCGCCTTTTCTTATTCTCAGAAAAGTCACTGATGCGCCTAGTAAACGCATCAACCTTTTGGCGACGCCAGGGAAGAGACATGTCTTCATCATCCTGGTCGCGGTATTTCCCTCTTGATTTCCAGTGTCCAGTCTCGCTGTCCGAGGAATCTCTTGAAGATGAGCGAACTCTTTTGTGACGCTTGCGTCGACTATCATCAGAGTCCGAGCTTGCTCCTCTGCCGCGCTTGCGCCGACTATCCTCAGAATCGGAGCTTGAGGGGCTTTCACTTGGGGAACATCGTCGCCCAAGCCTATCTTGGATCCTGCGTCTGCCAAGCCTAGCGTGGACATTGGCGCGCCGCTCCCCCTCTTCAGGCTCTTCCATATGTTGAAGGTCGGCTGCTTCATCGTCCATAACCTTCCTTCCAATCCTGGCAAACACTGGTTGTTTGCGGCTATCCCTTTCGCGTCTTTCCTTTTGGTAGCGCGGTGGGGATGCTTCGTGCTCAGGGTCGAAGTTGAGTCTGGCGTGCAGACTTTGGCTTGACCTCTTCTTTGCCTCCTCTCGCATGAGCGCAGTCAAGGCTTCGTAGTTTTGGGATACAAAGTCGCTTGGCGCTAATTCGGAAGTGACTCCTTCTAGCGCGATGGAGTCTATTTCCAAGGTAGGATCCTTGTTTCGGATAGGCGCGTTGGGAGGTTCAGTGAAGTTCACCTCTGGCATGGCAAGAGGAGTGCGCTCCAGTTCTACCGCGCTAGTACTTGTTGTAATAGCGGGGGTAGTTTTGGTAAGTGATTCTACCGCAGGAAAGACCAGATCTGAATACGCTCCTAAGCTTCTAGGCGTGCTGGTTGTCCCAGTGGCCTGCTTTGGGGGCGCATCCGTTTGATGCTTCTTCCCTAGTGAGTCGTCATGCGCTTTCTTCCCATGCGGACTCTTGTGACTTCCGTGTTTCGTCATTCTAGTTCTTGGTAAAATTCTTAGTGTAGGGTCCCACGGATGGCGCCACTTGTTGATACAAAAGTTGGGCGTTCCTTGATAGGACTTCTATTCTCGTACCAATTAAATCTTAATGCTCGATGGAACCTGCGCACTAAAAAAAGAGAACAAACACCGTTAGGCTTATCGAGGGATTGTCTCCCCCGATTATCCTCCGGCGTGAGAGTAAGTAATCGAATGTAGGGTTTAGTAAAGGGTTAGGGTTTATTGAAGATCGTACCTCTACCGAGGGCTGGAATGCCCTTTATATATGCACGAAACCCTAGTAGGTTTCGTGTTCCCTACTCCTCGGCGTGTTAGCCGACATCGGATATTTGGTATATATCCTCTTTATTTAGAAGATACTCCATATATTATCCGGAAATAACTTTGGGCTTGGGCCTTGTCGACCCAAGTCGCATAACTGGTAGTCCAGTTGCGGCCCATACGTGGTGGGCTTAACTGTTAGTATTGTTTACTAATCGGGTTCGTGACCCGGGTATGGACTATACGTCATCAATAGGTGTTCTTGGAATATTAAGGTAAAATCATCCCATTTTAAGCTTTATCTCAATTCTTTTATACTTGAAAAATATATTATTATAGGCTTTATAATTTGTGGTCCAAATCTGTTTTTGTTTGTTTATATGGTCTTTTTTTTTTTTTTTTTCCAAGAATATGTGGGTTTTTGTTGTTGTTGTTGTTTGTGTTGGTCGGGGTGTGAATTTATTTGTTTAATATGGATATGTGTTATAAGAGTTATGTCTTTTTTGGGTGTTTCTAGTTTAAGATGTGTAAGGTGTTTTTAACGTTATTTTTGGTGGTTGTTCATGTGCAACTTAGACATACAAAGATAATGATATGATTACGATTTGAAGATGGATGTTAGATGATTTGATGAAATTTATTAAAATACTTTCTTCGGATACACTTAAGGATCTAAATTTGATTTTATATGCTAAGTTTTCTAACAAAAATAAAGAGCTTAGAGTAAAAGAAAATTGCTAAACAGCAGGCACTTTAGTGGAATTGATAATAATAACGAGTCCCTTCTAAATTTATTTTATTGTAACTACCTACTGCTGAACATGTTGTATGAATTACTGTTAATTACTACTTGTTATAACTATAAAGTTGGGGACAAAAATATACAGAGTTGATCGAACCCACTTTTACATGTAGATGTAGTTGTTCTTATTGACATCCCCTGATCGATTACATAACCGTCCTTCTTGTTCCATTCACAACTGTTGTTTTGGTTTAGTTTAGTTGTTGATGAGAGGATTGGAAATCAGGAATGTTTGTTTATGCTAAATTGTTTATAGTGGTTGTGGAAGAAGATGATTTTAGGACAGATTTTGAAAGTTAAATGAAGTTTTTGTTTGATTAATTAAGGACAGATGACAAAAAAATGCATCGAACATGACCACTTTTGTGATTGTGTGTAGCCAACTATTTTTTTCTTATTGTGTGTACTGAACTTTCAAAATTTGATCATTGTGTGTATTTTGTGACCATTTTACCCTTACTTTTTTCAAATTTTGAAGGGTAAAATGGTCATTTTACATGGCAGAATAGTTTCAAAATACACACAATGATCGAAATTTGAAAGTGAGTACATACAATAAGAAAAAAAATAGTTGGTTACACACAATCACAAAAAGTGTCAAGTTCGATGTATTTTTTTGTCATTTGCCCATTAATTCAAAGGAAGATATAATTAATAAACTATCTTTTTGATGATTAATTAAAGAGGATTAATGATTTTGATAAGTATTAAAGAAAAGGATGGGATTTTGGGAGCCATTAGCATTGTGTTTGTTTATTGCTACTGTTTGTTTTAGTATTATAGTTTTTAAGCTTATGCATTGAAGGTTAGAGTTATGGTCTTTGGTTATTGTATAAGAGACATAGATGCATGTTGGTCAGGCTTTCATGTTTCATACGTGTTGAGGGAACTGATTTCTTTAGGTTCTTTTGATAATGAAACTGAACTAAACATGTTATACTTTTTATTACATTAGGCTTAGGTTCGGCCTGTGACCCAATCTAATAGCAAACCGGTACATCTTATGGCTTTGTACATGTTACAGTACTACGTAATTAACATAAGTGTTAGGCTTGTCATAAAAAAGTCAATGAATATTTTCCTAACCTCAAATTAATCAGCTTATTTATTTAATTTTGTTTTATCATCATTGATTTTACTTTTTTAAAAGCTTTGTCATTTTTATTTAAACTGAAATTTATTTTGGTGGGACATGCAGGACCACTAAATCTAAAAGCGCTTTTGGGATTTGGTCATGCAAAGAATGGGCCATGGGAGTGTCCAACCAGAAGGCTAGAGGGCTTAATGGAAAAAAAAAGGGGGCAATGTTCTTACTTTGTCTTTGCTGATATAGTAACTATCATTCTTAGAATGAAGGGTATAATAGCCTCGGACGTTTTTATATCCGCTCAATGCCCGCTTGACTCAGGTGTCGATGAAAGAAGGACTATGAGCACTTTGATAAGGTTTTGCGAGTCCCCACTTGGTTTTGAGGCCACTAACGACTACCCATACGAAGGAATTTCTAAGAAGTTGGCGAATCGTTGGTTTGATTTAAATCATGGTGTTTTTGTTATATGATTGGGGGCTTTTTGAAGTATTACACATTGAAGGACATTAAGCAAGGAATTGTTCAAAATTTTGTGGGGGGTCCTAGTTTTCCCAGCATGGGATCCGTAGATGGAACCTTACTAACAGAAAAAGTTCCTGATGCTGATCATTCGTGCCACGCTGTCATTATCTATGGTTCGACCTATGACCCAATCTAACAGCAAAGCGGTACATCTTATGGCTTTGTACATGTTAATTAACATAAGTGTTAGGCTTGTCATAAAAAAGTCGATGAATATTTTCCTAACCTCAAATTAATCAGCTTATTTATTTATTGTTGTTTAATCATCATTGATTTTACTTTTTAAAAGCTTTGTCATTTTTATTTAAACTGAAATTTTGGTGGGACATGCAGGACCACTAGGTATAGCTCTACTCAGATTTGGTCATGCAAAGAATGGGCAATGTGAGTGTCCAATCAGAAGGCAAGAGGGCTTAATGGAAAACTAGGGGGCAATGTGCTTACTTCGTGTTTGCAGATTTAGTAACTATCATTCATAGAATGAGGGGTACAATAGGCCCAAATGTTTTTATGTCCGCTCAATGCCTCCTTGACTGGTGTGTCAATAAAAGAAGGAATGCAAGCACTTTGCAAAGGTTTTGCAAGGACCCAAATCTTGGTTTTGAGACCACAAACGACTACCCTTATGGAGTATCTCGGATGTTGTTGTCGAATGATTGGTCTCTTCCAAAATATCATGGAGTTACTCGTTATACAGTTGATAGCTTTTCTGAATTTTACAGTGGAGAAAATGAAGCAAGGAATTGTTGAAAATTTTAAGGAACCTGGTTTTCTGTGCATGGGATCTGTAAATGGAACTTTACTTACGGACAATGCTTTTAGTTGATGCTGCCCATTCGCGCCACGCTATCCTCATTGTAGGTGCAGACCTCAGGAGTTGCAACCCTAAAGACCATCGTTGTCTTATCAAAAATTCATGGGGAAGAAATGGCGCGATGCTGGGTTTGGTGACATAAGTTTTGATATGTTATTGTATGCCTATGTCCCTCACGTTTCAAGATAAAAGCATTATATGTAGCAGAAAATGGATATTATCTTCCATGTATTTTTGTGGTTCTATTGAACATTCTGTTTGCTGTCATGTATGGTTTGGTGACATAAGTTTTGATACATAATCGATGTGTGTTTTATGAGATGTCCTTTTGCTGTCAGCTTGTAGTAATTTGTTTATAGAATATGTTATAGTAAACGTATTCTAACAAGTGATGTCATCCTTAAATATAAAATCCATTAGTAGAGACTAGGTGCTCTAGGTGATCTTCTACTTGGACAAATTCGTGCAGAGATACTTTCACACTTTCATAGGCATTAGAAAAGTAATGCGGTCTTGGGCTCTCGACATCATACAACTATATGAGGGTTCCTTAGGTTTAGATTATCAAGCTATTACTTATTAGTATTGCTCTAAGTGTAGTTTCTTTGATTGTCCTTTTGTTTTCAGGATTCTACAGCGATTGTGAAAGTTGTGCAGTTATTTTAACACACTTGTGACTTGTGTGTCAGTAGGCTTGAAGTCACATGCTGCAACCCTGTCGATTGGTGTCAATGAGTGGATGTAGTTGTATTAGTTAGGCCAGTGGATGTAGACATGTAGTTGTATCAGTTAGGCGAAGCCCTGATTACTAATCATGTCAAATCCGACCCAAAAGAAAAGATATGCAGGCGTCTATCTGAAATTAGCCTATAGTCAGAATTCCTTTAACCTTCACAGAATCAGTTAGTTCAATGATCAGGGTCTCAATTTTCAGAACCTTGTATCTACTCAGCCAACAATTGATTAGACCTTGAACCAACCTGACAAATTGTACTACATTAGACTATTTCAAACCTTCACCCCCTATTCAACAAACCTGAAACACATCCATATTTTGATATCTATTCCACATCAATCCTTGTCGTTATTTAATCAATATGAGTAACCTTTGAATATAAATACATACTACAAAGTTTACCAGCCTTTTTTCTTTTGTTGGAAAGCCTATCTGAGGCACCTTAGGTGACATCAGGTAAACTCCATATTTCACAAACTACCCGCAAGACCTTTAGAGCTTGGTAAATGACTAACCCTCAACAATTTTGGATTATATGGCTAAGGTGGGTGATCGAAGTCGTTTCTAGCTAACAAGATTTTAGCTTGAGACCTCTTATTGGTTCTATCTAGGCCTTACCACTATTTTTCTTGGGGCTGACCAAAATCTCTTATGTTACACAACCAACATGTACTTAACAAACCAGTCGACGCCATTACCATATGTACTTAAACCAATTTAAGGAATTTTTAAATCTATATAAGATGACAAAGATATGTCAAGTTATAATATGATGAAGAATCAAAGGTAAGATGTTAGTGCACTTTTTGGTTGTGTTGAAGGGTTGGTGTCCATGTCATTTTAGTCCACCAAGCATTATAAAGAGTAAATTGCAAAAATCGTTCTTAAACTTTGGGGCAAATATCGTCCCTGACCAACATCAAATGACTAAAATACTTTTGTCTTATTCATTTTCTATATTTCTTTTCAGTTTTATTACACAAATGGTCCATGTGTTTCGCCAGGTTTTACATATTTAGTCCTGATTATTTTTTAATTATTTATTTAAGAGTAAATTGCAGAAATGGTCCCTGTGGTTTGCTCAGATTGTATGTTTAGTCCCTGGTATTTCGAAATTGCAGGCGGCCTCCCTGTGGAGAGTTTTTGGTTCCGATTTAGTCCCTGGCCATTGCAGAAATGGCCCCTGTGGTTTGCTCAAAATTGCACGTTTAGTCCCTGGCTAGGGACCAAAACGGAACCAAAAACTCCCCACAGGGAAGCCGCCTACAATTTCGAAAGACCAGGGACTAAACATGCAATCTGAGCAAACCACAAGGACCATTTCTGCAATTTACTCTTTATTTAACTATTAATATTAGTATTATTTTTTATACGTTTTCGTACGTTTTTCTTACGTTTTTGTTCGTTGTTTCCGTTTTCATACGTTTTTGTCTGTTTTTCTTACGTTTTTTTCTTTTTCATACGTTTTGTCCGTTTTTATACGTTTTCGACCATTTTTATACATTTTCGCTCGTTTTCTTACGTTTTCATCTGTTTTTATACGTTTTCGTCCGTTTTTCTTACGTTTTTGTCCATTTTTATCCCTTTTTGTCCGTTTTCATCCGTTTTTATCTGTTTTTGTCAGTTTTTCTTGAGTTTTGGTAAGCTTTTCTTAAGTTTTAGTCCGTTTCTCATGTTTTTGTCCGTTTTCACATGTTTTTCTTACGTTTTCACCTGTTTTTCTTGCATTTTTGTCCGCTTTATTGCATTGCGTTTTTTTATCGTTTTTTCATTTTATAACGTTTTCTGTTTGTCGTAGTTTTTTTTACGTTTTCGCCGCCTTTTGTTTTCTTTTTTTACGTTTTGTTCATTTCTTACGTTTTTTTTATACGTTTCCGTTTTTCTTACTTTTTTGTCCGTTTTTTATACGTTTCTATGTCCGTTTTTTACTTTTTTTTTACGTTTTGTTTGTTTTTCCTTTTGTCATTTTTTTACGTTTGTGTTCATTTTCTTACGTTTTTCTGTTTTACGTTTTCGCCTTTTTCTTACTTTTGTCCGTTTTTATATGTCTTCATCGTTTTATGTTTTGTTCATTTTTTTAATGTTTTTTACGTATAAAAATGGTAAACGACAAAAACATAATAAAACGGTATAAAATGGACGAAAACGGACAAGAACAGACAAAAACGGATGAAAACGTATACAAACAGATGAAAGCGTAAGAAAACGGGCGAAAAGGTATAAAAACACATGAGAACATATAAAAACGGACAAGAACATAAGAAAAACGGACAAAAACGAATAAAAACGGATAAAATGTATAAAAACGGATGAAAATGTAAGAAAATAGGTTAAAACGTATAAAAACTGACAAAAACGTATGAAAACGGAAAAAACGTAAGAAAACTGGCGAAAACGTATAAAAATTTATAAAACGTAAAAAATTGTAAGAAAAATGGACAAAAACGTAAGAAAATAGGGGTGAAAACGTATAAAAACAAATAAAAACGGACAAAACGTAAGAAAAACGGTTATACAAGATTGGAACTACTTCCAGGGTTGAATCTTCTGATGAAGCACAGAGTTTGGAGAAGGATGTTTCCAAACAGGGGAGGAATTCAAGCAAAGCTTCAGGGGAGGAAACTGGGGTAGATGATGATGTGAATGAGTTTGTTGTTGCAGATCAACAGGGTAATGCAGCAGTTATGGATGATGTTGTTACTACTGCTGATCATGGTATTGAAAAGATGGTTGAAGTAGCTAAAGTGTTACTTGATGCTGCTACACTTAAGACTGCTAATGTTGAAGTTAATATTGCTAGTGAAAAGGTTAGTGCTGCTGAGACTGAAGTTAGTATTGCTGCTACTCAAGGTGATGAAAGCATTAACAAAGTTAAAGAGTACAAGACCTAAGGCAAAAGGAGTTGTGATTAAAGAGCCAGTATCAGTATCAACAACACCATCAACAACTATTTCACCATCATCAAAAGGCAAAGGTTTGTTGATTGAAGAATCTAAGAAGAAATTTTTATCACTCAGTCAACAACAACAACAACTCATTAAAGATGAAGAACTTGCAAGACAAGTGCAAGCTGATCTTTTTGCTGAAGAAGAAGAGGCAAGAAGAAAGCAAGCTCAGAAAGAAGAACAAGCAAGTCTTTCACTTATTGATTCCTGGGATGACATTCAAGCCAAATGTGAAGCAGATCACATGGTAGCCCAGAGAATGTGGGAAAATGAACAGGAAGAGCTATCTATGGAAGAAAAATCAAAGCTCTTTATGGAATTCTTGGCTCAAAAGAAGAAGTTCTTTGCACAGAAAAGAACTGAAGAAAAGAGGAACAAACCACCATCTAAAGCCGAGCAGAGGAGAATAATGAGTACTTACCTGAAGAACATGGATAATTGGAAGCTCAGTCAACTAAAGAATCTCAGTTATGAAAAGATTAAAGATCAGTTTGACAAGGTGTTTAAAAGGGTAAATACTTTTATTGCCATTAATGAAGAAGAGTTGGTGAGGAGTTCTAAGAGGTCTGGAGAAGAATTAGCAGCTGATAGTAGCAAAAAGCAGAAAACTAGTGATGACCAAAAACAAGAGCAGACAGAGCAGTTTCAAGAGAGTGATGTAAAAGAAACAGCTGATCTACAACAAATGATTGCAATTGTAGACAATGATGATGCATTTGTTGATGCTGTTCCTTTGAAGACTAAAGTTCCTATCATTGATTGGAAGACTGGTTATAATGGTAAACTCCTTGGTGGGAGATAATCAGAGTTGGTGGACAGTCTCAAAGGTTTGTAACATTTCCTCAAATGCTCAGAAATTTTGATAGAGAAGATTTGGAGACCTTATGGGCATTAATCAAGAACAGATATGGAGATTCAAGGCCAGAAAACATTTTGGATAGAGTTCTCTGGGGAGACTTGAAGATTATGTTTGAAGTTCATCATGAAAATAAAGTTTGGCATGAGCAATACTCCAGTAAAGTTTTGATTTGGAAACTTTTTCAATCATGTGGAGTTCACACTGTAATGATGAGAGGACTTCAAATCTACATGCTAGTAGAAAAAGACTATCCTCTGGCAAAGAGTACACTTGATATGATGCTTAATGGGTCTATTAAACTTCAAACTAATTATTGGAGTGAAATGGTGTTAGGACTGGACACACGGTTAAGGTGGTTAAACCTTTTGTTCTTTGTATGTAATGATATGTTGTGTTAATATGATTAAGTGCGCGGAATTCACTCAACCACACTTAGAAGGTTGTGTATGTTATGGAAATGGAATTGTTATGTTTGTTAGTTAGCAATGAACACATAAAGATTATCACCAAACGATTCAATATTATTAATGATAATAATACGAGTGATCTTGAAATATCACTAGGGTTACAACCTTGAATCTTAAGTTTTTCTAACTTGTGATGTTTTGTAGTTATGAGTTCTTACTTAAGCATGTCTAACATCTGCATGGACTACTCTAAAACACAAGTCTAAGATCTCTTTTATAGTCCAAGAGATCTATTACAATATTGTATAAAGTCTAGCCGACTTACTTGTTAACTTATCTTGAGTGTGTCAGTACATAAGATACAACATGTATCTGTGTACACAACTTGTTAACTAAGCACATGGGGTAAGATATTATCTACCGTATATTGTTGACCAAAATACAAATAATATCTTTTCAATCTTATCCACTCAGCAGCAGAATGTTCACTAGCAGCAGCAATGAGTTATCGCTAGCAGCAGGAACAAGTATAATAGCAGCAGGATCAACAGCAGCAGAATGCTAAGCCTAGCAGCAGAATCATTTATCACTAGCAGCAGGATCAAATGTTCTAGCAGCAGGAACAACATTAACAGCAGGAACCAAATGCACTAGCAGCAGAATCACATTTAGAGTATTTCTTTGATTAGAACCCGATATTTAACTTCTTGAATATTTAATTCCCAACAAATGGTATATCAGCTTCTCAAGAAAATGGAAAAACAATTTTATGGGGCTGATTACAAAAAAATGAGCAAGTAAGTGTTTGGAAACATCCTCCTAGTGAAGGTTCAAGCTTAGGTTGAAACTTGATGATTTTGGAAGAAAATATCAAGTTTAGGGGAGGATTGTTGGGTTTTAAAGGTTTCTTGAAGTTACTGTTGCTTACATTATTAAGACTGCTCAGGTACTACAAAGGATATACAACAAGTCATTACTGCTGCTAGTTATGAAGTCTAATGCTGCTTATGGAAGTTAATGCTGCTAGAAGATTAATACTGCTAGAACAAATAGTTAGTGCTGCTAATACATTATTAATGTTGCTAGAGTATTAGAGTCGGCTATTATGTATAGTATGTTTAGATAAGTATAGAAAAGATTCTATAAAGATTTATCTTGTATAGAAAGTTATTGTAAGCCGACTAGGACTCCTTAGTATATAAAAGGAGGACCTAGGGCATAGATGAACATACGATTTTACGATTATATATAGAACTTCAAGGTTGTAAACCCTAATACTCAAAGAGTATTCGTATTATTAATAATATTGAAGTGTTTAGTTTGATATTCGTTGTTCATTGTTTCATTCGTTATAAAGTTCTTCTTTAGATCAAATACAAGATTCCGCATTGTGTTTGATAAACTACAAGGCAGTTTCTATACCTAGTTGTGTTAGATTTATCTAGCATAGCTAAACCTTTACAAGCTAAGGGATTCAATTAAGTGCTCAACTGGGATCAACATTGTTGGACTTATCGCATTGGCAAATTCGATAAGGACCCAATAATCCGTTCGATTACCTTATTAAGCTTTTAGCTTAACCATCTAGACCTTTGACCGTTATTGTGTGTGTGATTGACTTGGTGAGTAATTGGTAGTCGGAATTACTTTGGAATAAATTGCAATACTAGAACTTGGAAAATGTTGAAATGAAATTTGTTATTAGACTTGGATATATTGGACCATTGGACTACGAAGCGACTACAATACATTAGACTCTAAATGAATTTAATGTGTGAGAGGATTATAATACACTCAGGATGTTACTCCTTTATAATGTGTATGAGATACTTTGAGTGAATGCAGTTAAGTATGCAAAATCTACTTAACCACACTTAGAAGGATTATGGTTTGTTTAATGGAACAGTAATGGTTTGTATATGAACAATGAACACAAAAGATTAAAACCAAACGATTCAATATTATTGCTTGAATAATACGAGTGATCTAGCTATCACTAAGGTTACAAAGACCTTGAATCTTAACAAAAGTCTATGACTGATATATCTAATCGTATAACCTAGGATCTCCTTTTATAGACTTAAGGAGTCCTTTACAAGATAAGTATTCTACCGTATAATGCTAACTAAATAAGATATACAAAATATATATTCCATACTTATCTCCTACAATATCTCTAAAAGCAGTTATCCATGCAAGCAGTACCTTCAGTTGTACTAGCAGTACTAACCTAGCAGTTAGTACTGTTAGTTATATTTCAGCAGTCTTCATTTATACAGTAGCAGTTTTTACTGTTAGTGTATTTCCCTCAGCAGTACTAACTTCAGAACATTTAATTCCCAACAATCCTCCCCTAAACTTGTGATTTACCCTAAATCATCAAGTTTCTTCTGAATTAAATGAGGATGCGAGGATTCTTCCAAACACTACATAGATAATCTTAGTCTTCTGGATTTTCTTTGTTCTGCAAGCTAAAATATCTTCCTGATTAGCTCATCTGCCATCTCTGAATCACCTTCAACCTTAAGTGTTGATGACAACATAGCCATTAAAACTGCTGCTCTGAGAGGATAGTCTTTTTCCACCAACATATAAATTTCCAATCCAGCTTTGGTGGAAACTCTGTGAACACCACAAGTATCAAAAAGCTTCCATGTGATGTCTGCAACTGGAGCTTGAAACCTCCAAATAGCTTCACCTCCATCTGGTTCATATAACCTTTTCAACTCAACCCATAGTTCCTTATCTTTGTCATCTATAGGATCCGAGGTTTTAAATCTTTCTTGCACTAAACTCCATAACTTATCTAAATCATATCTGTCAAAAGATCTAATCATGTCCTCAAAGAATTGTACACTTAAGTCTTTCCTCCTACCCTGATGATCTTCCACCCCTTGATCCTTCCATCTGTATACACTTCCCAGTCAATAATCGGATGCTTGGCTTGAAGTGGATCAATGTTAAGGGACTCAGGAACTACTACAATCATACTGTGTATCTGTTCATCAGTCAATGTTTTCTTTTCTTTCTCTGCTTCTTCCTCTGCAGGCTCTTCCTGAACTGATTCTTCCTCAATTCTTTGTTTCTTGGGATCTTCTGATTCCAACAGTTCATCTGTTCTCTTTTCTCCTCTTATTTCAAATGTGTCGCCTTTTAGAGACTCCTGAAGTCTTTTATGTGTCTTAATGTAGATATCTTCAATTTCTTCATAAGACCTATATTTGAAGTGTTTTTCTTGCCAATCATCCTGATTCTTCAAATAAGTCTTCATGTACTTTAGTTTCTCATTTCTTGAAGGAGGTTTCTTTTGATAAGCTTTCTTCTTACTCAGCTTCTTTCTCATTTCCTGCAATAGATCATCAATTGCTGATTCTTGTTCTTCTGGAGTATACATTGCTCTTTCTTCTTCTTGAAAATGTTTAGCTAACTTCTTATCAGCAAGGATCTGAGCAGCTCTTTCTTCGTCTTCTGTCTGAAACTTTCTTTCAACCATATATGAAACCAATCTTGCTTCTTCAGCTAATCTTTCTTCCTCAGCAACCCTTTCCAACTCTTCTTCATGAAACTTCAGGGCAAGTTCTTCATCAAGTGCTAACTGAGTCTGTTCCTTCTTGGACAACTTTTTAGAAAGAGGTTCTTGCTCTGTCATTATGGCTTTGCCCTTATCTGCTCTTGAAATTCTAGGTCTCCTTGAATAAACTGTACTGGCAGTACCTTGATAACTAGCAGCAATCAGATCCTGAAGACTAGCAGTACCTTGAACACTAGCAGTACCTTCTTCAAACCCAACAGTACCTTCATCCATCTGAGCAGTATCTTGATCCAACTGATCTACTTGCCTCCCCTGAGTGTCATACTCTTCTTGAACCAAGGTAATATCAGGATCCTGATCCATCTAAGCAATCTTCCTCCCCTGTTTGGAAGACTCCTCACCATCATCTGAACTTGGACCTTTGGATGAACTAGAAGAAGAACTTGTTGAAACCACCATCGTTGCTGATCTTTTGCCTTTAAGTTTCTTAACTGTGGTCTCCAATTTATTCACTTTGAGAACCAATTTGGTGTAGACAACCCCAAAATTCTTCTTATGACTTTTAAGCTCATCTTCCAATGTGGTCACCCTCTCAGACAATTTGGTACAAGTTTCCATCAATTCCTTTAGTTTCAGACTGCCCTCAACACTTCCTGATGTGTTACCTTCAGGGAGAGGTGAATCATGGGGCATAGACTCATAATCCATCATATGATGAGTTTCTGAGCCACCCTGAGTTTCCATTTGGCTAGGGATTCCACCAGGAGTACTAGGTACTGCTGGTGTTGCCATGGATTGGGTCTTATCAATGTTACTTCTGTCCTGCCCAGCTTCTAAGCCAGAGACAGTAGAAGTAGCCCTTTCCACACTGACAAAGTCAGCCTCATCTGCTACATTTGTGGGAGTAGGAACTCTGTGCTGAGGTACATCAGAGTCCTGTCTGGATTCAGTCCTATGTGTTGATGAAGATGGTTGTGAAGATGAGTGTTCTGATGTTGTGGGTGTGTGATGGGAGGCAACTGGGCTTATTTCTCCTTCACCATGAGCTTGTATTATAGAATCAAAAAATGGTACTGCTTCCCCACCATACCCTCTTGAAGCAATTTTCATGTTACTAAAGAGTTTTTGAGTATGTTTGGGTGTTTGATAAATTGTTTTGTGTGGAAGCAGTTGATGTTTGTTCAAAATAGATTGTATGAACCTTGGATACATCAAAATTTTTGATTTACTATCAACATTTTTAACCATACCTTCAAAAATAAGTTTTGAAAAGTTGAAAATCCTATTAGTAGCCAAGCAAATGAGAGCAGTAGCAATATTACTACTGAACAGTTCCCATGAGGTTTTCTTGGGGTTAAGACAGTGAAGGATGGTATGAATAAAAAATCTCCATTGAGGGGCAAAACGTCTCTTTTGAAAAGTTAAAGCTTGAGATTCAGTGTTGTACCCCATCCTGGATAAGTTATCAAAAATTTCTTTGTTTGGCATAGCACTAATACCATTGTCATCACTCAGATGGAGATGCCTCCTGAGGGATGATTCAGTAATAGTGATGGATTTGCCATCCACTTTAGCATTAATCTCTTTGTCACCATTTTTAAAGGTTTTGACAGTAGCAGTTTGCCAAAACTGTTTGATGTGAGTGACATAGATAGTGGGATTTAAAAGTAAAGAATACCTTATATAAGAGTTATTTAAGAAATCCACTATCTGATGAAAAGTTGTGTCATCCTCTGCTTTGTCTAAGTAAGCGACTTGATTGTGTTTGTCAGAAAAGGATAAAGAGGCCATTTTAGTTTCAGTAAAAAGTGATTTGACTGGTGGGAATAATGGTACTTTAGGGCAAAAAGTTGAAGAAGAAAGTGAATTAGGAAATTATGAGTGGCTTGTTAGGGTTTCAATTGGACCGACTTTAAGCAAAAGATAACTTTTAAATAAAGATAAGGTTAAGATAAGAATATAGAAGTAAAAATATCCAAAAAGGAAACCCTTAAAACAAGGAAATACTCAGTAAAAAATCCCAACAGACTCTCAACGGCTAGTTTCAAAAAGCGGTTATTTTGCAACAGTACTAACGACTATTCAGCAGTACAAATTTAGCCTACCAGTACTAATTTTAAGCCTGACAGTACAAACTTTTTGAGAAAAATTTTGACTCAGAAGTATGAACTTGATTTTAATGAAAAACCATACTACCGACAACCTTTTTGAAGGGATTACTGTCCGACTAACTAAGCCATCAATTCAATACAAATCATCATAATGAGGGTTCAAGAAAGAAGTTTTAAAGAATTAATGAACAAGTGTTGGCATCTTCATGCTGCTTTGCTGCATAAACAGTACTAAAAAACCCTTGTTGATCTGAAGTCATAAGTTGTTTTCTTGTCTTCACTCCAGATTGCATGTCACCAATCACATTGTCCAGGGAGTGAGCTTTGTGAATCCTTGTGTGTGGTGTAGTGAGAACTGCATATGTAGATGGTAGGTTGTTGAAATCCACCTCATCTTCTGAGAAATCAGCAGTATTGGTATCTGATGGGTCAACAGTATGAAGATTTAGCCCAGCAGTATCAACATTTGGTCTAGCAGTATCAAGTTGGGGCTTAGCAGTACAATCATCATTAGTACTGTTAACTTGATTCTCTTGTTCCTCAGCTCCATCTACATTGTTTTCACCTTCAATCCCTTCCTTAGCTTCATCAGTAGAAGGTTCACCATTCATTGAAGTTGAATCCATACTTGTCCATATTGGTATCAGTACATGATCTTGATCTTTCTCCTTACCCAAGCCTGCTTTATTTGTTGCAATATCAGCTTCTGAACCTGCAAAATCATTAGAAAAGGTTCCTGCAACAACTGGCACATAATTCATTGATTGGATTAGAGTCTCAAGGTCAAACAGCCATTTTGGACCTTCACCTGCAACATTAGATTTATTTTCTAGAAATTCAACATGCATGTTTTCCTCAACTTTCCTAGTTCTGGTGTTGTATACTCTAAAGGCTTACTTATGGATAAATCCGTTCATCATAACTTACTTAAAATTGAGTTAAGCCAAACAGTAGTTTATTCTCGGAAAATTGATAACACTAAATGTTATCGACCTGCAAATATGAGTTAGTTGACATCAAGTACTACCATAATAAGAAACACATATGTCTAACATAACATTGTCTAATAAAGTTTAGTCCCAAATGCTCCACTACTTATCTCTTATCATTTTGAGTATTTTCTTCTGATCCTTGCGAAGTTTCATCATCCATCGTCCTACATTCTTCAAAATTCCCTTTCTTTGTCGATGTTCCTCAGACTCATTATCAATGGAAGGAAGTTGACGTAAGTAATCGAGTGGAGGGATCTTGGAGTTAGGTAAACCATCTTCATCGCTAGCCGATGATGATGAAGATGAAGATGAAATATAGGCACGTTTTCCTTTCCCAACTGTTACTCTCTTTTCACTAAGTGGAACGAAAGTATGTTGGATTTCGATGTAGTCTGGAAGAAAACCAACTGAGTTTGGAGGGATGGGAATTGAAGCTTTAAATAGACGGGTGAGGAGCATTCCATATGGCATTGCGGTTTTTCCTAAGACAGGTATGTCAACCATTCTTTTGGCGATGTAGTAAGCCAAATTGAATTGTTGATGAGTCGACACACAGTAGAGCATGTAACATAAGCTTGCATTCACATGATCTTTGTTTCCAACAGTGCTAATCACATTTGCCCTAAGAATTTCTTCTAGTTTCTTAAATTCAGGTTTGAGTTCATTAAGTTCCATAGCAAATGGATCTAGATTCACTTGTTTGCCACAGAGTTTCTTAGTTGGGTTGGTTCTAGGTTTGAAGAGGTGATCACGAATAATTTCTTTGGGAGTGAGTGGAGTGTCGTATGGGTATTCATGACCAAGGTTAGACTCGAGAATGGATAAGGGCCATTTGTCTGAGTAGAAACAAGTTCCTTGACTAGGAACACCTAAAACTTCTACGAAGTGAGCTAAAGGAAAACTGAATTGACTTTGGTTTATTTTGAAATGAATGTTTAGTAATCCTAAGTCATCAGTACTAAGTTTTACTGAAGCATAAAACTCAAGAATGAACCTAGGAACGATAGGCTCATCTATGTCTAGGAGTGAATCAAAGTGGATGAAGGCCAATTGTTCACGGATGTTAGTTTCTTCTAAGAATGATGAGTCTATATGTCTACCTTCATGAACATAACGGTTTTCTAGTGTTTTAAAAATCTTGAACTGAGCATCAGTTAGACCTTTGGTTTGATGATGTTTGGGTAGATACTTGGTAGTCTTTTTGTGATCATAATTAGTTGCGGGAGGCATGATTCACCTAGACATGAATGTTATAATTTTAGTTAGAAATATCCTAAATGAGTGCAATGTGAAGGTGCGATTATCTCGACTTCTTTGAAGCAAGTTTTTGCGAGATAACTCAAATGCTTTTGTTTTAAATGTATCCAAAAAGTACATTTAAATTTTATGATGTTTTTAAAACATAACGTTTTTGATTTTGTATGAACAAAGATTGAGAGGTGTTTTGAGAAGTATTTCAATGGAGTATTTGATGATAATTTTAATCAAAAACTGATTCAATGTATTTTTGAAGTGCTTCATGATTTGACAAATATATGATTCTAATTTTTGATTTGGTGTAACTAATTAGGAATCCTAGACATTGATAAGGAATTAGAATACTTACAGTTTGATCAATTAAGCACGAGTTGATTGTGGAGAGAAGTCTAATTTTTGAGTTTAGAGTGATGAGGGTCGACAATCAGTAGGTTTTGTGTGTTTTAATTAGTGTACTGAGAAATAAGGAGTGTTTGTTTATTTGAGAATTTTTCTCAGCAATCTACGGATCCAGCGGATCCCCAAAAAGGGTTCCGCCCTTGTTATCGAAGGGATCCGCAGGATCAGAAAATGTGTTTGCTTATCTCCGTTTTTGGTTTGAACTAGGATTCGAACAAATGTTTTAACTACTTTCTAGGTTTCAGTAAACCATAGATAGAAGTAAGGTTCTTACTTGGGGTATTTGTGAGAGGGTTATTTATCTTTTGAGAAACTTTCTCAACTCGGGATATTTACTCATCTAAGCATTGTATAATACGGAAATGATGATGGAAGGCAAAACTTTTGCTGGGATGAATGGTTACAATGTTGTTGCAACACAGGAGAAGGTTATAGAGATCAATATCATAAACCACGAGAGTTTTCTCCACACTCTGCCTTAAGGTAGCAAGGACCGTTTGTTTCTTAGTAAATCATGATGTGATACAATGTCTCACATTAGTACACACTTTGTTTGAATTATTCCTATATATCTAATTACAGAGATAAATATGGTTTTTACACCTGATTTTTTTAGGATATCGTAAATGTCTCTCAAGTTATTTGATGGTTTCAAGTAGGAATCTTTTTGAAAGTGTAGACTATATCATATTTGGAGTATGATGAACTCAAATAAGTACATTTTATTACTATCATTTATCCTATTAATTTGACTTGTTTTATTATATTATGTATGAGGATTGATACTTAATCGTTTACTTTTGTAATTCTCAGGTAAAAACACGCATTTGGTGAAACTTGGCGATTTTGGACTAATTATGGAGCAAAGCATGCAAGAAGTTAAGAGTCTACCGAAATGCACAAGATCAAGACTATTCTGCTCCAGATGCGCTGCATCTTGCTTATTACATACGGCGCATCGCTATCAAGATTTCACAAGATATTATCCAAGACGGCAAAGGACATGCGCCGCATCCAAGAATGAAGATACGCCGCATCTTCTGGCGGTGTACGAATATTCCTGAATATATTAATCTTGGACCCCACGCGAAGTTAAGTCAATGCGCCGCATCTACTTACTAGATGCGCCGCATCTTACCCTCAGACGGAAACTATAAATACCCCAAGACCAGACGAATTTCATAGAGCATAATATTATATACAAGGTACGAAGACCAGAAACCTAGGACGAATTCAGACGAATAGGCAGCACAAGACACACCCGAACGAAGATACAAGAGCTGTAAGAAGGTGCTGCATGTGTTTAATTCATTAAGTAGTTTTGTTTTATTGTGTTAGTAAACTTTAATTCATCAGGATTGATGGCTTGTGTAATGTGACAACGGAAAGATTGCACTCCCTTAAAACTGCTTTCCCATCAATTAAAGTTTATATGTTGATGTCTTTGGTTACTACTTATTAGTGCATTGATAACCTCTGTGTTTATTAGTGGCCTGCGCATTTGACTGCGGAAAATAATGTGGCTCCCACGGTTGTTACTAAATTGATCACTTAGGAATAACTTTTAGACATAAGTAATCATTAAGGGTTTACTCGCCGATAAGAATAGGACCAACGAGAAAGGATTAACTACATACACTTCATATAAAACTATCAATAAAACAAGTGACAATCTACTTAATCATCAGGACAGATCTTCTTATTGTCTCAAGTATTTATCTGTGTACGTGTGTGCTATTCGCTGATTCGTGCCTATTGGTTTATTTTATTATTTAATTGCAACCAAATCGTGCCAGTCTCTCAGGCTGAACCCCCTTGCGTTAGATTAGGTTGTATAGCTAATTTAATATATTAAAATACTGATTAGAATAACTAGATAATACGTTCCACTCTTAGTGATCGACACTCTACTTACCATTATATTCATACTGACCGGGTACACTGCTCGTTAAGTGTGTGTGTGTTATTGATAAGTCGGCTAAATATAAATTTAAAACTTGAGTAGGCATTAATACTGCTAAACCGCAACGACACATCGCACGCATCAAGTTTTTGGCGCCGCTGCCGGGGAGTGAATTGTTATTATCTGTTAATTTGATTAGTATTTTTTTTTTTTTTTTTTTTTTTTTTTTTTTTTTAGTATTATTTTTTTTTAATCTAACTGCTAACTGTGCCGTATATTAGGTTAATTTGCATTCATTGTATTATTTTGCATATTTTCTGTTTTTGAGTGTTTTTATTTGTGTTTATTTTCATTTGTGTTTTTATTTGTTTTTATTTTTCGTATTTTTTGTGTTCTGCTATCGTTGTACTGAACTTAATCAAACGATACGGTGCATCTGATCTCTCAGATACGGCGTATTGCATTTAATTTTTATAAAATACAACGCGTTTAATTAATTCGATACGACGCATCTTTTCCCCAAGATACGGCGTATCTGTTTTTGATAAAATTTTTTTTTTCTAAACGTTAACGCCATACGACGCATCTGCCTTAGCAGATACGGCGTATCTATTATTTTAATTAAAAACAGTTTTCGAATTATTAAACAGATACGGCGTATCGATTTTTATCGATACGGCGCATCTTCTGAATCAAAAATCTTATATTTTGAAACGTAACGAAAATACGGCGCATTAACTTTTGTTAATACGACTCATTTAATTTTAAATAAGTATATCGATTTTTGATAATTAAAGCAGATACGGCGCATTCTGATTTCTAAGCGGCGTATCTATTTTCTGAATAAAGTCTGATTTGATTTTAACGATTATAAGATACGGCGTATCCGACTTTTTGGATACGGCGCATCGTCTGCAGATATCACTAACTTTAATTTTTCGTATTCCGTTTTCGTTGTTAATTTTCTGATATATTACTTTCTAGAGCATACCCTACTGATATTTTTGTGTTGATTTCAGGAAGTGCATGACCAGGAGTTCTACGAAGAACTTGATTCAACCTTTCGAAGATCCTGAACGAGTCTTTCGTTCGCTTAAAAGGCTTTTTAACACAAAAAGCTTTGATACTTCAAGTTCATTCGAGCTTGATTATTTTTCTGAAGAGAAAGAGGAAGAAGAAACAGAAACAATGGGCGAAAACACAACTATGGAGGAATACATGAACAAAACCCGTGCTGATTACACTTCAGGAGTTGCTAGACCAAAGTTTGATGATAAGTCAAAGTTTGAATTGAAGGGTCAGTTTCTCAAGGAGCTAAGAGAAAATGCTTTCAGTGGATCGGAACATGAGGATGCTAATGAGCATGTTGAAAAGGTCCTCGAGATTGCGGATTTGTTTACTTCAGAAGGAGTGACTGACGATCAAATCATGCTAAGAATCTTTCCACTCTCACTAAAAGGAGCTGCTAACAAGTGGCTAAGGAATGAACCTGCTAGTTAAATCACTACATGGGAAGATTTGAAGAGCAAATTCCTGAAGAGATATTGTCCACCTGCTAAGACTGCTAAAAAGATGGAGGCTATCAACAGTTTCAAGCAAGAGCCTGATGAAACTCTTTATCAAGCTTGGGAACGATTTAAAGATTTACTGGTAAAATGTCCTCAACACTATCTAACCCCTATGCAGGAGATAATATTGTTTTATCAAGGATTGGACGTGCCTACTAGACAAATCTTGGACGCTAAGGGAGCTGTGCCTCAAATGAGTGCAGCCAATGCTAGGAAAGCGATCCAAGAAGCTGCTGATCATTCTCAAAAATGGCACGATGGGACCTCTACTAGATCTAAGAGCAGCACTAATTTTGACGGGATTGCTGCTATTCAAGCTCAATTGGATAAAATTAGTAGAGAGATGAAGAAGCGTGATGAAAAAGTATATGCTGCCCAAGTTGGATGTGAAAAGTGCGAAGGACCTCACTACACTAAAGATTGCCCAAATAAGAATGAAAGTGAGACGTTTGAAGAAGCATATTACACCCAATTTGGACAACCATTCCGACCTTCAGGAAGATTTAGGGAAGCCACCCCGGGATTCTATCAAAAGAACAACTTTAATCCCGCTTATCAAGAAAGGAGGCAGACTTTAGATGACACTCTAAAGCAAATTATGGCCGATGCTGCTAAAAGACATGAAGAGAATACCGCTATGATCAAAGAAATTCGAGCTTCAACTGACACTACTACAAGAAATCAAGGAGCTTCGATCAAAGCTTTGGAACAACAAATTGGTCAAATGAGCAAAGTTCTTCAAGAAAGGGGATATGGAAGTTTACCTAGCTCAATCGAAACCAACCCAAGAGATCATGTCAAGGCCATAAGCACCACTGAAGAAGTCAATCCTTACTTACCTAGAAGATCGATGAATGGTAATGATGGTGCAAGACCCGAATTTTTCTTTAATTCTTCAATCAGTTTAAGGAGACTACTAAAAGAGAAGACAAAGATTGAAGAGGAGATCAAGGCAACAATGAAAGAGGAGAGCCCTGCAACCGACTTACATGCCTTGCCTCATAAAGAAAAAGACCCAGGAAGTTTTACTTTGCCTTGTTCAATTAATAATATATCTTTCAATAATGTGTTAGCTGACTTAGGAGCTAGTGTTAGTGTTATGCCTCTTAAGACATTCACTACCCTAGGACTAGGAAAATTAGCACCAACTAAGTTACTTATTGAATTGGCTGATAAAACGGTAAAACGACCTGAAGGGATTGCTATTAATGTGCTAGTTAAGATTGAGGAGTTTATTTTCCCTGTAGACTTTGTTATATTAGATATGCCCGAGGATGTTAAGATTCCTTTAATCCTTGGAAGACCTTTCTTGTCTACTGCCCATGCTAAGATTGATGTTTTTAAAAGAAAAATCTCATTAAGGGTAGGGAATAATAAACTAGTCTATAAGTGCCAAGATCCTGTTAAAAGCATAATTAGAGGTGTCTATGTGCTAGGATTAAGAGAGCGTATGGACCTCGATCTTGAAGCTAGGCTTATGGGAGAAACATTGATTCAAAACAACTCAACTAATCTTAATCATGAGAACTTTAAGGAATTTATTGACCTTAATGTACCTACTGAACTTAGACGCGATGTTGTCAATGATTCTGATGATGAGTGGTATGATTGTGTAGTAATTAACAAACATAGGAGAATAGTTGAGAAAACAAATTTGAATAATGATGTGTTTATTGAACTACCACCCCACCTTGCTTATTTATGCTTATATGATAATAAGAATTTCCCGTCTATCATTTTGTCATCTCTGTCCGAAAGGGACAGAACTTTATGCATACAGATATTAAAGAAGAACGGCGTGGAAATTAAGGACGAGCAAGGAGTGTTCAATATTACTGAATTGGCGATGAGGGAGCGCGATGTTTTCGACTCCTTCAATGATCGATATTAAAGAGCTGAACGTGAGTCTAACTTGAAGACTCTGGAATAAAGACAAGTGCTGACCGGGAGACAACCCGGAGAAATTTTTATTATTCTGTTTTTGTGTCGAGTCAGTCAGGCCGCAGAGGATACGGCGCATCTCAATCCTGAGATGCGACGCATCTCCTGCAATGGTCATATCTTACTTTATTTTTCTGCATTTTTTACTTTTCGACTTTAAAACTTTTTATCAGTTTATTTTAATGCGGCGCATCTTCTATTCTGATCCGTATTTATTCCAGGCTCGATACGGCGTATCTTCTTCCATAAGATACGGCGCATCGACTGACCTGACGATTTTCATTTTTAATTTTTATGTTTTATTTTTCCTAACTACTAATGTATTATGCAAGTTTGAACCTTTCTTAACTTAGGTGTGTTTTAAAGCCTTGGTGGTATTATAGATTCCTGCATTTCCTGTGGATACATCTATTATGAAGCTTAAACGTTCTAATCCACAAGAAAGATGATTTTTGCTCTTATACAAATGGAGGATCATACCGAGCAAATCTCAGGGGAGTTTTTCTGTTCTAATTCTTTTATTTTTTAGTTTTTAACCTTTTATACAAACAACGAGGACGTTGTTTAACTTAAGTGGGGGGATTGGAGAATTAGAACACTTAACACTTACTTGTCCTAAACTTTTCAAAATATGCTTAAAATGTGCTTAATATATAAAAATTTAAAATTTTTGGCATGTTTTTGTTTAAAGTCTAAGTTGCATAGCTGCACACATGACGTTATTTTCAAAAATTGTGATTTTTCAAAATTCACAAATCTATGAGTGTGCCGGTGACTTGTAAACTTTAGAACTTGGCTTGTATACTATTCGAGACCACCATAATAAGTATTATTTATATAATTGGAATGACTTGTCTAAATTGGTAAAATTCTAGGATTGCACCCAAATAGCCTTTATATGTTATGTGTTATTAACTAACTACACTAGTTAGTTAACCCCCGTATAAACCCTTTTGTTACTCTCACTTTTAGAGTAAGATACCCCTAGAAAAACACTCAGAGCCATTCCTTTCGTTTCTTACACCTTTGTGGTCTCGAATAGTTAGTTAACCCCCGTATTCGATCATGTATTTGTCATTTTGTCGCCTTTTCTGGAATTTGAGATCGATAGAGATTAAGAATAATTAACCCTTAAACCTCAAAACCCTTTTTACCGCTTTAGACTTGTTATTCCTTGGCTTTAGTGGGGGAGATGTGTATACTTGCCAAGCTTATGATAGAATATTCGTCACGACTGGACAGTTAAACGATTAGATTTGCTTTTATCAGAATATTTTATTTTACTTCTAATTCGTTAAGTGTTTAGTTGTGTGATTATGACAAAAATGAATACATGCTTAAATATAAAAATAAATCCTAATATCTTTTAGGATACATTTTCATAAGATTAATTCTAAGGTTTACTTGGGGACAAGTAAAGTTCAAGTGGGGGGATATTTGATGAACTCAAATAAGTACATTTTATTACTATCATTTATCCTATTAATTTGACTTGTTTTATTATATTATGTATGAGGATTGATACTTAATCGTTTACTTTTGTAATTCTCAGGTAAAAACACGCATTTGGTGAAACTTGGCGATTTTGGACTAATTATGGAGCAAAGCATGCAAGAAGTTAAGAGTCTATCGAAATGCACAAGATCAAGACTATTCTGCTCCAGATGCGCCGCATCTTGCTTATTACATACGGCGCATCGCTATCAAGATTTCACAAGATATTATCCAAGACACCAAAGGACATGCGCCACATCCAAGAATGAAGATACGCCGCATCTTCTGGCGGTGTACAAATATTCCTGAATATATTAATCTTGGACCCCACGCGAAGTTAAGTAAATGCGCCGCATCTACTTACTAGATGCGCCGCATCTTACCCTCAGACGGAAACTATAAATACCCCAAGACCAGACGAATTTCATAGAGCATAATATTATATACAAGGTACGAAGACCAGAAACCTAGGACGAATTCAGACGAATAGGCAGCACAAGACACACCCGAACGAAGATACAAGAGCTGTAAGAAGGTGCTGCATGTGTTTAATTCATTAAGTAGTTTTGTTTTATTGTGTTAGTAAACTTTAATTCATCAGGATTGATGGCTTGTGTAATGTGACAACGGAAAGATTGCACTCCCTTAAAACTGCTTTCCCATCAATTAAAGTTTATATGTTGATGTCTTTGGTTACTACTTATTAGTGCATTGATAACCTCTGTGTTTATTAGTGGCCTGCACATTTGACTGCGGAAAATAATGTGGCTCCCACGGTTGTTACTAAATTGATCACTTAGGAATAACTTTTAGACATAAGTAATCATTAAGGGTTTACTCGCCGATAAGAATAGGACCAACGAGAAAGGATTAACTACATACACTTCATATAAAACTATCAATAAAATAAGTGACAATCTACTTAATCATCAGGACAGATCTTCTTATTGTCTCAAGTATTTATCTGTGTACGTGTGTGCTATTCGCTGATTCGTGCCTATTGGTTTATTTTATTATTTAATTGCAACCAAATCGTGCTAGTCTCTCAGGCTGAACCCCCTTGCGTTAGATTAGGTTGTATAGCTAACTTAATATATTAAAATACTGATTAGAATAACTAGATAATACGTTCCACTCTTAGTGATCGACACTCTACTTACCATTATATTCATACTGACCGGGTACACTGCTCGTTAAGTGTGTGTGTTATTGATAAGTCGGCTAAATATAAATTTAAAACTTGAGTAGGCATTAATACTGCTAAACCGCAACGACACATCGCACGCATCAGAGTACTAGATATGAGATAGAGTATTCTATCTTATGTATCTCTGTGTTTAGGGTCATCTTATGAATTTACTAACTTTATTCTTGGTGAGTGATTTTCAAGAGTCATTATCTACCAAAGATGATGTCTTTAGGAGAAGGAGGACTTTTTTTGAATGTTGACTTCAACAACTCCTTGACTTTTGAGAATGATGTAAACCTTATATTTTCATGAATTCCTGAGAAATGTACCTTTTTATGATTAGGGTTGAAGTGGTGAGATTATCCTAAAATAGATTAACTTCTTTCTAAGTAATTTTAGGAAACCTAGAGTTAAGTCAGAACTTAATTTAGAATTTTCATGGAAGTGACAACATGTCTAATTACTCACAAAGGTGTTGGTTATATTTCAACTTGGTTAGAATCCTAATAGGTTTCTTGAACTAATACCTAGGAGTTGATGCTATATAGTTGAGATATAATCCAAGAAGATGAGACACTACTTGTTTTTAGGTGTTTTATGTCATAGAGGTTTAAGATTCTTTTCCTACTTATTATGCTAACTTAAATACTTTATTTCTATTATCACAAAGGATGTGATACTAATCACGGTACCTAATAACTTATACTTATTGAGTATGAATCTGAATTATCTATGAGAGCAATCATCATGAGAAGTCAAGAAGAATCGTACCTTTTTACAATGATTGTTTCTAAGAATGCCATGTAACCTCTGTTGAACACTTTGTGGATTAAGAAGATACATTTGTTTTCAGCAATGTATCTTGGAGTTCCATTAATCCATAATCCTTTCTTTCAAGCGTACCAAATGAAAGCTCAAGTATATGGTCCCCAACATCTCATGGGTTCAACATAATATTACCAAGGTTCACTAATATCTTGGAGGTAATCAAATGGAATTTGTTCACTAAACACTGTTTCTTTACTTACTGGAGTGTCTACTGTCGTTTTAACTTCATTCTTATCTTTTCTTCTAATTGTATTATTGTTAGGCTCTCTAGATAACTTAACAGGTTTAGTACTTTTTAAGTTTTGACTTTTACCTACGGATCCTTTGGTTATCTCACGCGGATCCAAATGTTTGGATCCGTGGGATCCGTGGGTCACTGATTCAGTTGGTGTAGTTTGATTCTGAAAATCACTTAAGCAACCATTTTTCATATAATCTGGTTTGAAACTACCATGAGGTATTTTTAGTAACCTCAGTATGTCATCTACATTGTTTAGATGTTTATCAAATCTCTTAAGTTTGTTGTGTTTGATAAAATCTTTCTGTGTGAATTTTACTGTTTCTATTTCGTGTTTTAGTTTCTGACATGATAAGCATGTTCTAATACCATTGTCTTTTTCTAATCCTATAACTTTTTCTTTTAACCGATGAATTTCATTTTCCAAAAGTTCCTTTCTGGTTTTTAAGATCTTATTATTGCTTATGATTTTAGGAATGATTTTATATAATTTATTATATTCTATATCTAACATGTTATCATTAATGAAAGACTATGAATCAGATTGTACCTCATTAGCCATAAGAGCAACCTCGTTGTTTATTGGCTTGTCGTCATCTTTTTCACTTTCATTCCAAGTTCTACTAATGAGTGCTTTTTGGGATTTGTTCTTTGAAGGCTTTGAACATTCTTCTACCAAATGACTAGAATTCCTGCATTTAGAGTACTCCCTACGATTCTTTGATTTCACATAGATCCCAAAACGGTTTTCCCAAAATGTAAAATTATCTTGTTTAAATAGTGGCGGTTCTTGCATAGATTTTTCTTCTTTAAAGTTTTCAAAATCCATGGGTCGTTTTAAGTTTTAAAATACGGTATATTTTAAAAATCTTAAGTAACGTGGCTCTTGATGCCAATTGTGGAAAACTAGAAGGGGGGGTTGAATAGTTTTACCATTTAAAATTAATTTAAACCGTTTTGTTAGTTATGTGAATTCAATTAAACTTATGCACATAGAGATAATCAAACAATATATCTGAAAAGAAAAGAGAGGAATGATCAAACCATATAACACGGATGATTATAGTGGTTCGGCTACAAGGACTCTTTTCCCTGCCCTACTCCACTTCCCGAGCCTTTAACTCGAGAGTTATCCTTCACTAAGAAACAAACTCTCTTCTAGGTGGAGAAAACCTTTACACGTTGCTTACTTCCTTTTCCGGTACTAAGCTAAACACCGAGTTCTACTTCAGGGCAGAACCAACCCAACGTCGCCTATACAATTACCGACACTAAGCTAGATGTCGAGTTCTTTCACAAGGGTACAACCACTCCCTACACTCTTTGTGTTTTGAGGACTAAAACACTAACCACACTCACTGAGATAAATGATACAAATAATGATGTGTGAATTACACAAAGATCACACAGTAACTATACTACAACTTGCAACAGTATGTTTTGTTGAAGTTCCTTTACTTGATCTTCTTTGCTACAAAAGAGAGATCAATGATAGTATTATAACTAATATGGGTTAGTAAATGAATAAATATGTGTTTTCTACTTTCTAAGTGATGAGAAGGCCAAGTGATCAGCTTGCTATTTATAGGCAAGCTGATAAACACTCGACGGATCCGGCGGATCCCTTAAAAGGGATCCGTCCTTTATGTCGAAAGGATCCGTGGGCATGCCAGAGGTAAGACAGCTAAGAGATTTTCCAAATCTCTCCAATCTCTCCATATCTTTGTGTTGTCATATCAAGATCTTCCAATGTCAACTATCTTACTTGAAGATCTATCCAAGATATTACAAGATCTTACCAAGATTACATGTATGATGCATGCCATGATGTCATTGTATCATTTTATAAATAAAGTTTCCTTTTAAGGAAATAAACATGTAGATGTATGAAATGTATTTCCAAGTAAACTTGTGAAATGTAAAATGTGTTCTTAAAGAGACTTTAGCTAGTATTTATAATTTGCTTAAAGATATACTTTGTAATTGTCATTAACAAAACTAAGCAAAGATCGTAAAATATAAATAACGTTTTTAGGACGATATTTGTATTAACACCTTCTTTTTCAAGCAATGTGCTACCACCCAAGCCACATTACCATACTTACCTTCAGTTTTCTTCTCAAATAAACTCAAGAACCAACACTCCATTTTCTGAATTTTATCAAAACCTGTAGTTCTTTGACAGAGCAAATAAGCGATCAATTTGTGTAGAACCTTGAGTGTATTCCTTCAAATGGTAACAATCCTGCTCCTAGAAAGAATCAAACTATCCTCCATGCTCACTCTCAACCAGAAATAATTTAAAGCTTCATTGGTGATCATGTTCTCATCCCTTACTCCTCTTTTGAAGTACTCCTTAAAGTAGTCACTCTCTAAATATGGTTCCTCATAAAGTCCCAAAGCCAGTGCAAATTTTAACTAACAATCGTAGTGATATATTCTCTAAGAAAAGTTCGCCGTGATCGATTGGTAATTTCAACTAACAATATCTATGCAGGTACTGATGTAAGTCCCTTGGAGAAAGACCGAACACCATCATCTCATTCATCATCATCTTCAACTCTGCATGTTCATACTAATATCCTCATCAAAGATCAAGTCAGAATGTTCAAGACAAAGTTTCAATTCACTGTCAAAAATCAAGATGTCAAAGAACAAATTCAAGAAAGAAATAAGGACTACATTAGTATGAAGACCAAAGCTTTACAAGAAGTAAGAGCATGTTGGAGAAAATGTCAAGACATGATATTTGAAGATGTTGATCGAAGGCAAGAAAGATCAAAAGACTACGATTGAAGATCACAAAGCATGAAGGAACAAAGTATCAAGATAATTCTAAGACATTTCACGAAGTTCAAGATCAAGACGACTAATGACATCATCACAATGAAGCATCTAAAGAATGACATCCCTTAGGGGGAGATTGTAAAACCCAAAAAATCTGAAAACATGTAAAAAGACCAAAATGCCCCTATGATCAAAAACTTTGAGTAATGAGTTTATAAAATGCCAAATAAATTCCAAACTTCGGGAGATAATTAAGATATGAAGTAAAATTTATTCCACGATCACATTTGACATTTAGGAAGTACCAAAAATTAATTGTGACACAATTGTGAACCGAAAATTTATTATGTCTAATGACTTTATTATTTAAAATTTTTATATAAAACCAAATACATTTAAATTGCAAGAAAAATATGGAAGGCTATCAAAATTGATTTTGGACTTTATGAAACCGTGTGTGTCCAGCCCATCCCCCCCCCCCCCTCATTCGGCCTTATCCTTTTTATTTGCTAACAAACCCTAAAAAAAACACAATTACCGATTAAACAAAACACACACAAAATTCTCTCATTTGCTCATCCGATTTTCTGGAAGTATAAGATCATTTTTTTGGTGTTTATCATCATCACAAGAAGCTAAGAAAAATAAGTTTTGGTTTGTTCGTGGCCTGGTTCGATCATTGTGAATTTATTTCTTATCACGTGTGATTTTGAGGTAAATTCCAAATCAATTCATTCGACCTTTGTAAAATTCGTTTAGTATTTTTCTCATAATCCTCATATCGTATATACTCTGTGAAAAATGATTCTAAGGTCGTGGAGTGGCTATTGTGATCGTGGTGCATTTTATTGTTCGAACTATCCATCCGTGTAGCAACAATTTCGTACGCCCATTTCCACTCGATCTGAAATTGGTATGGTATTTTTCTCGTGCTTCCTACATCCTATAAGTCTCATGAAAAATGTTGGAATCGATCCATGCATACTATATAGATCGCTATTGATTTTATGTGTTTAAAACCCTAAAAACGTGCATAAATCCTAAATAATTATATCCGAACTTTCTGGGCATGAATCATATTTTATTTAAGCTTCATATGATAAATATAATCTGGGAAAAATGTCCATTCGATTTGTAGAGGCCTAAAATAATTATTTTCGAATTTATTTGTAATCGGATAAACTAGAAATAAAAGAAAATTGAGAAAAACCCTAGGACCCATTCGAATTTGAGTTTGGGTGATTGGATCTTCACATTTAATGTATTTTGATGATGTGGTAATGATGATTTGATGATTGGGAAATTAGGGCTTGAATTTGTATAATAAAATGTGTACTGATTTAAAATAAAGAAGTTAAGGGTGCGTTTTGTAATTTTGTAAACTATGGGGATATTTTTGTAAGGCGTCATAAACCTGGGGAAAATGTATAAAATATGCTTGGAGGGCTATTTGTGTTAATTTGATAAATATGGAGTTTAATTGGTAAATATATAAAATTATATAAACCGAATGAAAATAAATAAAATATAGGGACCAAAAATGTAAATTCTGGAAATTCAGGTGTGGTTCGAACATTGAAATATAATGAGGGTGAAATGTGTAATTTTGGAGATTTATTGGACTAATGTGCAATTATTAATAATTAAAGTTTGAAAATGGAAATTAAAGGGTTTAATATGTAAACTTTGTAACTTGAGGGACTTGTTGTGTAAACTATGGATAAATGAAGGTGTGATCGTACCATTTATTAAAATAAGGGAATATTATGAAAAATTGGATAAACTAAGGGTTTAAGGTGTATTTATAAATGTCATAAGGTTTCAAGTGTAACTTATTTAATTAAAAGGGTATAAATTGTAAATTGTGAAATCTAAAGGGCTAAACATGTAATTCTGGATGACTTAAGAATTAAAATGAACTACTTATGATATTTTCACTTTAAACCTTCATCTCTGGTATAATTACTTTTAAAACCCTAAAATATGGAAAAGTGGTTAAAACCTATTGTAATACTCTTCTACTCCTTTAGGTGTGAAGAAGGAGAGGTCCTGAGCCTGTCAGTATTTTTCTATTTCTGGTCTTTGTTTGCTTGGCAATAAGGTACAGATATTCCGCCCTCTTTCAGTAAGGGCAAATTTCCTTCTCTTAACTTTGATTCTGATCTCTGTTTCATATTAGGATTCCCTAAGCCATTGCTATGTTCCCTTTGTTTGTGAACCTTTGATATGATCCCTTATTCTGTGAACTCTGATTTGAACCTGATTTATTTCTGAACCTCTGATATATATTACTCCTGAAATATTTGACATGAACCTTTATTTATGACCCTCTGATATGAAATCTGACTCTGACCACGGTTTGATACCCGAGCCAACTCACCAGGCATGAGGTGTTCATGTCCTTGTCATTGATGCACCGATGGCTTGACTCTAGGGTAGGAGAGAGATGACCTATCCCGTCCCTGACTTTATTTTATCTGATTTGGTGTTATTGGTAGACTCTGGCCACCTGGGGCGTATGAATGCATCCTAGATTTGTTCTGTCTCTGTTATCTATATTATTTACTGTTTACATGTATACCTCTGGTGATTGATGGTGTGTGCGATACACGTCTTTCACAACCTCTGGGAGCTGATCACTCCATATATATATATTTGATACATGAGGTCACCCCTCATATTATCTGGTTACTTGAGAGGCATCCCCTCTGGATTACTGATATGGCTATATGATTATGATATCTCTGATTTCTGGGCTCGTGGTGGATTACTGTTCCTTTACTTTACTTTTCCTTTACCTTTGATTTTCTTTACCTTTTTCCCTCTTATTCTTATTCATTTCTGCATTCTGATTATGTCTATTGATTTGTATTACTGATTCTCTGCATTTGTATCCGTTACTGTTTTTGTTATCTATATATCTGTTCACTGAGCTCTCGTAGCTCAGCCGCATTTCTTTTCCTGCGGCAGGTACTTAAGCTAGGAGCTGGGTTTTAGCTTTGGGATGAGAGCGACTTGTGTGAAGCTTAGACTTTAGACATTCTAGCTTTACCATTTGGATTTTGATTCTGTTATGCCATTGTTTGGGCATTTTGGATTTATGTACTTCAGTTTATTTCTGTTTTCACTTCTGGCATAAGTCATGTTGACTTATTTTCCCTTTTATCATTAATGTTATAGACTTATGATGTTTTGGATTGAATGCTTGTGATCTGATATGAAACCATTGTTGTGATATCTTTACCCTTGTCGGGTTGGGGTGTTACAGAGATTGTTAAACTTAGTTGAAGTGATTGTCATTCTTAGATTAGAAACTCGTGACTTATATTTTTCATTTAACATTTGTACACGGTTTAAGTATGATGTAAAAACCGTAAGTTATTCTAGTTTTATCAAAAACACTATCCTATCCCATATCTCCCCAACATGTAAACCTTGTATGGGTTCCTTATCTATAAAAGGAACGCATGACCTCCCATATGAGGGGTGGAACACTAGGGGTAAGGTTTTAGGTTTCCTCAATTTCTTTTATCTCATCTTCTTCTTTATCTTAATCTAATATTCTCTTTTCTATTCTACTTCTCATCTTAATCTCTTATTTAATCTTTTTATGTGTGAAATGATATGATATTAAGGGTCCTACAGTACTTTAACTAAGAAGCACACTGTTATAACTTATAACCCACACAAATTGGTGTTTTTAACCCGACAACCCGACTCTACCCGACCTGACTTAACCCGACCCGATAACACCCGAACCCGATAACCCGATTACTTATCGGGTCAGGTTGTGGGTGACTTTTTAAAAACTCAAAACCCGATAACCCAACCCGATAACACCCCTATGCGCAAGTACCCTACTATATAATTGATATATGCATTACTTTGATGATCTATGTATAGTTTAGAGTGATTTAAATTTTAAAGGGATAATGATATATAAATGTATCCAACTTGCCACCGTATACTAAGTTGTACAATGAACTATTAATCTCGCAAAAGAATACACGAACTTACTAATCTTGACTATTGTGTGTATTAACGGGAGATTAAGGTGTTTACCGTTATTAATTAGCCACGTTGGCAAGACACACTGGCATAGTTTTTGTCTTCTTATATAACGTTCCCTTTTCCCTATTTCTTCCCCAAACCCACATTAAAACCCACCAAAACCACAAATCGTTACTGTATAACGATATAATCGAACCCCAAAATTTATGATGGCACAATACGCTCCAGGAACACCAAGAGTGACTCATAAGTATGTTACATCTCACTGTGGTTGTGGCCTAGCCATGACTGTGAAAACGGCGTGGACCAAGGAGAATCCAGGGAAACGTTTCATTGCTTTTCCTAAATATGTAAGACCTAATTTAATTTTTTTTTGTAAGAAGAATGATACTCTCCAATTGATGGTGATTTTGTTTGGTAATTACAGGATAAGCGAAAAAGGTGTGGTTTCTATGAATTTTTTGATGATGATTTACCTAGTGATTATTATAGGGATTTGCTATTTGAAGAGCATCAAAAGGCCAAGAGAGGGAATCAAAACAATGAGCTGCAAGAACACATTGGTGTCCTAACAATGGAAAAGAAGCAGTTGGTTAATGAGTTGACATGCACAAAGTCAAAATTGCAATTGTATGACCAAATTTTTCTTATTTTGATTGGGATTTTAATAGTCTTTTGTGTTGTGTTAGGAATGAAATTATGAAACTGATATTAGTAGATGATAAGTAGTTTTAGACTATTGTAATGGTTATTGACTCCATAAAGTCAACATTTTGTATGGCAATGAAAAATTTGCAATTTTTAATGGTATATACACTAGCAGTGTTAGTTTTCTACTATTTGTAGTGTACTTAGCATGGATATCATAAAGTTGAGTATTACAACTCATTTAACTTCATTACATTACACCTGATATTTGACTATAGAAATTCAAATGAAGTAGTTCCTAAAGTAGTTCATAAGGTTTACAACCACTTTATTGAAGGGAAATTAAACTAGAACAATATTCTGAAACTAAACTAACCCACTATTCTTTTTCCCTTACCTTTTGAACAAGCATTTGGGGTTCTTGCAACAAATGGTTTCATACCAATTTCTTCACAGGTATATTCATTTGGAAGGCCAAGAACCTTGTGCCTGTTATCAAAAGCCTTTTTGGCCTTCTCTTTTGGATCTTGAATCTTCCTAGCATCATGTTTTGTTGACATTGAACCTGAATAAGTACTTGGAAAGTAGGCTGACCAAGGCATAGGGTAATCTGGAACTTCAGAACTTGTTTCACTGCTTGAAATGGTTTCAGTGCTTGAAATGTTGATGATTTCTGCACACATAAAAGAATTTTATGTAAAAAAGGAAAAAACAATCAAATGTTGGAACTAAATGTTGTGTTTGCATCAACCTTTGTTCTTGGAAGACATTGTTTTAGCTGATTGAATGGGGTGGTTTGGTTGGTGTATGTTTGGTTTCTTTGGTTTTTATAGAGGGAAAAACAGTCATACCTACCAATGCTTTAGCTTTTGCAGGTCAAGAATCTCAAAACAGTCAAATGTAATTGAATGTTCATGGTAATGTGCAGCCATGCTAATGTCCAGGCAAATAAAAAAAAAAAGATTGTCCATAAAGTAGATAGTGTGCAGAAAAATATGTGGAAAAAAACAGTGCATGTGCAGACAAATAATCTCGATGAACAAAATGCTGAATATTAATGTCATTGGACTGCATTAAACAATACAGTTGAGTTCATAGACTCAAATAACATAGTTAAACATCCTACATTACCATACATGGATTACATAACATTTAATATTGTCTGATTGCCCAAATTAGTATACAAAAGATGGCAATCTGAAGGGGCTAAGCACCCTATCTAAGTTAACTGCATATTTGCATAAGTTTTGGTTGCCAAAAATAAAATACAAAATATGGCAACCATATAGTTAATTAACTTGTTAATCCAACTCCATTGCATTGTCTTTTGAACTTCCTTCACCTATCACCTTCTTTGTTAGCTTTCTTTGGAGGATCCTCTGGCTTGGTTCCCTTCTTTTTTGAATGACACTTTCATACCAATTTCTTGGTCTAACAATTGGGGCAGCTTGAGTACTTTGAGTAACAATTGGGGCAGCTTGAGTACTTGGATTAGGAATTGGGGCAGCTTGAGTACTTTGAGTAAAAATTGGGGCAGCTTGAGTGTTGGGAATTATATTTTCATAGATTTGATGATAAAAAAACAAGAAGAATGAAACATTAAATCTGGTTGCTGGAGTGGTTAATTCTGGTGACGACCCAGTTAAGTCTGGTGGTTAAGTCTCCTCAGTTAAGTCTCGTCGTTAAGTCGCCTCGTTAAGTCTGGTAGTGTTAATCAGTTAAGTCTGGTAGTGTTACACAGTTAAGTCTTCTAGTGTAAAGTCTGATGATTACACAGTTAAGTCTTCTAGTGTATCAGATGCTACTGTGAGTCATACTACTGCTGGATGGATAAGGATGAAGAAGATATTTTGTATTTGAATCAAGTATATCAAATAGATAATATCTAGATATGTTTTCAGTCAACAAATTGTAAAAGATACATGTTGTATCTTATTGACTGACATACACAAGCAAGTAGTAGACAAGTCTTATCAACTTTGTAATGATCTCCTTTGTACTATAAAAGGGAGATCATACCCCTTAGATAAAAGTGTGATTAGTGGTTAGATGTTAATCACCAAGGTGCTTCGTACTTACAAATTACAATAACACAAAGTTGTGTTAAAATGTAAAGCACCTAAAAGAGTGTGTGTGGGAACATTAGACATGGGGTCTAATGTTGTTAGGTTTGTTTAGCCTCAAGGATCTTTGATCCCTGATTAGATTGTAATCATGCTATACTTGATCACATAGCATTGGGGCTAGTTGGAATAACAAACGGTGAAATTGGAAAAACCTTGTTGTGATAGTATTGTTTCTTTCATAGAATATTCCGTCAATATTATCATCATACTTGTCATAGTTAAAATCCTAGATCAAAGGTGTAACAACCTAGAGTCCATAAACGATCACGTAACTTATTTTAGTAGATGTAAGTCGGTCTAAAATAAGTTTCCACAGTTGGTATCAGAGCGGGGGGCTCTGGATCTAGGAAAAGAAAAGGTTTTAGCTAAAGAAAGAAGAAAAATTCGGATCTGGTTCGTATTTTCGTAACTCACTGTAGGGCTGTTTTCAAAAGGCGATAACTCCTTCGTTAACCATTGGATCGGGCTGAAATTTTTGTTGAAGGTTCTTGGTATATCAAGGAAGATTCTCACCTGTGGGATCTTCAATCTGAGCCTTAGGTTGCAAGATATGCATCGTTGAAAACTGCTGCAGAAACAGTTGAGGTATGGTCGAATTTTTGGTTTTTCTTTCTTGGTTTACACACACATAGAGGAAGAATCACACACAGAAGAGAGTTGATTCTTAAAAGATAAAAGGCTTGTTTATCAAATTATTATTGGTGAAAAAGGTCATTTGTTGCTTATTTGAAGATGAAGTGGAATTTTTCAAGATTGTGTTCTTATCATATCTTAAGGTGATTACTACACTTTAAAGATAACTTGTTCGTTTTGTTAAGATATTTCATATGACTACGAATTGACAAACACTTAAAGGAGTAACGTTGTAGTGCTTAGTGTCTCATAGAAAGATGAGTTTATTGTCAAGAGACTAAGGTCTCCCTATATATCAGTTTGGGTATATGTTCGAAGTCAGTTTTAGTACAAGACATAAGAAGACAAGGTTGGTTTATTCTGTTTCATCATCAAGTTAGTAATGATTGGTTATTCTTCATCAATCATAAAAGCCTACAGAATTGGAGATTCAAATGGTTAACATATGGGTTTCAGGGGAAGCTTAAATGTTCAAGTGTTTAACCATTTATTGTATTTGTGCAACACCACAAGGGAAAGTTATTGATTCTTATTATTGTTGATTAGTATTGCTACTGATGGTTTAAAATTTTACTGTCTCAAGTTCATTTTTAGTGCGGAAAGCTTAATGGAGGGTAATTTGAGATATTAGAAGGATAGATTGGATGTGTAATATTAGTTTGTAGTTGTAAAGATCATATTTGTAATATTCTCTATTTGTTGATAACAAAAAGGGGAAGAGATGTGGTGGATAGCATAGATTAAGGGGAAGACAGTATGGTTTCATTCATGGTGAGATTTAATTATCTCAATTTCTCTACTTCGTCTAGGGAAATTCGTACAAGAACGTGTTTGTTTTGTAATCATCAAATAGGGGAAGATTGTTGGGAATTATATTTTCATAGATTTGATGATACAAAAACAAGAAGAATGAAACATTAAATTTGGTTGCTGGAGTGGTTAATTCTAGTGACTACCCAGTTAAGTCTGGTGGTTAAGTCTCCTCAGTTAAGTCTGGTTGTTAAGTCTCCTCGTTAAGTCTGGTAGTGTTAATCAGTTAAGTCTGGTAGTGTTACACAGTTAAGTCTTCTAGTGTAAAGTCTGATGATTACACAGTTAAGTCTTCTAGTGTATCAGATGCTACTGTGAGTCATACTACTGCTGGATGGATAAGGATGAAGAAGATATTTTGTATTTGAGTCAAGTATATCAAATAGATAATATCTAGATATGTTTTCAGTCAACAAATTGTAAAAGATACATGTTGTATCTTATTGACTGACATACACAAGCAAGTAGTAGACAAGTCTTATCAACTTTGTAATGATCTCCTTTGTACTATAAAAGGGAGATCATACCCCTTAGATAAAAGAGTGATTAGTGGTTAGATGTTAATCACCAAGGTGCTTCGTACTTACAAATTACAATAACACAAAGTTGTGTTAAAATGTAAAGCACCTAAAAGAGTGTGTGTGGGAACATTAGACATGGGGTCTAATGTTGTTTAGGTTTGTTTAGCCTCAAGGATCTTTGATCCCTGATTAGATTGTAATCGTGCTATACTTGATCACATAGCATTGGGGCTAGTTGGAATAACAAACAGTGAAATTCGAAAAACCTTGTTGTGATAGTATTGTTTCTTTCATAGAATATTCCGTCAATATTATCATCATACTTGTCATAGTTAAAATCCTAGATCAAAGGTGTAACAACCTAGAGTCCATAAACGATCACGTAACTTATTTTAGTAGATGTAAGTCGGTCTAAAATAAGTTTCCACATTGAGTACTTGGATTAGGAATTGGGGCAGCTTGACTACTTTGAGTAGGAATTGTAGGAGTAACTTGATTTGTCTGACTACTCTGAGTAGAACCTGTAGAAGGAGTAGCTTGAATACTTGGCCTCTCCTCACCAAACCAATTTGTAAAGCCCCTTCTAACCTTCTTTGGCTGAACCACTCTACCAGGTGAACTACTGGTTGCAAAATTCACCCTACCAACTCTTCTAAAGGCATTTTGTTGTCTACTAATGAAACCTGGGATATCAGATCCCCTAACAATTCCAACACTCCCACTCCCACTCCCACTTAAACCTGTTTGTCTTACACCACCACTTCCACTTCCACTTCCACTCCCACTTAAACCAGTTACTCTAACATCCACAACTGACCCTCTATGACCCCCCACAGTAGACATGTCAACATTATCAGACCTAGGAACATTATTAGACCTAGGAACACTAGCAGACATGTCAACATTATCAGCCCTATCAACATTATCACCCCTAGTTACATTATCAGACCCATCAACACTAGCATCCTGCTTACTTGGCCTACCTACTTTTCTTTTTTGCTTAACAGGTTTCTCAACAGTTGCTTCCCTACAACCTTTCTTGTTATGACCTACTTTAAAGCAATTTTGACATGTCATAGAAACACCTACCTTTGAAACTCTTGTAGAGCTCCCACCTTCACCTTTTGCCCTAATCCTTTTCTTTCTTGGTCTACCAGGCATTGATTTAGGTTTCGGAGGTAAAACTTTTGAGTATTGACTTTGGTCTGGCCAAAAGTCAATACCACCAATTGGACTTAGATAATTGTGGTATGTTGTGTAATAAAACTCCTTCCTGAACCACATTGGGACATAATCATCAGGCACCTTGTTTAACTTGAAAATAGCAGTTGTACCATGAACACATGGCAGCCCAGATAATTGCCACATCCTGCAAGAACAAGTCCTTTGTTCAACATTCACTTTGAAGGAGTGACTACCACTCCTGACCTCAAATGCATTGCCCCCAGCTGGAATGACATGCCAAAACCTACAAAGTTAAAAATAATCAGTATTCAACATAAATGTATAACATAAAGTATAGTGTATGTAATAAAATCATACCTTATATCATCCTTTAACAAATCCACTCTCTTTTTTATTGATGGACATATGTCACCAGTCCATTTTGCAGAAATATTCCTACAACTGTTCATCTTTTCTAGCACAATCACCCTAATTGCTTCCAACATAGTCAGTATTGGTTTGTCTCTCACAGCAACCAACACCGAGTTAAAGCACTCACTGAACCCATTCTCAACAGCCTCACATCCTCTTCCCAACTCAAAAAATGCCCTATAACATGTTTTAGGGTCCTTTTCCATCAAGTATGTATGAGCTTTAGGGTTTGCAGCCTTGATTTTTTCCATGATTTTATTGAACAACTGTGGGTATGAAGCTTTAGAGGCTGCCCAAAACAAATTCCCGAACTCTAGTCCACTGAATTATTTCCTAAAGTTCTCATAAATATGTCTAGCACACTGTCTGTGTTCAGCTTGAGGCATAACTTGTTTCACAGCCTCAGTGAGTCCCTTATGCTGATCAGACATCAGTGTGAGACCTTGTCCAGTTGGCATTTCCAAATCATCACCTATCAACTCTAAGAACCAACACCAATTATCCTTATTCTCAACACCTACCACAACCCAAGCAATAGGGTAAATTTGGTTATTGCCATCTCTACCTATAGCAGTTAGTATCTCACCATGATTAGGTTTTTTCAAAAAATATCCATCTAAAGCAATAACTCTTCTACAACCCCTTTTGAACCCTTCTTTTAAACCCCCAAGACACACATAGAATCTATCAAAAACAGTTGACCCTTCCTCATTATGTGTAACTCCTAACTTGACAGTGGACCCTGGGTTACTATCCAACAACTCTTTGCCATAAGATCTTAACAAGGCATAATGTTCTTTAATGGTTTTTTCATACTCTGTTAGTGCCCATGCCTTAGCATACCTACATTGGTTAGAAGAGACAGTGCACTTGTACTTCTTCAACACTAATGCATCAATGTCTACCAGCTTTATCTCAGGATTTCTCCTTATTTTCTCACCAAACCTTCTACCTATCCATTTATAGTCCACTAAGGAGCCATACTGAAAGTTTCTAACACAGCTATGTTCAGGTTTCAATGTAATAATTTGAAAGGTTTTCTCAGAAGTCATCCATCTAGCATACAACCTAAAGGTACATTTTGGCACATCTTCTTTCGTTTCACTGGGAAACCTATATTGTTTTCTTTGTTTACCTTTCTCTGGATCTTTTAACATCTTTGGTGGTCTCTGACCACACAGAGCAATAATCTTATCAGCCGCACTCCTTTCATACCAGATGGAGTAACCATTTGCTAAAGCATAATTCGTCAATGCTTCCTTCAACTTGGCAGCACTTTCAAATTTTAGCCCAACCTGTGAACAAAATAAGTGCTTAGAATTCATATTCAAATAATGCAATAAAAATGTTTGCTACACTGAAACAAGAAGGATACCTTTGGGGCTTGCAGCCTCCAATGAGTGCTCTCATCATGAGTAGGATACCTGTCTTCAGTTGCTTGTACCCCCAAAAATGGATCTTGTATGTTCCCATCTGAATCCACCTCATTCATCTTTCTCAGCAATTCATTAATGAACTCATCATGCTCAAGAAACACTTCACTTCTGGAACCACATGAAGCACTACTAGTACCAGGATTAGCAGCCATATCTGGAATTGGTGGAGCTCTGGTCTTACGCCTATTTGCTCTCCTAGTTCTGTGCTCAATTAGTTCTTCTTCACAAGCACTTAAATAGTCAACTGACTTGTCAGAATAATCACTATCTTCACTGTCACTCTCTTCAAGCATACCATTATTAACAAAATCATTGTCATCAGAATCACTAACACTTGCCTTACCCTTATCACAAACACTTGACTTACCCTTATCACTACTTTCCTTACCCTTACCCTTATCACTAGCACTAGCAATACCTATGTCATGTTCAGCCTCTTGCTCAGCCCATTTCCACAATTCTTCATCAGTAAATTCATTGCAATGTCGCTTTTCAGGTTCTGCTCTATACTTAGAAGTAGGTGTACCAGGGTCAGGAATAGCTAGATACTTGGACATATCAAGGTTAGTGTGGTCTATGTAAACTTCCAATTTTCCAAACAACCTCGAAAGATCATACATCCTATTGCATTCCCAATCACAGTCTAATCTTACTAAACCCTTATCTAAATCACTATGTGGCATTTTGTAGTAAAGACCAAAAACATGTGCACATTGAGTTCTTTCCTTCAATAATGTTGTCAGATCTTTGAGTGACAGCCTAGCAATATACACATTCAAAATAACACCATTCTCGTACCTTAACGGATCTTCATAGAAAATGCCATCATTCCAGACATCTAATTCAATCCCATTTGGTCCAGGTATCACCATTCTATAAACGAATCAATTGCAAATTAGGGTTTGGAAAAAAAAGCAAAAGATTTGTAATAACGCAATGAAATTAAACGTATATTATGAAATCATACCTTAGAAAGCCTTCAATTTGTAACTAACGTGACTGCTTGTAGGTTGATTGAAAATTTTAGGGTTACAATAATTGGGGGAAATTGTTGAAGATATGGGTTATAAAAGCGGGAAAAATGAATAAAATAATGAAAGTAACGGTGAAACGGGTCAACTAACGGAGGTTTGTAATATTATAATGGAGTCAAGTCAACTTGTATTGCCAACTCAGTTAAAATACTTGCCACGTAGATCGGGTACACAACATAGTCAAGATTAGTAAGTTTATGTATTCTTTTGCGAGATTAATAGTTCATTGTACAACTTAGTATATGGTGTCAAGTTGGATACATTTACATATCATTATCCCAATTTTAAATACACAAAATTAATTAAGGTCAATTCCAAATTTTAAGAGTAAAAGTTATATTGTACTCCCTCCGTCCCTAAATAAATGTCCAGTATTGACTTTTAAAGTCTTTTCTTTTCAACTTTGACCTTAAATTATTTCATTTGTGTTATGTAATCATTAATGAAAATTATACCAATGAAAATACGTTTAAAACCCAATCCATTTATATATTTTGCATCAAGTATTACATAACACAAATAAAATAACTTAAGGTCAAAGTTAAAAATAGAAGACTTTAAAAGTCAATAGTGGACACTTATTTAGGGACGGATGGAGTAATTTTGTGGGGAGGGGATCTAATGAGAAGAATAATTAAAAAAGAAGGATGAGAAGTAATTCTAGCCTCAAATTTTAAATTGTGAGGGAAAATTTGAAGGAAGATGCATCCATTTTTATAGCTGTATCTAGAATGTGTGGTTGTGATTACTTCTCAATCTTTTCATTTTAATTATTCTCTCATTTATCCTAATTTTTAATTTTGTGTCACTCGTTGACATGTCCATTGTAACGTAAAAACATAGAATTTATAGCTGGATTGTTTAATTAATTAAAAGAAAAGAAAATTTAGGGCATGTTTGGTATGAGGTAATCACAATCAAGTAATGGATTAAATGCTATTAATTGTTGTTTTATTTTAATTTTAGCAATCAAGTAATGGATTGAGGAATGAAAATTCATTCCACATGTAAACCGTGTCTTTTCTGATAATATTTCATGGTTTCCTGACAAAGTGGGCCTTCAAAGTACTTTTCACATTTTTATTTAAATCGTGATTGGCTAGAAGTTATGGACCACTGTCCTTTTTTCCTTTTTAAACATTTTTATTTTTATTTTTTATTTACTAAATAATACATATAATATATTTTCTCTCTCTTATACTTTTTCTCAAACATTTCCCCAATCTTTCAAACCATTCCCAAATCCTAATACCATTTGTGAACCAAACGCACCCTTAATGTGTTTCAATCCAAACACCCCTTTTAAAGCAGTTGGTTAAGTACCAACTAAATTGTCTACTTTCAGTCCCTCAAGTTATAGTAGTTTACATAAACTACCCTGAACTCTTATTGACTATTCAATACCGACTTTAACAATTTATATGAATACAGTCCTATAAAAAGTTTCATAGATTCTGATCTCATTTATCCATCATCATTAAATAGAAATATTGTTGGTGGTATATAGATCAATGGGTGGGCTAATTAGCATTATCCGGGTGCACAAATGCTTATCAACTTTTAGAGTGTTTTAAAGCAATTGGCGACTAACGTTTAACGTTTAAAATATAAAAGCTTGTTTGACAAGTTGCGTGAAGCGTTTTGAATTTTGTTTAAAATCTAGTAAACACCGAGTATTATTTTCTGCTAATGCTTCTTCTTGTTATCACTAATTTTACCAAACAATTGATGATGTTTGAGATTATTGTTAGAAAGAAAGTATTGGTGACAAATATTTGTTAATTAAATTATATTTTAATCAACTCCAAAGTTAATCGCATTTCATAACTATATATTATTAACCCAGTCCATTACATATCCAAACTAATTTTTATAAAAAAATATTAGTAATTGTTTCGAAAAGTACAAATTAAGCCTCTAGCTCTATATATACATCATTCTGATTAGCCCTTATATTTTTCAAATCAAACGGTCAACTTTTTCAACATAAACAACAAAACCCTTTTCACCTTCTTCTTCATTCATCATTATCTCTGTGATCACTCGATCAAAACCCTAATCCAAGATTCAACCTTTTTACAAAAAGATTAATAAAAAAGATTCAACCATGCTGGCTGATTCTCTAAAGTCACAAGAACCCTCAGAAATCGACCCACCAAAAGCCGACAAAAAAAACACCATTACTGCTTCTACCAGTTCTACAACAGAATCACCATCCCTTAATGTGCCACTCGAACTCCCTCAACTACCAATCCCACAAGAAAACAATGACGAGAATACGGCTTCAAGAACCATCAACATATGGAGTAAAGAACACGAGATCAATGTGTTGAGATGCATTCTTGAATACTACAGCGTAAACGGAAAGTACCCATTTGTTGATAATGAAAACATGCAAAAGTTTTATCAAGAGTGGATTGAATGGCGTGGGGTTTATGTAGATGAAGATGTGTTTTTTAACAAAATGGTTGAATTGCCTGAACGATTTCATGTGCACAAACAGATGGTTAGTTCGGGACAGAATGTAGTTGCTTCTATGGAGAGTAATGATCTGCAGATTTATCAGTTGTCGAATTTGATTTGGGGACAAGAAGACGAAGACGACGATGATGAAGATGATGATCCCGTTTTGACCAAATTCTTAAATGACGTGTTGGAAGATTAGTAAGGGTTGGATTTGAGTATTCGAGTTTATCGTTTTTTGGGTTTTTGAAGTTGCATTAGATTAATCAAGATCGTTATTATGGTTTAGTTTACTTTTAGAAAATTTGTTTCAAGTTCAGATGTGTGCAGTTTTTTTGTAGATTGTGTTTAAGAAAGTCAAAGGTTCAAATTGACTTTCTTTCATATGTTATTCAGTACATTCATGTTTTTATAAGAGGTTGATTTGATTTTCATGTCAATGTTGATGAATTAGTTATTTTTCTACTGTCGTGTTGATGATTAGTTATTGTTTTTACTGTATACTTGATGAATTGTATGTTGACTTTTGGACGAAAATGTTGCAGTGGTCAAGAAGAAGAATGTACAGATGTGAATTTTAATGTCATGGAAAACTAGGAATCACGAAGTCACGATAAAAGTGGTTAATCTGTATTGCGTCGAATTGGCCTCATACAAAAAGATTTTACCAACATGAGAACTTTTACATTACGGTAAGATAGATACTAAACGGGCAAAATGATCAAGTGTGGGTTGGGTAAAGTTAACTAATTATGGAGTCAATCAAGTTCATGTTCTTTGCTCAGAAATTATGATCATATCAAACAGGTAATTTTTCAAGTGGGTCGTTTAAGTGGGTTGAAATGTTGTACTAATCCACCAATATCATTTTATTCACTTTTAGTTTATAAACAAGAATGTATTATTTATGTTTTATGAGGAGTTTATATTAAAAGGGTTATAAGTGCAAATATTTCATCTTCAAACCCCTAATAAAAAATATAATTCAACATGGATGATCCTTCACAATCAGAACAGCACTCAGATGATCATCCTGGTTCAGCGTCTCGCCCTGAGTCGGGTTCTGGTTCTAAAAGTTCAACCGGAACATCATCTCCATCTGTCGGAAACAGTCCACAAAATGTGACGAATCTACCAAACCCCCAAACCGAATCTTCAACCCGAAAAAGAAAAGAAAGTATGGACGATACGGCAACAACCAGTGCTAACAGAGAAGGTAAATCAGATGAGATAGGTCTTTTAATGGATCTTTATGCCCTACACAGCAAAACTGGATGATACAAATCATTATCGGGAGAAACAGATTTATTATAAGTATTGGATTGAAGAAGAAGGAAGTTATGGGAGTAAAAAATAATTGGATAAAGAAAGTTGATGAATTGCAAGCAAGATTCTTGAAAAATATGGATAAGAACGTCGAAGGTCCGAGTGATGGTGTTGACATCGAGATCCTTAGAGTGTCTTGGGGTGAGGAGATTGAATCAGATCAAGATCAATATTCTGAAGATTTATCCGATGAAGATGATGTTGGGTGGTGTTTCCCAGGGGGAAGACAATCAAGACAATCAATAGCCTAACTAAATTACCAATGAATGGCTACCGGATATCACTTGGAATCATGTAATCACTTTCCAAAGTAAATTATTCGACCCTAATGCCTGGGTATCACGAATATCTACTTGGATAAGAACAAATATATGTTATTGAATTAGGCACAAATCAATAACCCTTTGCGTATAAGTGTTATGTGTTTAGTGTTGTCTCTCATCATGCAATTGTGTTTGATCTCGTATTTATACGCAAGATCACTCAACCCTAGTCAATGGAATTATGAGTGATTAACGGCCCATTAATCACTACATAATTAGCCTCCATAATAATAAGAATTAGTGGTTACATGACCAATTAAACGTGGTCATTAATGCAGCTTTAACTGCCACTTGAATAGGTCAAAGCCGTTACAAGTTTGTTATGATTCAGTCTCAGCCAGTTGTAACACTCACTGATGAGCTAGTTCCTGAGGATTGCTCCCTGAGTATGTTCACTGAGAGGTTCACTCCCTGAAGACATGAACTCTCTGATAAAACAACTCCCTGATGAGATCCTTCAGCCTGAGCTGAACTCATCAAATGATGAATACCGTTCAGTCCAGAATGTCACTCACTGACGAGTGCACTCACTGAACTTCATCAGGAACCATACTTAACCACTATCAGAGTCAGGGTGTTCAGGGACCTTATGGGCGTACACTCCGTACCTCCTGACCCATTACCAGGTGTGAACTGATCCCTCAAGTGCACTAAATTTTCCAACAATCCTCCCCAAATTTAGTTCACTTCCTTTGCATGAAAATTAAACATTAAACAAAACAAGTGCATAAACGAAAATATCCTGAGGATTGAATTTCCATCTTAGTACATTACACGTTCAAATATTCGAGAATCAGGGTGTTCTAAGAATTGAACCCTTCAACCCATTTGAATACCTGAAGATAAAATACACACAAGTTTTCAAACACTTAAACGCTCCTGACACTTTACAAGCCATGTGTCCATATCCAATTCATAAATGTTGTAAGAGCCAAAAGTCCTAAGCTCCCTGAAGCGGCAAAACTTCAACATTCACATAGGTGGTTCCTCTTTATTCATGCTCCTGCCAAGCATTTTTTTTTCCAAAGAAATTAACCATTAAGAAGTAAAAGCTTCATCCTCCTTTCCAGCAGGTTCCGAGCACAAACCTTGGGATGATTGAGAAACATGTGCTCCAGTCCACTGAATGTTCAGCTTTCCACATTGAACTCAGCTCCAAAGTTTCCTCAGGAGGGAGTTGGGTGTCTTAGCATTCAGTGACTAAGTTGGACTTAAACCCATCCCTTTAGCAGACTTTATAACCAAGTCTCTAGCCAATCCCTTCGTCAAGTGATCAGCTAAGTTTTGTTGAGATCTAACAAACTCTATAGAAACCACCCCATTCATGATAAGTTCACGAATCATGCTATGCCTGACACCTAAGTGTCTAGACTTCCCATTGTACATCTGGCTATAAGCCTTTGCCAATGTAGCAGTACTATCACAACGGATAGAAATAGGTGCTATAGGTTTAGGCCACAATGGAATCTCAAGAAGCAAGTTTTTCAACCATTCAGCTTCTTTACCAGCAGCTGCTAAAGCCACAAATTCAGATTCCATTGTTGAACTGGTGATACAAGTTTGCTTCTTGGATGCCCAAGAAATTGCACCTCCACCAAGTAGGAATACCCAGCCACTGGTAGACGAATTGTCTTCAGTGTTACTGATCCAACTTGCATCAGTGTATCCTTCTAATACTAAAGGATAACCAGTATATGAGAGACTATAATCCATAGTTCTCTTCAAATACTTCAGTACCCTCTGAATTGCTTGCCAATGTTGAGCACTAGGATTACTAGTATACCTGCTCAGTTTTCCTACTGCAAAAGCAATATCAGGCCTGGTACAAGTCATGGCATACATCAGGCAGCCAATCACCCTAGAATACTCAAGTTGAGATACAGCTTTGCCAGTATTAGGCATTAGCTTCTCAGTGGTATCCATAGGTGTACTCACTGGAGTACAGTCAGAGTGGTTGAATTTCTTCAGTACCTTCGCAATATAATGAGATTGAGTGATAGAAATTCCCTTACTCTCATGGTTGATCCTTATACCAAGGATAACATCTGCCTCCCCCATGTCTTTCATAGAGAACCTTGATGACAAAAATTCCTTTGTCAAGTCAACTTGATTTTGGTCAGTGCCAAAGATCAGCATGTCATCAACATATAGACAAATGATGACTCCTTTACCAGATTCATCAAATTTGCTATACACACATTTGTCAGACTGGTTAAGTAAATAACCACTAGACAAAACCACTTCATCAAATTTTTGATGCCATTGCTTAGGTGCCTGCTTCAGTCCATATAAGGACTTAATCAGTTTACACACCTTGTTTTCATTGCCAGGCATGATGAAGCCCTGAGGTTGGTTCATATAAACCTCCTCATCCAATTCACCATTTAAGAAGGCTGTCTTCACATCCATCTGATGAATAATCAGATTGTGAATTGATGCCAAAGCAATCAACAATCTTATGGTACTGATACGAGCCACAGGGGCATAAGTATCAAAGTAATCAATCCCTGAATTTTGTTTAAAGCCCTGAATGACTAGTCTAGCCTTGAACTTTTCAATAGTTCCATCTACCTTCATTTTCCTTTTGAAAATCCATTTGCAACCCAAAGATTTGCAACCAGGTGGTAGATCAGCCAACACCCAAGTGTTATTGCCCATAATGGAGTCCATCTCATCATTTATTGCTTCTTTCCAGAAAGCAACATCCTGAGACTTCATTGCTTCATCAAATGTCTTGGGGTCATCCTCAACATTAAAGCAATAGGAGTGTTGGTCAGAGACCTCATCCCTTGTTCCTTCAATTAAGTATAATTGAAACTCAGGTCCAAAAGACTTTGGAGTCCTGATCCGTTTGCTCTTTATGAGCTCAGGTTCAGGTTCCTAAACCACAATCTCATCAGGGACCTCTGATAGTAATTCATCAGGGACCTCTGATACACCAATGCCATTGGTTCCATTAGGAATCCTTTGACTTGGTCTTGGGACTGATGAGAATCTATTCTCATCAAAGATAGCATCCCTTGATTCAATTATTGAATTAATTGAAACAAATTCATTAGGTTCAATAACATAGAACCTATATGCCTTGGAATGCTCAGCATATCCAACAAAGATGCATTCAATGCCTCTTTCACCCAAAGTTTTCATCTTTGGATCAGGGAGTCTTACAACTACCCTACAACCCCAGACCCTGAGATAGTTCAGGTTGGGTTTCCTTTTAGTCCAGAGTTCATAAGGGGTAACCTTGTTCCTTTTGTTGGGAACCCTATTTAATAAATAGTAAGCTGTTAACATAGCTTCACCCCAAAACCCTTGACTCAGTCCTGAGAAGGACAACATGGAATTAACCATCTCCTTCAGCACCCGGTTTTTCCTTTCAGAGATACCATTTTGCTGAGGAGTATAGGGAGCAGTCGTTTCATGGATTATACCAACAGACTCAAAATACTGAGTATCCATGTTCTCACCTCCCCTATCAGTCCTTAATCTTTTGATCAGGGACCCAAGTTGTAATTCAACTTCAGTTTTAAATACCTTGAATTTATCTAATGCTTCATCCTTAGTATGTAACAGATAGACATAACAAAACCTAGAAGCATCATCAATAAATGTCACGAAGTACTTTTTATTCCCCAAAGAGGGAGTGGCATGCAAATCACACAGGTCACTGTGTATTAGCTCTAAGAGCTCAGTCTCACGTTTTACACCTTGAAAAGGTTTCTTAGTTATTTTGGTCAACATGCAAGTCTTACACTTTTCAGTATCCATATCAAATGCTAGGATTAACCCATCCTTAGACATATCTTGCATCCTTTTATAGTGTACATGGCCAAGTCTAGCATGCCAGAGGGTAGAGTCATTCATTTTAGAGGTTGACATAAAGGCTGAATTAACAACATCAGTGACAATATTAAGTCTAAACATTTGATTACACAAATAGCCAAAACTAATAAACACACCATGTTTAGACAATATAAATTTATCAGATTCAATAACTTGTTTATATCCATGATTATTCAAAACACTACTTGAAACCAAGTTCTTCCTTATATCAGGAACATGAATAACATTAAACAAAGTTACAATCTTTCCAGAACTAAAACTAAGATCCACACAACCACGACCATGCCAGGGCTATTGACTCATTTCCCATGTGAAGAATAGAACCGTCATTCAGTGACTCATACGTCTTGAACCAGTGTCTATCTTTGCACACATGAACTGTTGCTCCAGAGTCAACCCACCACGCAACATCATCATCCTGCACATAGTTAGATTCAGATACATATGTAACATAATAAACCTGAAAAGATTTATTAAACATATTCTGACCTTTCAGTGAGTTGGTAGAACCCCCACTCCCTGAACCACTAGTGCTTGAACCATTGGCTTTACCACCAACCTTAACACCTTTGCAATCCCTTTTAATGTGACCAGATTTGCCACATTTCCAACAAGTAGGTGTTTCCTTCTTGCTTGGATTAGCCCTTGTGTTATCATGATGTTTACGTTTGCCCTTGTTGTCATTGTACTTGGTGGAGTTGTTATGTTCCACCATACTGACAACAGATGCACCAGTAGCTTTGCTACTATTTGGCTTGTCACTATCCTGCGCCCTGAGGGATTCCTCAATACGCAGATGACTACCCAACTGAACAAGAGTCAGTTCTTCCTTCTTATGTTTCAATGTATGCTTGAAATATTTCCAAGAAGGTGGTAGTTTGTCAATGATACAAGAGACTGAAATAGCCTCATCCATGTTCATTTTATGTTGTGTAAACCTTCCAAGTATACCAAGAAGTTCATTGTATTGTTCCATAACTGGTCTTGAATAAGTCATTTTGTAATTTGTGAAATTACTTACAAGAAACTTCTTACTTGATGCATCCTCAGCCATATATTTGGCATCCAAGGAATCCCATAGTTCTTTGGAAGATTCAACATTCTGATAAATATCAAAGAGAGAATCAGACATACCATTTAGGATTAAACCTCTGCAAATGTAATCATCATTCTCCCATTTGCTCCTCTTCCTTATTTGTTCCACAGTTGCATCATCACCATCTTCAGGAATAGGAGTGCTCAGAACATACACCACACTCATGCTTGAAAGCAAGAAGTGCATCTTCTTCTGCCATCGTCTAAAATCTACCCCTTCAAACTTATCAAGCTTGGCAAAGTTTGAGGCCATATGTTTCATAGCAGCAGCAGCCATTGATTATCACAAACTAGTTTACTTTGATTGTTGGGTGGTGTTTCCCAGAATAGGGTGAAGACAATCAATAGCCTAACTAATTACCAATGAATGGTTACCGGATATCACTTGGAATCGTGTAATCACTTTCCAAAGTAAACTATTTGACCCTAATGCCTGGGTATCACGAATATCTACTTGGGATAAGACCAAATGTATGTTATTGAATTAGGCACAAATCAATAACCCTTTGCGTATAAGTGTTATGTGTTTACTGTTGTCTCTCATCATGCAATTGTGTTTGATCTCGTATTTATATGCAAGATCACTCAACCCTAGTCAATGGAATTATGAGTGATTAACGGCCCATTAATCACTACATAATTAGCCTCCATAATAATAGGAATTAGTGGTTACATGACCAATTAAACGTGGTCATTAATGCAGCTTTAACTGCCACTTGAATAGGTCAAAGCCGTTACAAGTTTGTTATGATTCAGTCTCAGCCAGTTGTAATACTCACTAATGAGCTAGTTCCTGAGGATTGCTCCCTGAGTATGTTCACTGAGAGGTTCACTCCCTGAAGACATGAACTCTCTGATAAAACAACTCCCTGATGAGATCCTTCAGCCTGAGCTGAACTCATCAGATGATGAATACCGTTCAGTCCAGAATGTCACTCACTGACGAGTGCACTCACTGAACTTCATCAGGAACCATACTTAACCACTATCAGAGTCAGGGTGTTCAGGGACCTTATGGGCGTACACTCCGTACCTCCTGACCCATTACCAGGTGTGAACTGATCCCTTAAGTGCACTAAATTTTCCAACAGATGATGTCGATGGTGATGATCATGTTGATGCTAATATTCAATATGCCAAAAGATTCCCGGTCTAAAGGAAATGAAGATGGGTCTTCGAGTACTTAAAACGGGTGTAATCTGTCTTTGCGTGTTGAGAAAATGGTTTATGAAGATGCATTGAATGATTCAAGATTTTTAAGGGTTTAGTCAGTAGGGTTTAAGAGTTTAGTTTGATTCAAATAGAAGTTTGACTTTGGGGTAGTCAAAGGGTTCAATTTTGACAAGTATGTTTGATGTTCATTTTTTGTATTTTGAGTCAATAAGAATCTAGTAAACAAGTTAGCTTATAAGATCATTAAATGTTTTGCTATATATAGATGAGTGGCCAGATATATTATTGGAAACTGTATATGGAACTATTTGACTTATAGATATTACAAAGTCCAAAATAGATGTGGTTCGTTGAACTTATGCAGTGAATTACTTTTATGAGATTGAATTTTTTTAGCTTTTTTGAGTGAGCATTAGGCACAAGTGCACAACTATAAAAACCACAAGTTTTTTACTAAACTTGCTCAGCAGTTATAAAATGGTTATGCAAATTCTTGAAATCCATTCATCATCTTTACTTACTAAACACAAGCCTGATGGCCTCTGCTGCTCTGCAACACCGTGGAATAGGATCATGCCGTTCGATACAAAATGAAGGCGGATCTTTAGTTTTTTAACTAAACGCGTACAATGTATCTTACATGGAGTCTGGCATTTAGGTTTTGTTGGAATATGTGAATCATAACAATTATACAAACATATAAACGAGTACATAAAAGCATAGCAGCAGAAAATATCATCTAAATACTAGTAATTAATTAAACAAAAAAAAAAGATATGCGTATCTTAGATTACTAGCTAAACAAGTAATCAAGTATTCAAGAACAAGTTAAACCCTAGTTAGAGTCTGATGAGGATGGACTAAAACATAAGTCGAATGGGGAAAAACACAAGCAAAAGTATGCTTGATCTCCGATCTTGTACACACGTATTACTAGCGTCTCAATGTGAAAAGCTAGGTTCTTATTCCACGAACAAACCAAACACTTTGTTGTGTATCTTGGATCAAAAATCCCAAGGGATTGGGTGTGGTCGATCGGCAATACACAAGAGAGGAAGAGAGGAGAGAAATTTGGCTTGCTAGGGAATCAAGAGATGAGAATTATGAATACAAGGGTTTGTATTTATAGAGTTCTCAAACTTTCTCTCCAAGCTAGGGCAAAAAGACCTCCCCCCTATGGGTCGGCCGAGTTTTGCAAGCCCAAGGGGTTCCTTGTCTTGTATTTACATCTCAAGTCCTTTAACTTAATATTTAACGACCGTTAACAAACCCCGTTAAATACTAACGACCGTTAAGTGTTCATTTCGTGAAATTAATAATTAAATCATATCTTAATATATTAATTATTAAAACATTGAAACTCATATGTAATGTGTGCAATCCCGAAGTCTCGTGTTCGAAACTAGTCATACGTATATTAATTTATATCTATAACTCTAACAGCTCCCACTTGAATATGCATTAATATAGTAATGACATTGGTTAGTCTAGCTTAACACCCCAAATGCCCCCAGATCGACGCTGAGTATGGTTTCCTGGAAAAAACCTTGTGATGATTCATCATCATACTTATCATTTTGTTTCTAATACCGTGTTAATATGAATATGGATCTAAGTCATTCCATAATTAACAGTTCTGTTTCTCGTTATTAATAATTGATCAAGATTACCAAATCATCTGAACGTATTCCAGATAGATATTGGGCGTGCGCACGCAAACATCTTGTCAACCCTACGAGTGGCCAACCAGTATTATACTTCAAAACAAATTTGAAGGAACAAATCATTTCTTGACTACGAGCATAACCCTTGAACTTCGCATCACCTTCGAAAATAGCCCTTATAACTATCAGTTACGGATAGCGTTAGACTATCTTACAGAAAATGAGCTACATCCGCAGCTGTTATCTGGTATCTCAAGTCTGAGGATAAATATTTATGATTTACTTTATTGACTAAGATCCATAAAGTACAATCATGTGGTTGGGATCTGTCCACATATTCAATTTATCCATTATTGAATATCATGTGAATTTGGCATGTCAACGCATCAATATACGTAAGTATATTATACCAAAACTCAGATTTGTCTTAATTCAATAATACTCCCATATTATTGATCGACAACGGACTATTTAGAATAACTTTAGTTATTCACGGATTTAAACATGCAAATATAGGATACAATATTATAAATGAGAATAAACATAACAAAATATTTTATTCCATTAAAATAATAATTGTTTACATTATCCTTTATCCAAATATTAACCACAGATTTACATGAAACAATCAGCTAAACGAAGACCAATTCCATTGGCATGTTGAGTAAGCTTTGCCTTAGGTAAAGCCTTCGTAAAGGGATCAGCTAGATTGTCATCTGTGTGAACTCTGAGTAAATTGATCTCTCCTATTTTGACTTGTTCTCGAACATAGTGATATCTTCTAGGAAAGTGTCTGGTGCCCTTCATGACTCTAGGTTCATTGGCGAATGTGATTGCGGCAGAATTGTCACAATACACATTAATAGGTAATTCAATTAACGGCATAACTCCAAGATCCGAAATGAATTTCTTTATCCAAACAGCTTCCATCGCAGCTTCCGATGCAGAAATATACTCAGATTCTGTTGCAGACATAGTTATCGTACTCTACTTCTTTCTCTTCTAGTCTACAACTCCTCCATTGATGACAAAGACATAACCCGTCTGAGACTTTGTATCATCTTTATCATTTTGAAAGCACGCATCGCAGAAACCTGTAACATCAAGCTCTGCATCTGGATTTCCCCCATACACTAGAAACATTTCTTTTGTATTCCTCAAATACTTAAGAATGTTCTTAACAGCATGCCAGTGAAGTTCACCTGGGTTCTGTTGATAACGACTGGTCAAATTTTTGTGCACACGCCACATCTGGCCTTGTGCATCTCACTGCATACATGATAGATCCTACTGCCGAAGCATATGGAACTTTCTTCATGTAAGCTATCTCTTCAGGAGTGGAAGCACATAGTTTACTACTTAAGCCATGTTCTACTTGCATTGGCAAATATCCTTTCTTGGAATTTTGCATATTGAATCTCTTCAATATCTTATCAATGTAAGCACTTAGGCTTAATCCAATCAACCGCTTAGATCTATCTCTGTAGATCTTGATTCCAAGGATGTATGCTGCTTCTCCTAAATCCTTCATAGAAAAACATTTACCTAGATAAGACTTAACTTCATTAAGACTTGGTATATGATTTCCCATGATCAATATGTCATCTACATACATGATAAGAAAAGTAGTATTACTCCCACTAGCTTTGTGGTATACACATGGCTCATCAAGATTTTGAGTAAATCCAAACCTTTTGATTTCCTCATCAAATCTTTTATTCCATTGCATCGATGCCTGCTTCAATCCATAAATGGATCTTTGAAGCTTGCATACACGCTTAGGAAATTGTGGATTCACAAACCCCTCAGGCTGCGCCATATAGATGTCTTTATCTAAGCGACCATTCAGGAAGGCGGTTTTGACATCCATCTGCCAAATATCATAGTCATAGTAAGCTGCTATGGCTATGAGAATCCTAATATCTCTAATGTCAGCTATAGGAGAAAGGTCTCCTCATAGTCAACACCATATGTTTGGGTAAAGCCTTTAGCCACAAAACGAGCTTTATAGGTGTGTACATTACCATCCATGTCCGTTTTCTTCTTGAAGAGCCACTTACTCCCAACTACCTTAGCATTGGGAGGAAGGTCTACTTCAATCCAAACTTCGTTGTCTCTTATGGATTGCATTTCCCCATTCATAGCAACCTGCCATTTATCCTTTTCAGGACTATTAATGGCAGCCCTATAACTAGTTGGTTCATCAAGATCCCCTAGTATAGTTTCCTCACACTCTACGTTAAGACATAGACGTTCAGGAGCTTTTACAGATCTTCTAGATCTGCGAATGGGAACCACTTCAACTTCAGGTGGAGGACCTAAACTTTCAGGTTCCACAGGAAGTGTGCTAGTGTTTTCAGAAGGTAACGTATCTTCTTGATCATTTTCAAGATCATAAACTCTCCCACTGAATTCTTGAGATATTAGATTCTCCCCAAGGAATTCTCTATACCTAGCCACAATAACTTTATTATCTGGTTGAAAGTAAAAGTAGTAACCCTTTCTTTCCTTAGGGTATCCTACGAAGATACACTTAAGAGATCTTTGTTGGAGTTTATCTGGTGAGTCACATTTAACAAACGCCTCTGATGTGTTGTGTCATGTACAAGTTTTAAAAATTTATATAACATGATTTATCCAATTCTCTAATTAACACATACGAGCAAGTATACTCGTCCGTGGTAGTAAAGGTGGGTAAGTCGAGGTCATCCTAAGGGACTTGTTATTAGAACTAGGAAAATAAGTTTAAACAAAAAGGTTGTCAACCCAATTTGGTGAAAATTCGTAAGCAAGTAAAATCCAATCAATCAAAAACATATACTTGTGTGTAATTCCTTAACTAATTGTATAGAGTAATCTACAAAGTTGGGTGTAACTTATAGTGATGCACAACTTAATATGAATGACTCACAATCAATGGTTTATCTCTTGAAAATCATTTCTAAGAATTCAATCTCCTAGTTATTTCCTTTCGGCCTTTTTAACTATTATGACAATTCTATTAAACTCGTGGTTGTTTGAAAATCATTCCTTATCCTATGAATTCTTACGAATCCTTTCGGCCCTTTCTCGTGATGAAGTCTTTTCCAAATCCATTTTAATGAGTTAACATGGTGCTTGTCACACACCATATTCCATAATAATTCGTGCACTAACGTTTTGAAATAAAAACATAAAGAAAATCCTTTCGGCCCTTTTTATTCTTTAAAATTGTTTTTACCAACACATTAAGCAAGATTAGATTGTATTTCAACAAACTCATAAAACAAGATATGTTTTCATGCATCACTGAGAATACTCTAACAATTGTTACATCATACACACAAGTATACCAAAAATCACTCCATATCAAACATAATCAAACACAAGTAACAAATCATTCTTTCATTCAACTTAAAGTAAAAGTAGTTCATAGTAACTTAAACAAGAAATACCTAATTTTGGAATTACAAGAACTAGAATTGTGGAACTATAGCAACCACACTCCTCCAATCACCTATTACTACTCGTAAACAACTCCACACTTGAACCAAACTATTAAGACTTTAACTCAAAGTAACTGGACGTTTTTCACAGCAATTACAAGCTTTCGGGCAAAGAAAAGTAGTTAGTAAGGACTTGGTGTAAGCCTTTACTAGGTTTTAGGGTTGTCATACTTTGTAAACTAACCTAATGTCCTATATATAAGTAAAGGAACACTTCTTCTTCAAGTAAAAAGTCCTCCCACAGTAAATAAGTAGGAAATGATAAGCCACCATGATTATGGGGCTTAAATTTGTCATTAAATAGAACTTTGTAACAGCAGTCTCCTCCAAACGATCGGTATTGGGCTCCAACCGATTGGTTGGAGCACTCGGTAAAATCCAACGTTTCCCATCGGAATCGGATGCGGGCACCATCCGATCGGATGGGACCTCCTGCCACACACAACTTTTGATTTTCTTTTCTTTTCTTGTCGCGTGCTTGATCCTTTGTTGTGGCACTAATTTCTCCCATAGAACTTGATCTTTTCTTGATATTTGAACATAGAAATCTCGACATTATCAAATTCTTGAGTTCTCGTGTGGGTTCTCTCTTATTTCCATCTCGGGAATCTTCCAATGTACATAATCACTTCAATTCTTTATCTTTTCACCATCTTTTCATGTACTTGGCTATATTCACTTGCATATACACTTTTTCACGATTAAGTAACAAATACACACAAATATAACCAAATATAATGCACAAAACTAATGATAACGCAACTAAAAACATGCTCATTCTGAGCGTTATCAAATTCCTCCACACTTGAGTTTTGCTCGCCCTCGAGCAAGTCTAGTATTTAGAAAAACATGAATCCAATGGTATTGTTATCATGATTCCAAAAATCCATCAACTATTCCAAAGGAACAATTGTTACTTTAAATTTCAATGTGAAAAATTCTTTAAAACCTAAACAAGTTAATCTCGAGCTTGATAACATAACTAAACACCTCACAAAGGAATTTTTAAATTCACTCAACACTCTAGGGATAGATTGATTAGTAAATCACTCATTGCTCAGTCATGATTCATGCGTCTTACCATAAGCTTGTACGAGTATCAAAACAACAAAATAAATCATCAAAGAGGTCTTTTATTCGGGTTTAAGGTTAAGGGTTAAAGTTACCTGGCTAGTGTGCAAATATTTCATACTAGAATTGACCGGATCTACACACACTCCTTGTGTTAGATGTGATACGTAGAATTATACTTAGTCTAGCACGCGGAATTTACTAGCTAGCACTTAGAGGATCTTATGTGTTTTGTATGAATTGAATAAACAAAGAAACACAGAATAAATAACTTCCAACGATTCAATATTATTAGCAAATAATATGAGTGATCTTCCTATCACTAGGGTTTACAACCTTGAATCTTTCTAATACGTATATGTGTTGTGTATGCGTTCGTGTATCTTCTATCTAAACCTTAACCTAGGCAATCCTTTTATAGACCAAGGATTCCTGTACAAGATAACTATCAATCTATTCTTATACGATATACACAATATATTTTCCATAATTATCTACTTTACATAAATCATAAACAGTCTTAACTCTTCTCTCAGCAGTCTTAACTGCTCATGTCTTCAACACTCTTCAGTAGTCTTAACTTTAATCTTCAACAGTCCTAATTGTTACCTCCAACAGTCTTAACTGCTTAAGCTTAATTCCTAACAATCCTCCCCTAAACTTATGATTTCACTCCAATCATTAAGTTTCTTCAAATTAAGCTTCTTCTTCTTAATGCTGAAAATTCTTTCAAATACCCATCAAGCAAATCTCTTCGATCTAGCTTTTACTTCTTGTGTAAGGTTGAATATCTTCGTTACCAGCATATTAGCCATCTCAGACTCTTCATTAGCTTCTAGTTTAGTAAATACCAGCATTATCAAAACACCTGGTCTGAGTGGATAATTCTTTTCAACCAGCATATATATCTCTATTCTTTCCTTTGTAGATATTCTGTGTACTCCACATGTACCAAATAACTTCCAAGGGATATCCTTGACTGAGCTTGAAATCTCCAAATCGATTCTCCACCATCCGGTTCATATATTCTCTTCAATTGAACCCATAGTTCTTTGTCTTTATCTTCAACTGGATCAATATCTCTGAACTTCTCTTTCACTAAACTCCAAAGCTGATTTAGATCTTCTCTGTCAAAGTCTTTAAGCAAATCTTCAAACAACTTATATCTTTCAGAAATATCTCCAAGTCTAATAATTTTCCATCCCTTCATCCTACCATTAGTAAACACTTCCCAGTCAAGAATTGGATGTTTGACCTGCAAAGGTTTAATGTAAGAATACTCTGGAATAATCACCATCATGCTTTTGATCTTCTCATCAGTTAATCCTTCTTCATCAGACTTTTGTTTCTTAGCAACTTCTGATTCCATAGACTCTGCTTCCCTCTTCTTACCTATTTTGACACTTCTTCTTGGAGAATTCAAAATAGCATAAGTTTCACAGAATTCTTCTTCATCAACTTCATTTGATCTTTTTCTTTCCACGAATTCAGCTATATTCCTTATATCATCAGCAGCCAATTTCCTTGCAAATTCTTCATCATGATCCATCTGAGCTTCCTTTTCAGCCAAATCTTCTTCTAACATTTGCCTTGCAACCTCTGCATCATGATCTATCTGTTCTTTAGTTTTTGGTTTCAACCTTTTAAGCCTTTCAAGTTCTTGAACAGCAGCCACTTCTTCAGATGTCATAGGATTCTTTCCTTTATCTGCTCTTCTCTTGAAATCTTTTTCATCAGAAGTTTCTTCAGTTGGAACTGCTTGTTGTTCTTTCTCAGCAGTTTGAACTGTTACTTGTTCTGTCTCTTGCTCTGTCTCAGCAGTTTGAACTGCTTCTTCATTAGGAACTGCTTAATGTGTCTCAGCTGTTTCTTCATGAACATGACCAGAACCTGAACCAATATCAAAACCTTGATCTTGTTCAGAACCTTCTTCATACCTCCCCTGAGATCCTGATCTATCCTTATCTTCAAATTTCCTCTCTTTACCAGATTTCCAAACCTGTTTGGAAGAATTTTCATCATCCCCTTCAGAGCCATCTGAATCATCATCATCATAATCATCATCCAATACCACTCTTGCCCTTTTCTTCTTCAACTGTTCTTCAAGTTTCTTCACCCTTTTTGTTAGCTTTGTATAAACTTTGGCAAAAGTCTCCTTGTGAGCTTTGAATTCCTCCTTGGTTTGCTTTAGCTCCTTCTCCAAAGTATCAACCTTGTTTACTAACTTGGTACATAAAGCCGTCAATTCAGTTTGTGAAGAACTACCCTCATCACTTCTAGCTGTATTACCTGCTATGAGAGGTGAATCTTTGGGCAAGGATTCAGTCACAACCCTAGTTAGACTAGGTTTAGACCTTCTCCTATAAGTGATAGGTGGTTGTTGGGTTGTTTCAAATACTTGAGTGGATGTGTGATGGGGATCAGTTGGAACTGCTGAACCTTCACCCAACTCAGTTTGAATCATTTGAGGAAACAATGGAACTGGTTCCCCTTGAAAAAGTTTACTAGCCATAGTCATATTTTGAAAAACCTTTGATTGTAGACTAGGCGTAGGAAAAATTTCAGTTGTTCTGTAAGCAGGTTTTTCTTTTTATTTAAAATTGTTTGAACAAACCTGGGATACATTAAAAACTTTGTTTTACTATCAACATTTGATGCCATACCCTCAAAAATATATTTTGAAAAGTTAAAAACCCTGTTTGTAGACAAACAAATGAGAGCAATAGCAATATTTGCTACTGAACATGTTCCAAATCAGTCTTTTTATTACTTAAACAACACAGAAGAGTATGAATCAAAAATCTCCATTGGGGTGAAAAAAACATGCCTTTTGAAAAGTCAATTTATGGTTCAGTTGTATTATACCCCATTTTTTCAAGTTCTTCCCAAATTTCAGTATTTAGCATAGTGTGGATACCATCTGAGTCATTTAATTTAAGATGTCTCCTAAGTATAGACTCGGTAACAACAAATTTAATGCCATCTACTTTAGTATGAATTTCTAAGTTTCCATCATCACTTGTTAAGATAGATGAATTCTGCAGAACTGTGTGATGTGCGAAACATAAAGAGTAGGAGAAACAGTTAGAGCATACCTTATGTGAGAGTGATTGAGAAAATCCACAATCTCATAAAATTTTGGCCCATCTCCTGCTTTGTTCTCTCTAAAAACGCAACCTGGTTTGTGACATTTAACAAACTCCAATCTTGCCATTCTTAGCAGTAAATATTAGTTAACAGTCATGAATAGTAATAATGTTGAGTGAAAAGATAGAAGATGAAAGTAATATTGAGAGTTTATGGAGAGAGTTAGGGTTTCAAGTTGACCGACTTAAAGAATATGGTAACTATTTATTTTAGTATAAGGATATAATAAAATAAAAGTTAAAAATATCTATAAGAGGATCCCTCGAAATCCGTAATTCATCTAGTAAAAATTGCAACAAACCACCAACGGCTAGTTTTTACCTCAAAATTAATTACCGACACGTCAGTCATAACGGCTAGTTGAACCGTACCAATATTTTGTACTAACCGTCTCAACTGTTGAAAAATTTTATTGAGCCGTCCAAACTTTTTGAAATAAGAATTTTAAAATAACATGGCTCATACATAGTTTTTAGCAAACTATCAGCTATCAACGGATTTGATATGTCTTTACCAATAGCCGTTGCTTTGGACTAGCCAAACTCTTCACATTAAGATATGGTGAGCTGATAACCATACAATTTTTGGTAAATTGTCAACCAGAAACGGATTTGATTAGTCTTTACCAGAAACCGTTTGCTCTGGACTAGTTGGTTCTTATGTGGATAATACATGGTGAACCAATTACCATTTGTTGTATGCAAGAATCACATACTAATCTCCAGAACACCATTTAGTCCAAAACATCAAGCATTCATAATCCCTTGGTGTTTTCTTTCCAATCCTGCAATTGTTAGTCCAAAAACAAAGAAACCAAATACAAGCATATGACTAACAATGCATATAACAAGAAAAATTAATTTTCTTGTCGAACCCAAGCCAAAACAGACTTAGGCTTTCCTCTAGCATCAACATAATTCATTCTTTTCAAAACAGTCTTAGCACCATTAGGTTGAATTGGTCTCCATACCCAACATGCTGAGGCATTCACCCCATTACCCATGTTTCCCTTAGCAGTGTTTTTATTCACACCAGTACCAATTACCCTGCTAGCAGTTGGAACTGCTGGCTTGGCAGTTGTTACCTTAGGTTTCCAAACTTGATTTTTTACCACTGCTTTCTGATGAAAGGGTCTATTAACAGTTTTTGGTGCTGATTTGGAAAACATTTTTGCACCTTGAACTGGTGGCCTTGAGTGAATTGGTCTTATAGGTTTGACTGTTGGAACTGCTGGTCTAGCAGTTGGAACTGCTCTAGGTCCAGACCTCAAAAGAACTGATCTGGGTATCATCTTATCATTCCTAGGAGGAGTTTTAGGTCTCTCTAGACACATGCTCTTGTTTGAATACCCTCTAACATACTTATCACAAAAAGCTGCAAGATGATCAAAACTACCACAAAAGTAATAAGCTTTCCTATAGCAAACAAAATCCTTTCCTAAAAGTTGGGGGGAAATTTTTGGTTTGGGTTATAAGTTGAGATGGGTTAATGAGGTTTAGGGGGAAAAAGGGTTTTATTTAATAGGTTAATATAAATTTATGAAGAAATTTATATTTGAATTTGAAATTGGGTGATAGGGGAAAGGTTGTGTAAGTAAAGTTTAAAAGGGAATTTTTTGTGGGTGATAGGATAGTTATTTATATGGGTATTATAGGAAGAGGGGTGGTTAATGGGGTTGGATGGTGGTTTGATTGGAAGGGGATTGGAGTTTAGGGGGGGTTTTTGGAAGATTGTTTGGGGTATTAGGTGTAAAGGTAATTAGGTAGGTTGGGGGTTAGAGATTGTAGGGGTTTAAATTTAAGGGTGGGTGATTGGGGATTTATAGAAGAGTGGAAGAAGTGTGAGGGTAAGGATTGATGGGGTTTTGGGGTGGAGAGAGTATTAGTTTTGAGAGGTTATTGGTGATTTATGATTTTTGTTTAAGGGGGGGGTTTTGGGTTTTTGGGGAAGGAGTTTTTATTTTAAAGAGATTTTTGATTTATTTTATGGGGGGTTTGGAGGGAATAGTAGAATTGAGGGGGGTTGGGATTTAGAGGTTTGATATTTGGTTTTGGGGTTAGGGGTAAATTTGATTTTGAATGGTTATTTAAGAGGTTAGGTGAGGAAGAAGGGATATGTTAGGATGATTTGAGTTGATGAGTTTTAATAGGTGAGTTGATTAAGAATATTGGGGGTGGGGGGAAATGTAAAGTAGGGAATAGGGGGTAGGATTGAGATAGAAAGTGTTTGGAAGGGAGGATTGGTTTAATGAGGTGGATTAATGATTAATGTGGGTTTTTGAGGAGTGAGAGGATTTTGGGGAAGTAGAGTTTTTAGTTTTTTGGGGAATAAGTGTGTAATAAAGGATTTAAAGAGATTAAAGGGGTTTGAGTTGTGATTATGTAGGAAATGGTGTGATTTTGGGATTTTGTTGTTGATGATGGTTTTTAAATTTGGTAGATTGGGTGATGTTTTGTGATAGTATGGAATTGGGAAGGAATAGTTAGGTGGGAGATGATGGGTTTTGTGGTGTTTTTAATTTGGAAGTAGGTTGTTAGGAAATTTTATTAGGGGGTTGAGAGGGATTATGAGTTTGGAGTGTTTTTATTTTTAAATTTGAGTTATGGGGGAATGTTTTTAAATTTATGATGTAATGTTTTGGGTTTGGAGTTTTGGGTGTGGTTGAGGAAGTAGGATTAATTTTTTTAGGGTAATAATTGGGGTTAAGTGGTTATGTGTAATTTTGATGGTGGGGGAGTTGGGGGATTAGGGGGGTTTGAGGTAGGTGAGGGAGGATGGAAATAATTGAGGGTTATTGTAGGATTTTTTGGGTAATAGTTAGGTATTTTGGATATTATGATGGTTGTTATATTTATTTGATAGGTTGTGAGGAGGGGTAAGGATAGAGGGTGGGTGGAGGGAGATAGGTTGTTTTGGGGAGGTTTTTTGGGGGGTGGTTGTTTTTGTTGGTTTTGGAAATGTGTGGAGATAGGGTTTTTTGTTTGGAGATATTGATTGGGTGTGGGTTATGTTATGAGTTTATTGGGGGGTGGTTGGGGTGGGGAGGGAGGAGGAAGTGGAGTGGTGATATTTTTAAGGGGGTGTAATAGGTTAAAGAGTAAATTTTTTTGGGGGTTGTGTGTTTGTTTGGTATTTTAAATTGGGGAGTAGGGATAGGGGTTTTAGGGGGGGGTTGGTGTTTTTTTTTTTTTTTTGGGTTTTTGGTTTTGGTTTTTGTGGGATTGTTTAGTGAGAAGTGATAGTTTGGGGATTAAGGTTTAGTAGTTGTAGTTGGTTAGGAGGTGATGGGTGGGAGGAGTGGTTGTAGGGGTTTAATTTGGGAAAGGGATTTTTAGTGATTATGAGGTTATGTTATATTGTTGTGGGAAAAGTAGGTAGTAGGGTATGTTTTATGTTTATGGGTTAGAGGAGAGATAGGAGTTAGAGATGGAGGGGTTAAGGAAATATTTGGGTTGAGATTAAAATTTAGGTAAAGAATTATGAGGTTTTGGTTATTTTGATTGTTTTTTTTTGTTTTGTATTTTAATTTGTAAAGTATGTGTATTTAAATTGTTATTGGTGGAGGATTAGTAATTTGTGTATAATTGTTAGGATAATTGGTATTAGTTTTTAGTTTTTTGTGTTTTTTTTTTTATGTATGTAATTTTTTTGTAGTTTTATTTATTTTGTTGTTTTTGTTTAATGTTTTGTTGAAGTTGTTTTGATGGTTTTGTTTTATTTTGATGTTAAATTATTGGGGGGGGGGTGGGGGTTGGTTGAGTTATTGGTGATTAAATTAATGGGGTGGAGGTTTTATTTAGAGTATTATGGTGGTTTTGGTGGTGGATGTTTGGGTGTTGTGTTGGGTTATTTGTTTAGGATAGTTTTTTTATTGTAGTAGGAGTGTTTTAAGTGATGTGTGGAGTTTTGTATATATTTTGTGGGAGGGAAATTATAAAAGGAATTTGGAGAGTGTAATGTTAGTAGGGATTTGAAGAGTTTAGAGAATTTGAGGTTTTAATATTTATGAGGGAGGTGTGATTGAGTATGAATTAGAAGTAGTTATGATGGTAGTATAAAGGTTATATAAAGTATTATATGTGGAATTAGTAGGATATGTTGTTTAGGGAGTTATGTTGAAGGGTATTGTAGTTGATGATTTTGGTGGGTAGTAGTGAAATAGATGTGTGTTGAGGTTGTAGTGGTAGTGAAGATGATTGTTTTAGTTATTGGGAATTTAGAGTTGTGGTTTAGATTGGGAGTAAGAAGTGAGTGTGATTTTGGGGGGAGGGTTAGTAATTTGATGTTAAAAGGGGGGTAGAAGGATTTTGTTTTTTGAATTATAATGGAGGGTGTGGGGTGAGTATTTTGAGAGATGAATATGGGTGATTTATGGGGTATATGTGATGTGTTTTTTTGTTTGTTAGTGTTTTTAGGTTGGGGTGGTTGGTTGTTGTTAAGTTTTGTTTTTTGATTTATTTTTTTTTGTTTGGTTGTTGAATTTTGATGAGGAAGTGATAGGTAAAAATGTGTTGGTTGGTGGATTTTTTGTGTGTGTAGGTGGTTGTGGTTTTGTATGTTTGTAGTTTATGTAGGTTTTTTTTTTATGTGATTTTTTATGTGATGGGTGGGTTTATGTGTTTTTGTATGTTGGGTGTTCTAGCATAGGAACCAAGCTACATGATCCTAGAATCAAAAATTCGATTTCCAAATTTTCATTTTTTTTACCGACCTCCATCCGATCGTATGGCCATCCAACCGAATCGATAGTAACTTCCCAGCCCAACCCGATCGGTTTTGGCCCCGCAACCGAATCGGTTGGCACCTTCTGTCAACCAAAATTTTTCTTTCTGACTTCTAATCATCCTATCATTCCAACTTCTTCTATCCTGGATTTTTATCAATTACAATGGTTTTCCTACATATCCATTCATCATACAATGACAATCCATAACACATTCGCATCAATCTCAATCAATCTAAGAACTCAAAGAACACTACCAAATCCTAAACTTCCTCAATTGTGTTTTATCCCACAATGTACCATCCTAACATCACTAAATAACAACAAAAATAAACATCCGGAATGATCAATTGCAACCTAATTTCGATTCAAAGTGTTTTGACCCATTTTAAACCCCGAAAATTCAATCAAATTAATTCTTCCTCAAAACTTAATCAATCAATCTAATTCTTTTTGCAATGAATCCTCTAATCATTTACCCATCTATCCCCAAAAGAATTACATTTTAATTCGAACTCAATCAAAAATACCCAAATATTGACCTAATCATTATCCGAATAAAACCTAATTAACACGAATGGTGATGTTACTTACTTTTTGTGCATGATTGATCCTTCAACACTCCTGCAACTCTTAATACCTTCTAATGGTCTAATTTTTGGTCCCCAATTTTGGTGGATTTGAGTGTTGTGTGTATGTTTTTTGTGATTTTTGAAAATCTGAGTTTATATATATAACTCCATTCGATCAGTATTTGACCCAACCGATTCGGATTAAGTTTTCACAAAAACTTCACTTTTCTCTTTTGTAAACACTTGCAACACTTGTGAGAACAAGTATGAGTATTTTCTTCTTACAAAAATGCTTTTTTTTTTTGGTTAAAACTTCACACACTAAGTCTACCAAATGGTGTCCAAAATCTATCTCTACTAACTCTAAAACAAAACTAAGTCTAAAAACTCAACTAAAACATAACTTCATAATCATAAACTTAACCAAAATAAACAAAGCAAAGCAAAGAACATAGTCTTAACTTAAACTTAAACTTACTAATGCAAACATTAAACTACTAGAAATGTATAAAAATTAAAAAGAAAACAAAAAAGTAACTTGCACAAGCTTTGTGCTTATTCTTCAAACTTTTTCACTTGATCCTTCTCTTTCAACCTTGGAAATACTCGTGCCTCAATATGTCTTCATTTTGAAACTTCCCGGACAACTTCCAGTTAGTCTTTTGCGTTTTAAACTTCCTTGCAAAGTTTCTTCCATCCGGACAAACAACATCAAACTTAACATGCCATTCTCCATCTCCTTCTTCCTTCTTATAAACACTAGAACCTTCGGGTCCCCATTCCAAATTCTTTAGTTGCACCGGTAAAGATCCAAGAAAATCTGTCAACTTATTGAACACAAAAACATTTTTAAACGGGTTATAGAAAGCCTCCATTGCTAGAGCTCTTTCCATTTCATCTTCAATGTCAAAATAAGTAGGAGCAACCGGCCCATATTTTGGCCTTCCTTCTTCATCTCTACCCACTTCAAAACAACCCAAATGGTTTTCTTCATCTTCATCTTCATGAACTTCCTTCACAATTTTACCCCTAGGCTTTGGATAATAAGTATGCTTCAAGATCCCATCATCGATTGTCATAGTACCACGACCCATATCTATAATAGCTCCACAAGTTCTCAAAAACGGTCTTCCTAACAAAAGTGGTAACTCCTTGTCCACCGGAATGTTAAGCACTAGAAAATCACATAGAAAGGCTTGATACCCTATTTGAACTCGAACATTCTTCACTTCTCCCATCGCCTTGGCTTGAGAATTATCCGCCATAGTAAGATTATACTGGTTTGGTTGAGGATTACCAAGCCCTAACCTCTTATATAATGGATAAGGCATCACACTCACGCTTGACCCCGTGTCGGCCAATGCATACCTCGCAGCTGTACCATTCACCTTAATCGGCAAAACAAAATTTCCCGGATCGCTCATCTTCTTAGGCAACCCATTCTCAACAATCCTCTCTCTCTCAACTTCATCAAAACTCTTGTCTTCCAACCTAGCCCTTGCCATCATAACTGCATCCAACTTCTTACGATATGTCATGTAATTGTTCGACACATCAATAACCAGCTTCTCCTCCATAAGCTCATTAAACTTCATTTCCAAGTTTTCTAAAATATCTTCCTTTTGCTCTTTAGTTAAAGGTTTAACAAGTTGTGGTGATTTAGGCGGTGAATTTGATGAAGAACTTTCATTCTTTAGGGTGGAGGGTTGGGTAAGTTTGTTAAGTGGTGCTTTCTTCCTATTCGCTTTTCCCATTTTAACAATCTCATCCTTTCCTACCTTCTTTTCCTCACATGACTCCATACTCATTACATCCACTTCCTTAGCTTCTTCCAATTCTGTTATATCAATCCTCAACTCACCAAGTGCAAAATCAAGCTTACACTTAGTTGTTACAAGAAAAATTCTACCAAACACTACCTTTGGTTCACCAGCATTTCCATATTCCAAAACAACAAAATCAACTTTGAAAATGTGACCATGAATATTGACACGAACATCCTTCACTATCTTCCTACCATAATCTTCATAATCCAGTCGAACGAAACCAAGCTTATCCAACACATCTTTCGTAATATAGTTGTCACCATACTCCATATTAAGCTGAGCATCCCAATCTTGTATACCTTCCACACCACAAGGTGTAGAGAACCTCATGAATGGTGCATCAAACTCTTTCGGTGGTGCTCTTGTAAACACAACAACTCTCTTTTCCTTAGGCAAACACACTCGGTTTTCTCCAACTTCTTCCTTCATTCCAATATCAACCTTAACTTCTTCCAAAATATTTTCCAAACGCTCCAAAGAATCACCCAAATCTTTGAACATCTCTTCCAAATTTCTCAAGTACTCTGAAATATTGCTCAAACTCTCCATTCTACTTAAAAACTAACTATAACATAACCACAAAAACCAAAAATCCAAACTATTAGCATGAGGGTTAGTTATAATCGAAACATATTTAAGAATGAAATCAAATCAAACAAACAAACAAGTTCAAACACTAAAAACCCTTAAACACTCAAATTTGAAAATTTTTAAAAACTTTTACCGAGCCATCCATCCGATCGGTTTAAGACTCCATCCGATCGTATGGTTGAATCGTAAAAATCAATTTTGCCCAACCGAATCGGATGCGGGCACCATCCGATCGGTTGGATCGATTTTTTTTTTTTTTATAAAAAAAACTCTTTTTTTTTAAACTAAAAAAAAAAAAAAAAAAAAAAAAAAAAAAAAAAAAAAAAAAAAAAAAACTAATACATAAAATAAAATATTAATCTAAAAAAAAAAAACATTAAACATAATTAATAACTTTAAATTAACATTTAACTAATTAATCATTATTAACTAATCTTAATTATTAAAAACATTTTAACTTCTTAATCATTAAAAACATTAAACTACTTAACTACATTAACTATTAAATTTAGAACATTAAAAATATTAAAACTAATCTTAATTATCCCTATTAACTAATTAATTAATCTAACACTTAGGGGCCGTTTACTTTCAACTTAATGTCCTGTTTGGTAACAAAACTGGCTGGAAACAGGAAACTTTGGTGTTTCTTTTTAACTTATTGCAAAAGAGAATCCTTAATGTGGAAGGGGGCAAAATTTGATACTGTTTCTATTCAGGACGTCTTAATACGATTTTTTTCCCGAACTAGTGTAGGTGGAAAAAATAAATTCGAAAAATTTAGAAAACTCGAAAAAATTTATAAAAATTCAAAAAAAATTTAAAAATTCGAAAAATTTATAAAATTCGAAAAATTTATGAAAATTCGGAAAAATTTATAAAAATTTTAAAAAAATTCAAAAAATTTTAAAAATACAAAAAATTTATAAAAATTGAAAAAATTTATAAAAATTCAAAAAATTTATAAAAATTCAAAAAAATTTATAAAAATTCGAAAAATTGATAAAAAATCAAAAAATTCAAAAATTTATAAAAAATTTATAAAAATTGAAAAAATTTATAAAAATTCAAAAAATTTATAAAAATTCAAAAAAATTTATAAAAATTCGAAAAATTGATAAAAAATCAAAAATTTATAAAAATTCAAAAAATTTATAAAAATTCAAAAAATTCGAAAATTTTATAAAAATTCAAAAAAACTTATAAAAAATTTGAATTTATTAAATTTTTTTTCGAATTTTTATAATTTTTTTTGAATTTTTAAAAAATTATAAATTTTTACAAATTTTTTGAATTTTTAAAAAATTATAAATTTTTATAAATTTTTTGAATTTTTTAAAAATTTTTATAATTTTTTATAAAATTTTCGAATTTTTTGAATTTTTAAATTTTTTTTGAATTTTAAAAAAATTATAAATTTTTATAAATTTTTTGAATATTTTAAAAATTTTAATAAGTTTTTTCGAATTTTTATAATTTTTTATAAAATTTTCGAATTTTTTGAATTTTATAAATTTTTTGAATTTTAAAAATTTTCGAATTTTTTTAAAATTTTCATAAATTTTTTCGAATTTTTATAAATTTTTTCCACCTACACTAGTTCGGGAAAAAACTCGTATTAAGATGGTCAATTAAGCATAAAAAAGAAACAACATATATCCACACAGGACCTAACTAGAAACAGTACACATATATCCACACAGGACCTAACTAGAAACAGGAAAAAAAAGAAACAGCCCCTTAATCTTATCAATTAATAACATTAAAACTAACATTAAAACTAAAAATAATTAAAAACAATAAAATCTAAAAATTTAACGGGACCACCAACCGATCGGATGGGCAACCATCCGATTCGGTTGGTCCCTAAAACCAAACTTTTTTTATTTACAAAAATTTTTAACTAAAAACTTATAAAACCAAGTTAAATAAATTCAAGTCCCCGGCAGCGGCGCCAAAAACTTAATGTGTTGTGTCGTGTACAAGTTTTAAAAATTTATATAACACGATTTATCCAATTCTCTAATTAACACATACGAGCAAGTATACTCGTCCGTGGTAGTAAAGGTGGGTAAGTTGAGGTCATCCTAAGGGACTTGTTATTAGAACTAGGAAAATAAGTTTAAACAAAAAGGTTGTCAACCAAATTTGGTGAAAATTCGTAAGCAAGTAAAATCCAATCAATCAAAAACATATACTTGTGTGTAATTCCTTAACTAATTGTATAGAGTAATCTACAACGTTGGGTGTAACTTATAGTGATGCACAACTTAATATGAATGACTCACAATCAATGGTTTATCTCTTGAAAATCATTTCTAAGAATTCAATCTCCTAGTTATTTCCTTTCGGCCTTTTTAACTATTATGACAATTCTATTAAACTCGTGGTTGTTTGAAAAGCATTCCTTATCCTATGAATTCTTACGAATCCTTTCGGCCCTTTCTCGTGATGAAGTCTTTTCCAAATCCATTTTAATGAGTTAACATGGTGCTTGTCACACACCATATTCCATACTAATTCGTGCGCTAATGTTTTGAAATAAAAACATAAAGAAAATCCTGTCAACCCTTTTTATTCTTTAAAATTGTTTTTACCAACACATTAAGCAAGATCAGATTGTATTTCAACAAACTCATAAAACAAGATATGTTTTCATGCATCACTGAGAATACTCTAACAATTGTTACATCATACACACAAGTATACCAAAAATCACTCCATATCAAACATAATCAAACACAAGTAACAAATCATTCTTTCATTCAACTTAAAGTAAAAGTAGTTCATAGTAACTTAAACAAGAAATACCTAGTTTTGGAATTGCAAGAACTAAAATTGTGGAACTATAGCAACCACACTCCTCCAATCGCCTATTACTACTCGTAAACAACTCCACACTTGAACCAAACTATTGAGACTTTAACTCAAAGTAACTGGACGTTTTTCACAGCAATTACAAGCTTTCGGGCAAAGAAAATTAGTTAGTAAGGACTTGGTGTAAGCCTTTACTAGGTTTTGGGGTTGTCATACTTTGTAAACTAACCTAATGTCCTATATATAAGTAAAGGAACACTTCTTCTTCAACTAAAACGTCCTCCCACAGTAAATAAGTAGGAAATGATAAGCCACCATGATTATGGGGCTTAAATTCGTCATTAAATAGAACTTTGTAACAGCAGTCTCCTCCAACCGATCGGTATTGGGCTCTAACCGATCGGTATTGGGATCCAACCGATCGGTTGGAGCTCTCGGTAAAATCCAACGTTTCCCATCCGAATCGGATGCGGGCACCATCCGATCGGATGGGACCTCCTACCACACATAACTTTTGATTTTCTTTTCTTTTCTTGTCGCGTGCTTGATCCTTTGTTGTGACACTAATTTCTTCCATAGAACTTGATCTTTTCTTGATATTTGAACATAGAAATCTCGACATTATCAAATTCTTGAATTCTTGTGTGGTTTCTCTCTTGTTTTCATCTTGGGAATCTTCCAATGTGCATAATCACTTCAATTCTTTATCTTTTCACCATCTTTTCCTGTACTTGGCTATATTCACTTGCATATACACTTTTTCACTATTAAGTAACAAATACAAACTAATATAACCAAATATAATGCACAAAACTAATGATAACGCAACTAAAAACATGCTCATTCTGAGCGTTATCAGCCTCACAACCCCAGACCTTTAAGTAAGAAAAGTTGGGAGCTTTTCCAGTCCATAATTCATATGGAGTCTTATCAACCTTCTTAGTTGGAATCCTATTTTACACGTGAATAGCAGTTTCAAGGGCATAGTCCCAAAAGGATAAGGGAAGAGTCGTAAGATTAAACATAGATCGTACCATTTCTAGCAATGTACGATTTCTCCTTTCAGATACACCATTTTGCTGTGGAGTATAAGGAGATGTGAGTTGCTAGACAATTCCACACTCAGCTAGATAATCTTTAAACTCTTGGCTTAAATATTCACCACCTCTATCGGATCGAAGAGCCTTAATCTTCTTACCGAGTTGTAATTCTACTTCACTTTTAAAAACCTTGAATGTCTTAAAGACTTCATGTTTATGTTTAAGTAAATAAACATAACCATAACGACTGTAGTCATCCGTAAAGGTTTGGAAGTAGCTAGCACCGCGTTTTGACACATGTCTAAGTGGACCGCACACATCAGTATGTATTAATCCAAGTAGATCTGTAGCCCTTTCCATTTGATGTGAAAAAAGTTTCCTTTTCATCTTCCCAGATATGCAAGATTCGCATTTATCAAATGAATCATCATTGATATTTTGCAAAAGCCCATCATGTTGCAGCTTTTCCATGCGTTTCTTGCCTATATGTGCAAGACGACAGTGCCAAAGATAAGATGAATCCAAGTCTGACTTGATTCTCTTATTGCTAATGCTATACACAGAATTATTTCTATTGGACACATGATTTTCCATGTCGATTTCAAACACACCATTTATTGGAATTTCATTAAAGTAAAAAACATTATTTAAAGAAACCGAAATTCCATTATCAGTAAATGTGTGAACAAAACCATTATCCTTTAACAAAGAAACTAAAATGACGCCCCTAATGATAGAAGGTGCAAAGTGACAATTATTCAAAACTAGTATTAAACCTGAAGGTAAAACTAAATCGAATGTCCCTATGGCTTCAACTGCTGCACGTATGCCATTGCCTGCATACAAGTATCTTTCTTCATAGGTCAGCTTCCTTGCTCCTCTAAGCCCCTGCGATGTGTTACAAATATGAGTACCACATCCCGTATCATATACCCAGGCATTATGCTTACGAGGAAAAGAAAATAATTCAATCATAAAAATACCTGAAGTGCTTGCGACATTCCCAGCCTTGGCATTTTTATTCTGACGCAACTCCTCTAGCAGCAATGGATAATTCTTCTTCCAATTTTCAGGAGTATTGCAGTGGTGACAAGCAGCCAAATCCTTCTTGGGATAATCCTTCTTCTTAGGAGGATTCTGCTTCTTAGGCTTCTGCTGATAGGTCACAACCTGTTTGCCCTTGTCAGCTTTACCTTTCCCCTTCTTGTTCGCGTGTTGCGGTTTGTTGGGCTTAGTAATCCTACCACCTTGTATTGCCATTACAGCAGGTGTAGGTGTCTTCTTTGACAATCCTTTCTCAAAGTCAATAAGCATTGCATGTAAATCACTTATTGTCTTCCCCGTGCAATGCATATTGAAGTTGCTCACAAAATCACCAAACAACTCCTCGTTAAGGGATCGATTGATGAGGCCAACTTGTACATCTTGCACGTAACCACAATCGAGTGCTTCCAATTGGTCCAAATAACTTTTCATTTCCAATACGTGAGCACTCACTGGTTTACTAGCATCCTGCTTACACTTATGCATAGAGTCTATCAAGTCATATAACTCTGCCATAGCTGGTTTCACAAACATACGTTTGAGCTCAGCTATCATGTCCATGGGACCATAGTTCTCAAATTGCTTTTGCAATTGAGTGTCCATCCCATATAACATAAGACAAGACACATCATTGTGCTTCTCATATTCAATGTTATACTGTTCATGTTCTGCATTAGATGCAGTACCAGCAGGAGCAGTAGGAAGAGGCTAACTAAGATAATCAATTCTTTTGGCCATCCGCAGAACAATTCTCAAAGAACGGTACCAATCATTAAAATTCTTTGTCCCAGTCAACTTTTCTCTTTCAATCATTTGCTTGAAAGCATAACTCATGCTGTTCATGTTAGTGTTGTCGGGTTGGGCCATTTCTACAGAAAAAGTTCAAAAGTTAGTACTTTCGATAATTAAACTTTTCAAGAAAATTAAACACCCATGGTAAATTACATTTAACCATTTAAGGTACGAGTTGAACATTTGACATAGTTTCATCACATCAGCTTTGGCTGCTAGTAATGAAAGTACTCAATAAGGTACGAGTTGAACTCAATTGCCAGTCTCAAATTGCAATTCCTAAAAGTATGGGATTTACATATTTTGCCAACCTTAGTTGCAAATGTAAGCATGTTTTATCCCCATCTTTATGCCTTGACATAGTTTTATTACATCAGCTTTGGCTGCTAGTAATGAAAGTACTCAATTAAGTTAACCAACTTAAGAAACTGCAAATTACCATAGTTTCATCACATCAGCTTTGGCTGCTAGTAATGAAAGTATGTAATTTACCCTTTGATTACCACACATGCCCATCACAACAGCTTTGGCTGCTAGTAATGTAAGTGTGTAATCTCAGGTGTTTTCGTTTCATTGGATGGCATATACCTTAAATTAAGGGTAATAATTTTGATGTGTGTAATCAAAATATGTACAAAGATGTCATGCATTCATCTTTGTATCATATGTTTCATAAAAAAAACTCTTACTCATTAGTTTTTAACTAAGCTCAAATCAACAAAGTTTTAATTGATGGCGTTGAGTAAATTACAACTTTGCCTTAAGGTGCTTCGTACGTTATAATGGTTGTACTTGGTAAGTCTAATTTGACGCACAGGCGAGCAGAGAGACAGAATGGAGTTTCTTTAAGGCTACAATTTAATGCGAAACCAACCTTATACTCACTTTATAGTTTGTCAACATTAGGTCCGCCTTTCGACCACTTTTGTACAGTCGCATCAATCAATTAAAAGTTCATGATTTTTATAGCTTAAAACCATGTTTCACCATTATTAAGTCAAGTTTATTTTCTATTTTGAAAATTACCCTTTTGCTTACAATCATGTCACATACATATTTAAACAAATGCGTGCAATTTAATAAAAAAATAAACAACTTAAATAATGGACATGCTAAGTTAATCAATTAACATGTATATATTGATCTAGGACTCCCATTGGTTTTCGAGCTAGGTACCAATGGGCCACATACACCAATTTCTTGGTTGCGTAAGTCCCACGATTAATATATATAATAACACACATAATTGATTAATTATACGATTTATATGGGGTCTTCCCCAATTTTAGGTCTTCCCTAATAACCTAATTAATTAATTTTTAGTAATTTTAACTTGTCCAACAATTTTATTACTAAAACCCTAATTAATGTAAATCGGATAAACATAGCATGTTAAACACGTATCATATTGCATCAACTTCCATGACAAAACATGCATGTTTTTGTCATGGATTCCCCAAATAGCACTTATTATCATGTCATAACATATAATCAAGTCTAACATACGCATATTCAATTAATGACATAAACCAATTATTCATTAATTAATTCACATAAAATTGCATGCAACCTACGGTTTCTACAAGTTTTACAAAACATAAAACCCTAATAATAATTATAGGGTGATCGACCCAAAATAAAAAAAAAAAAAATTTAGGGTTTACTAATTTTAAAAACCCTAGAACACCAAAAGCATGTAATAATAACAAAGGTTCAATTTTATGTGTTTTAGTAATTAATTACATATTATTAACGGGCTCTTGATGCCACTGTTGGAATATGTGAATCATAACAATTATACAAACATATAAACGAGTACATCAAAGCATAGCAGCGGAAAATAGGATCTAAATACTAGTAATTAATTAACTAAAAATAAAAGATATGCTCACCTTAGATTACTAGCTAAACAAGTAATCGAGTATTCAAGAACAAGTTAAACCCTAGTTAGGGTCTGATGAGGATCGACTAAAACACAAGTCGAATGGGGAAAAACACAAGCAAAAGTATGCTTGATCTCTGATCTTGTACACACGTATTACTAGTGTCTCAATGTGAAAAACTAGGTTCTTATTCCACGAACAAACCAAACACTTTGTTGTGTATCTTGGATCAAAAATCCAAAGGGATTGGGTGTGGTCGATCGGCAATACACAAGAGAGGAAGAGAGGAGAGAAATTTGGCTTGCTAGGGAATCAAGATATGAGAATTATGAATTCAAGGGTTTGTATTTATAGAGTTCTCAAACTTTCTCTCCAAGCTAGGGAAAAAAGCCCTCCCCCTCTATGGGTCGGCCGAGTTTTGCAAGCCCAGGGGATTCCTTGGCTTGTATTTACATCTCAAGTCCTTTAACTTAATATTTAACAACCGTTATCAAACCCTGTTAAATACTAACGACCGTTAAGTGTTCATTTCATGAAATTAATAATTAAATCATATCTTAATATATTAATTATTAAAACATTGAAACTCATACGTAATGTGTGCAATCCTGAAGTTTCGTGTTCGAAACTTGTCATACGTATATTAATTTATATCCATAACTCTAACAGGTTTCTTGTTTTTGGGGTTTGTAATTTTGATTAGATGAGTGTTAAGGGTTGTAATATTTCTTGTTTTTGGGTTTTGTAATTTTGATTAGATGAGTGTTAAGGGTTTAATTACAGTATATTAGAATATACTGATATAGAGAAGTTTGACTTTATGCAGGTCAAAGAGTTGACTATTTGTAAATTTGAAATATGTACTGATTTGTGTAAATATAATGATTTTGTCTATCATATCTCTTGGAACCTTTATGTTTGGATTTCTTTGACTTCAATATCTGTTTTTGATGGGGAAAATGTTAAGATCACATTCAATTGGATTTTATGTGTTTTGTAAATCACTTCAAGTTTAGTTGCTGAAGCTTAAAAATGAGAAAACTAGAAACAAGTTGTATTAGAACTGTGAAGATCATAAATACAAGTATGAGGTCACTAATACCAACCTTTAGCGACTAAAACACATTTAAACACTAAATTTACATTTTCTGTTCTTACACTATCAAGCTTTGTACAAATGTAGCTAAAACATATAAACTCTCATATTCATCACTAAAAGTTTGAAAACATTATTAACATTGTTTTATTGGAGTTCATGAGCTATCAGCAGGTGATAATGTGATATTGTCGCGTATAAAACTTTAAAGACAAGTCTTAATAAAAACTTTTTTATTTTATTCCTAGAGTTATTTTATACTGAAGACCTCGTTTTTGTATTATGTTTCTTTCCTGCTTTGACTCTTTGAGTCAAAATACATCACAAAACCTACTTGCACAATATACACTAACCATGACTTCTTGACTTCCTCAAAGTCAAAATTGGGTAAAAAAAGATAAAAGAAGCAGACATGTAAATCCAGAGGGTTAAAACTTAAATTTAACCAAATTCCAGTGGGTTGACTTTATGGTTTGACTCTTTTAGTGAAAATTCAACACAAATTCCTCCACAAACTGGACAATACTTGTTGACTTTTCCCAAGTCAATATTAACAAAAAAAGACAAGAAGTCATGTAAATCCATAAAGAGTTCAAAAAGATATTAGAAATCAATCCAAACATCAATTACTGAACATCAGAAACAAAAACTCTTACACATTTACCATTTGACTTTCTAAAAGTCAACACTAAAAAAATATACAAAAAATCATCTGAATCCATAAAGGGTTCCAAAATATGTAAAAAACGAATCATGTCATCAAAATCTGAGCATCGGAAGCTAAAAGTTTGAACATCCTTCACATTTACCCAGAAGTTTATCAGTTGACTTTCTGAAGTCAAACATCCAAAAAATAAACCCTTTAACACTTGAGATTCAATTCTTATGTGCAATATTTGTCTGCCTCAACACTTACTAAAGAGCCTCAAGTACCTATATGCCAACTTTGACAATCCAAACCAGCAGTCATTCCAAAAAGAGATTGTGCTTCCATCTCCAATTAGTCATTCTATGACTATAATTAATGACCTAAATGTTAGAGTTATGGAAAAATATTAAAATGTATATGACTAGAATCGAACACGGGACCTTGGGATTGCACACTTTACGTATGAATGACTAACGGAAATAATTAATATATAACCATGTTATGTATTTAATTATTTAGGACACGAAATAATAACTAACGGGCGTTAAGTAATTAGTTGAATTGACTAAACGACCGTTAGGGAATAAAGGAAGGACTGTTAGTGAAATTGGGAGCTCAAGAATATTCTAGAAACCCATTCCATGGGCCAAACCGATCGGATCATGGGTTCATAATCCTGATCGATCCTTTTCTTGGAGCAAAAGCCAATTGCACTATATATATATACTATATATATATATATATTATATATATATATATATATATATATATATATATATATATATATATATATATATATATATATATATATATATATATATATATATATATATACAAACATATGGTTAGAAGTTCTTTTGACTTTTTCTTTTCTTCCTTTTTGAATTCAGTCGATGTCAAGTCACTGTCTATGATACTAGATCAATTTTATTATTAAATTGACAAGTGGATCGACTCAATTTATTTATTAAACAAATATTTTTGGTTTAATAAACGTGTCTTTACACTAGTGTCACAACCCGCATTTTCAGGATACTTCCATATTCACTATTCATCTCGGGAAATTACTATTCATCATTTACTATTCATCAGTTACTATTCACCGATCACTATTCATCATTTTACTATTCATCGTTTTTGGTGTCAGTTTGTGATTCCGAGAAGCGTTCAAAAATTTTACTATTCATAAAACACTATTCACCTCCGGAGAAAATTTGTCATTTATGCCCGAGTTGCGTCATTTCTGTATACGTATGTTATTTTTAAATAAACGTTATCCTATAAACTATTATTTTGAATAATTGATCCAACAACCCCAACTATGGTCCTAACACATTTTTATACTCATATAATAATATAAAAAAATTATATTATTAATTTACCCGGTATTCTGGAAATTTATTTAATTTATATCGTACGCTTAATTTAATTACGACGGTTTTCGTAAAAACTAAACAATAATAATCCAAACACTCAATATTTATACCCAACATATTTTTATAATTTTTATAACTTTATTTTATCCCGGTTAACTTTGTTAAAATTTATTTCAAGATAACTCGGTACCCGATAACACCCAAAATATACATAAACTACACTAATACTTGCACATGGGGACACAAACATTGATTAGCCCACAAAACTCTTCTCCCCTCTCCTTAATTCACGCCAAGGCCCCCCCCCCCCCCTAACACTCCTAGCATCACATGCTTTTACTTTGACCAAGACTAAATACTTCAAGTATTATCTAATTCTACACATACTAAATATTTTTCCAAAGTGAACTAGCAAGCAAACTCTCTCTTTTTCCTTCATATGGATCGGCCAAGATAGATCAAGAAGAAGAATCCATAAACTTTTCAAGATACAAGTGTTTAATCAAGTCCAAGTAATAATCTAGTTTAGGTTTTGAAATAAAAACCTCAAGATTCTTAAGTTTCCTTACTCAAAAATCATCCAATCTTCATGTAAGTTTAACAAACTCATCTTTATAATTTTATCAAGCTTTTATGTTACTCATATGATTTCCATTCAAGATCTACATGCATATGTTAGTTATACCACTCATTTATATATATATATTTAACTTTTGAACTCTAGAAATAGATTATAGTTAGATCCTTGCTAGATCCACTTGATTGGTGATGTTTAGGAACCCATGACACCCTAAGAAGGTGTATGGTAGGATTAGACTAGCTTTGTGGTGTTTGAAAAGGGGTTTGATGATGTTAGAAACTAGTTTTATACCTTGAAAATGGTTTTTGAACCAACAAAAATACATGCTGTTCCATTTTGAATCACCCGGAAAAATACGAATTTTTACAGTAGCCTTTGATAATTTTTCTTGAAAATACTTTCAAAAACGAAGCCGTAGGCGAAAGAATCAAGTAAAACGGACTTATAACGAAGGAGATATGATTTTTACAAGTTTGACGACGAAAACTAAATTTCTGAAAAAGCTTGCTGGTGAACAGTACCCACGACAGTTTCGTGGCGAAAACTAAATCTAACCATCCCGATTTATCAAAAATATGTTAGTATTATGTCTCACGATTCCGTGGATATAAAGAACGAGTAAAACGGACTTACGACGACAAAGTTATTCACGTTTTAGTAACGGCGAAACATATATAATTTTGACAGCTTTTTGACAAAAATAATATACCACTACATAGTAACTATATTTTCTAGAAATATTATTAAAGAGCCATATTCTCAACAAATGAAATACTTATGACCCAAAGCTTATTTATACGATTAATTGACGTTATCTCAAGGTTTTCAAACGAGGAATTTAACATTAACATTTTATATACGATATATTACAACATGATTTTTACAAGCCTAGTTGGACTTATTTTTCCTAAGTATGGAAAATACTTTATTTTGACAATAACAACTATTTTCAAGTTACGAGTGGTATAGGTATCATGTGCATGCATATTCTTTACATCCTTTCATGATCTAAGTAGATCACTATCGTTCATATTAGGTCGCGGTTAGAGAATCGTGCCTCATTTCAGTGTATCCACTTTTGTCATCGTAGCTATCGCACCAGGTGAGTTTCATAGCCCCACTTTTACTCATTTTAACTGCTTTATAAACTCTTTGGGGGAGATACATGCTTAAACTGTTTGCTATTACTCTAAACAACTTTACTCATATGCTATGCTATACTTTCATACTATTAAACATATTGCGTAAATCTTGATTGTGTATTCTTGGATTCTTATACTTTGGGAAATGGCACCCAGTAAACATACATACATACATACTTCCAGTGGCTCCAGATTAAGTTGCTGGATGACTACTGAGACTCTCCAGTGGCTCCAGATTAAGTTGCTGGATGACTACTGTGACTTTCCAGTGGCTCTAGATTAAGTTGCTAGATGACTACTGTGACTTTCCAGTGGCTCCAGATTAAGTTGCTGGATGACTACTGAGACTATCTAGTGGCTCCAAATTAAGTTGTTGGATGACCATTAGCTTTGATAACTGTTGTGATAAACTTATACTTGTCTTAAACATACTATATATATTAGCAGTGGGTTGTGAACACACAGGTTACAAGTCTCTTATGGCGGGACTTGGAACTGAGTGGATTTACGATGCCTTTGCTGTGTGAACATTTTCTATAAACTTTATTTGTTAAACAAACTCTATGAACTCACCAACCTCGTGTTGACACTTTAGCATGTATTTCCAGGCTTTAAGCAAAGGCACGCTACTGGAGGTTTTGGCAGGGCATGGCATGATCATAGAAGACTCTGATATTCATATGGGACCGTTTTAAACGATATTTTCGAGGGCCTAATTCCGCACTACTTTATACAATGTAAATCAACATTTTTGTTAAACTATGTTATTCTAAATGATTGAGTTGAAAACCGTTCTTTGCACTTGTGTTTTGATACCAATTGAGTTGCACCCCAGCTACATGTATGCTTCCGCTGGACCCGATTTTGGGGGTGTGACAGATTGGTATCAGAGCCTAGGCTATAGAGAATTGGGTAATTTTAAAACCTAAACTATAGCTACTTTTACAAAAACTTAACCCTATGACCGCCACGTGCCTGCCTGCCAAGCTGATGCCTCATTTGTGGTTTGTTGCTGACATATTTAATAAGATTTGTGTCTTATTACCAAATCATTTATACTCACTTACTCTCTTTGATTACTAAAATTGTATTCCATATAAGTATGCTTACATATCATGCACGTCGCAGCGTTATACCTTTATCTTACGTAGTTTCATCATTCGACCTCAAGCCTGATCACCTGCCTTAGTCTTTTGAACCGCCCTTTATATGTGAAGGACATAGTATTATTATAACTAAGCTGAGAATTCCAAAATTTCATTGAACCTCGGTGGAATATAGACTCGTCACCTATATTCAACCCGGGACAGTTGGACATAGGCTGACTACCTATGCCCCGCTCAGAGATGAATTTTGCAATACTGAGAGTAGTTATAATGGAATTATGTCCGGATTGATTTGATCAGTGTAAGCAATTCCAATATCGAGCCAATCTTTCAAAAGACCTCATTTCAGGATGTTGAATCCATTCCTTCAGAAAACTTGTTTCCTAGCTTGATTTAGTGACAGTTCTTGTTTGATGAGTTGCGAAAATCAAGCTAAGAGTCAAGTTGTTACCCGAGCCGATTCAGTTTAATCTCATGACAGTTCTTGTTTGATGAGTTGTGAGATTAAATTTGAATCGACAACCTCAAACCGATTTAGCCTAATCCCATGACAGTTCTTGTTTGATGAGTTGTGGGATTAAGTAAAAATCGGTTACCTAGAGGTCTTTTGGGGACTACGCTCGATAATAGGAAAGTTTACACCCATCAAACCCGACCATGAGAACATACGTACGTAGAACGAACGAGCTGAACTTCGGGACGAAGTTCCTTTTAGGGTGGGAGACTGTCACAACCCGCATTTTCAGGATACTTCCATATTCACTATTCATCTCGGGAAATTACTATTCATCATTTACTATTCATCAGTTACTATTCACCGATCACTATTCATCATTTTACTATTCATCGTTTTTGGTGTCAGTTTGTGATTCCGAGAAGCGTTCAAAAATTTTACTATTCATAAAACACTATTCACCTCCGGAGAAAATTTGTCATTTATGCCCGAGTTGCGTCATTTCTGTATACGTATGTTATTTTTAAATAAACGTTATCCTATAAACTATTATTTTGAATAATTGATCCAACAACCCCAACTATGGTCCTAACACATTTTTATACTCATATAATAATATAAAAAAATTATATTATTAATTTACCCGGTATTCTGGAAATTTATTTAATTTATATCGTACGCTTAATTTAATTACGACGGTTTTCGTAAAAACTAAACAATAATAATCCAAACACTCAATATTTATACCCAACATATTTTTATAATTTTTATAACTTTATTTTATCCCGGTTAACTTTGTTAAAATTTATTTCAAGATAACTCGGTACCCGATAACACCCAAAATATACATAAACTACACTAATACTTGCACATGGGGACACAAACATTGATTAGCCCACAAAACTCTTCTCCCCTCTCCTTAATTCACGCCAAGGCCCCCCCCCCCCCCCCCCCCTAACACTCCTAGCATCACATGCTTTTTACTTTGACCAAGACTAAATACTTCAAGTATTATCTAATTCTACACATACTAAATATTTTTCCAAAGTGAACTAGCAAGCAAACTCTCTCTTTTTCCTTCATATGGATCGGCCAAGATAGATCAAGAAGAAGAATCCATAAACTTTTCAAGATACAAGTGTTTAATCAAGTCCAAGTAATAATCTAGTTTAGGTTTTGAAATAAAAACCTCAAGATTCTTAAGTTTCCTTACTCAAAAATCATCCAATCTTCATGTAAGTTTAACAAACTCATCTTTATAATTTTATCAAGCTTTTATGTTACTCATATGATTTCCATTCAAGATCTACATGCATATGTTAGTTATACCACTCATTTATATATATATATTTAACTTTTGAACTCTAGAAATAGATTATAGTTAGATCCTTGCTAGATCCACTTGATTGGTGATGTTTAGGAACCCATGACACCCTAAGAAGGTGTATGGTAGGATTAGACTAGCTTTGTGGTGTTTGAAAAGGGGTTTGATGATGTTAGAAACTAGTTTTATACCTTGAAAATGGTTTTTGAACCAACAAAAATACATGCTGTTCCATTTTGAATCACCCGGAAAAATACGAATTTTTACAGTAGCCTTTGATAATTTTTCTTGAAAATACTTTCAAAAACGAAGCCGTAGGCGAAAGAATCAAGTAAAACGGACTTATAACGAAGGAGATATGATTTTTACAAGTTTGACGACGAAAACTAAATTTCTGAAAAAGCTTGCTGGTGAACAGTACCCACGACAGTTTCGTGGCGAAAACTAAATCTAACCATCCCGATTTATCAAAAATATGTTAGTATTATGTCTCACGATTCCGTGGATATAAAGAACGAGTAAAACGGACTTACGACGACAAAGTTATTCACGTTTTAGTAACGGCGAAACATATATAATTTTGACAGCTTTTTGACAAAAATAATATACCACTACATAGTAACTATATTTTCTAGAAATATTATTAAAGAGCCATATTCTCAACAAATGAAATACTTATGACCCAAAGCTTATTTATACGATTAATTGACGTTATCTCAAGGTTTTCAAACGAGGAATTTAACATTAACATTTTATATACGATATATTACAACATGATTTTTACAAGCCTAGTTGGACTTATTTTTCCTAAGTATGGAAAATACTTTATTTTGACAATAACAACTATTTTCAAGTTACGAGTGGTATAGGTATCATGTGCATGCATATTCTTTACATCCTTTCATGATCTAAGTAGATCACTATCGTTCATATTAGGTCGCGGTTAGAGAATCGTGCCTCATTTCAGTGTATCCACTTTTGTCATCGTAGCTATCGCACCAGGTGAGTTTCATAGCCCCACTTTTACTCATTTTAACTGCTTTATAAACTCTTTGGGGGAGATACATGCTTAAACTGTTTACTATTACTCTAAACAACTTTACTCATATACTATGCTATACTTTCATACTATTAAACATATTGCGTAAATCTTGATTGTGTATTCTTGGATTCTTATACTTTGGGAAATGGCACCCAGTAAACATACATACATACATACTTCCAGTGGCTCCAGATTAAGTTGCTGGATGACTACTGAGACTCTCCAGTGGCTCCAGATTAAGTTGCTGGATGACTACTGTGACTTTCCAGTGGCTCTAGATTAAGTTGCTAGATGACTACTGTGACTTTCCAGTGGCTCCAGATTAAGTTGCTGGATGACTACTGAGACTATCTAGTGGCTCCAAATTAAGTTGTTGGATGACCATTAGCTTTGATAACTGTTGTGATAAACTTATACTTGTCTTAAACATACTATATATATTAGCAGTGGGTTGTGAACACACAGGTTACAAGTCTCTTATGGCGGGACTTGGAACTGAGTGGATTTACGATGCCTTTGCTGTGTGAACATTTTCTATAAACTTTATTTGTTAAACAAACTCTATGAACTCACCAACCTCGTGTTGACACTTTAGCATGTATTTCCAGGCTTTAAGCAAAGGCACGCTACTGGAGGTTTTGGCAGGGCATGGCATGATCATAGAAGACTCTGATATTCATATGGGACCGTTTTAAACGATATTTTCGAGGGCCTAATTCCGCACTACTTTATACAATGTAAATCAACATTTTTGTTAAACTATGTTATTCTAAATGATTGAGTTGAAAACCGTTCTTTGCACTTGTGTTTTGATACCAATTGAGTTGCACCCCAGCTACATGTATGCTTCCGCTGGACCCGATTTTGGGGGTGTGACAAACGTGTCTTTACACTAGCATCTAACGTTAGTTGGTTATAGTACGTATGTAATAGACCATGGTAATAACTTACTTTAGTTATTCCATCTTGGATTGTGGAACAAAAAGGTAAGGGGTTCCACGTTAATCCTTTTATATATTCAAGAGAAGAAAATAGAAGATTGATCCTTGTTCTTGCTAGGATCTTGAGGTAACTCTATTTATTATTCGGTAATTCTTTATACATGTTAAATATAATAGATCATGCTTCCGCTATGCGTACTTGATGTGTTTATTTATTTAGATGTGTATCATGCTATTTAAATTCCAACAATGGTATCAAGAGCCTGTTTAATATGTTAATGATATTACCTAAACACATAAAAAAAATCAAATCTTGATTTATATACACACATGTTAGTCGATTTTTATTAATTAGGGTTTGTTTTTATAGAAAACATTCAAATAAAAAACGAATGGTTAGAATTTAGGGTTAGGGTTTCGACCCTAGTTAACTAATTAATTAGTTTGTAACCCTAAATTAAGATCATGATGTGCTATGTGTTTTTTTGAGTAATTAGGGTTACGTTCCTGATGGATCCATAATTTTTCATGCAAGGAATTATGGATTATGTTATTTGCTACATGTTTTTTTTAAGATAAATCTAAAATTAGGGAAGACCCTAATTAAATATATTATGAATCGGTTATGTGCTATGTGGTATTTAATTATTTAAAACTTACGCGGCCAAGTTATTTGGCGTCTGTGGTCCATTGGGCACAATGAGCTCGAAAACCAATGGGAGTTTTAATAATTATATACATTAATTTACACATAGAGATTATTAATAGGGTTTATCAAAAGGTTTGCATGTGGCTATATGATATTGTATATGATCATATATGTGTTATTAAGTGTTTGTTTATTTTTTTTTAATTACTTGATCTTTGTGTTTTAATTATGATGGATTGGAAACATCAAAGAGGGTAATTTTTTCAATAAAAATAAATGAACCTAATAACTATGAAACCTTCGTGATAAATTATTTATTGCCAAGTCTTATGCCGATAGTGGTTCGCATCGCACGGTAATTTGCTCCCAGACGAGACTAGCAATTTAATAATTTACTACATAAATGTTTTAAGCTTTAAATCTTAAAGTTTTTAATTGATTGATGCGACTGTGCAAAAGTGGTCGAAGCGGCGGACCTAATATTGACAAACTATAAAGTGGGTATAAGGAGGCTTGACATTAAATTGTCATCCGAAAGAGGCGCATTTTTAATCAGCCTTCGGGCGGACGTTTGCTTCTCCGCTCGCCTGTGCGTCAATATTAGACTTACCAAGTACACCATGAAAAAGTACGAAGCATCTTAAGGCAATGTTGTAAGTTTCTCAACGCCATCAATTAAAATTTTGTTGATTTTAAGCTGCGAATGAGTAAATGGTTTTTGTAGAAAACAGATGATACAAGATGAATGTGCGTGACATCTTGTACATATTTTTTGATTACATAACATCAAAAATTTAATACCCTTAAAATTTAAGTTACATGCCACCCAATTAATATGGAAACACCTGAGATTACATTCTATCGTTGCTAGCAGCCTCGGCTGAATGTAATGATTCAAAGAATGGGAATCAAAGGGTAAATTGAGCACTTTCATTGCTAGCAGCCTCAGCTGATGTGATGAAACGGCGTCAAGTTTACATGTTTCTAAATTGGTTAACTTAATTGAGCACTTTCATTACTAGCAGCCTCAGCTGATGTGATGAAACGGCGTCAAGGCATAAAGATTTGGGGATGAAACATGCTTACATTTGCAACTGATGTTGGCAAAATATGTAAGTCCTATGACTCTAGGAATTGCAATTGGATATTGGCAATTGAGTGTAGCTCTACCTTATTGAGTACTTTCATTGCTAGCAGCCTCAGCTGATGTAATGAAACGACGTCAATTTGGATCCTAGTTTTCAGTGAAAATTAAATGGTTAAATTTTATTTACCATGGGTGTTTAATTTTCTTGAAAAGTTTGTTATCGAAAATACTAAAATTAAATTTTGCAAATTATTTTAATGTATTTAATGCAACGTTAAAACCGTAAACGTGGGAAATTTTTTTAGTGGAAAGTTGATCTGCACCCGTAGGGGTCTTTGGATAGAGTCAACTTAACTAAAAGAATAAACCTAGTCTACTTTCCGTGAGAAGAGTGAGACTTATTCCTATTCCTTTTCATGAATGAGAAAGGTATAATATGAAAATTAGAATTGTCTAAATTCTAAGAAATAACTCATGGCAGTTTCAAAATTGCACGTTTAGGAGTTATTAAAATTAGAAGCTAGACTAATTACCGCAAAATTGGTAAAAGGCAAACTAGAATGATTGTCTAGTTGTTGTGCTTTAACAAATTAAAGGTGCTACATGCCATGATGGGGATGGTAGACCTAATTGAGGAAGAAATTGCATACCCAAATTTCTCAAGTTAATTGCGTTGATGGATATTCCATCATTGAAAAAGTAGAATACATTCTTTAAGTACCTTAGTATGTATTACGTAAGGGATTACTCAAAGGTGTAGGAAAGTAAGCAGCACACTATTTGTTTTTACTGGTTATGAAACACTTACAATGTTGTCAAATCCAGTGGGAGCATTGTGTTGTAATTACTGAATAATGAGTTCATGTAGTGATCTTTAATTCAGTGGGAGCTACAAGTCTTGGTATCTTGGTAGTAACCTGGATTATCTCTAGGATCTCTTGAGATAATTACTTTCCAATTATAGACACTTGTGGTATTAAGGATAGTCGTATACGTTTCCTTACTAGACGAGGTGATTCTATATCTACAAATATCTATGACACAATCATATTGATAACATAAGAAAACTATTGATGTATTGTTTATTTGATGCATGATGTTGTTCCATGCACAAGTGGGAGAAATCTTTATTGTGTGCAAGCAACAACATAAAGAGATATGATTTAAAGGGTTCTCTTGACTGCAAGGTAAGAGATTGATGTTCTAATGTGGTTTATTCACATCTAATTAATAGAACACTTGAAGTTAATATCTACTATCATTACTAGATATTAATGACAAGATAAATTACATACTTTCATTGCTAGCAGCCTAAGCTGATATGATGAAACTATGTTAATTTACAAGTTTCTAAATTAGATAATTATTAGAACAAGTGTCAATATGATAATTAGACTACTTCAAATATGAATATTTATGTATTGTTGTAATGACATAAATAAATTAAGTAATCTAATACTACTTCAAAATTTGAATGTTTATGTATTCTTGGAATGACATAAATATATGAAGTAATAAATTAACTTGAAATATTAATGAAACCAAATTGTGGTGTTCATGATTACTTTAGTTATACATGTTTATATTGTAGATATAAATATGAAGTCCTTTATTGCTATAAGACTTATTATTAAAGTAAGACGTTAACTTGTTATGTTTTTAATTAAGACATATACAAGAAGTCATTAAGTTGATCAATGACTTATAACGTAGATTGGGATTATAACAGTTTATGTCTTTTTGGTAAGACATAGAAATGAAGTGGCTTGGGCAAAAAGGCACTTATGTTATAAAGCATGCAATTGGCTTGGAAAATCTATTGTACCATTAAATTGACTTGGTAAATAGGTAAGCCAAAACAAAATATATTTATCTTACATATTGTAAGATTGACTTACAATATTAATCTTAATGAAATACATTAGTATATGGTATGTTCAGTTAGTAAAATCAAACTCTTGTAATATTGTTTGATTAAAGATAATTATATCTTCAATTCTTCCTAAAGATATCAAGGTTAGAAAATTGAGTATGGATTGGATATACTCAATTAGACTAAAACCTAGAAGATTAATAAGACACCAATTATTATGGAATGTGTTAAATCACATTATGTCTTAAAATTGAAGTTCAGAATTTGTTAGACTACTTGTTGGGTAGGTTATTAACAAATAAATGTTAGGAACTATCAATATGTATTTGTAAAAGTTCCAAAAGAGAACAAGTTTGTGTTGCTCTATTTGCTAAGTATTTATAGATATTCTATAAATGTAAAAGGCAAGTGGGAGTTTTATCTTGATAAGATAAAATTACAAGATACATAATCTTCTAAAAATACACTAGCAAAGTCATAATGAAGATTAAACATTTTAATGTTAAATCTCAAGATGATGGAATTTTTATTCATAGATCCGCAAGGATATCTCAAATATTTGTAGAATATGTTGAGGATTATGAGTTACAGGATTTTGATAAACCTGTTGATAAATTGCAAATATTTAATATGGCAAATTACTCACACTATGAATAAATTAGGTGCAGTCCAAGAAGATAACTAGTTTGAAAACGTAGTTGATCTTAAACTCTATAGTTACACTATAGAATGAAGATGAGCTTCTACAAAGGGAATGAAAATCCTAGAGATTTAAATTCTGGTGTAGAAATCATAAGGGACAAAATTTTGTATACATATTTAATGTGTGAAAAGATTATCAATCACACTTAAGCAATTAAATGTGATTGAAATTCTTTCTAGGCACATTAAATATATAAAGATTATGATTGTCATTATTAGTTTCATTTATATGAAATTAACAATGGAATATCAAAAGTCTTTCATGGATAATTACTTGTGCGAGGACGAAAAGTAATTGAAAGGAGTTTTTGAATTCAAATAATCTTTGGAAGTATACAAAATGCAATCATTTATATTAATGCATGCATCTAGGAGATATACTTATGTTTAGTTACTAAATCTAAGTTTTGATTTATAATTAAAATAATATATTTCTTAATATTCCTAAAAGCTAGTGGGAGTATTATATTTATTTTCTTATTTCACATATGTTGTATAACATATGGGAAGTAACATTCCATTAACATTAAAATGTTAAGTCTTAGTTTGGACTGAAACTTCACATGGAAATTTAGAAAATAAAACCTTGGAGTATATGTTTATTGTAATGAACATAAGCGGTAAAATAACTGATTCTAATAAACATGATAATCTATTAGGAAGGCTAGATAGATACATATCTTTGAAAAGATATGACATGAATGAAATCTAAGTTTGACACATGGATTTTTCATGTACATCATGTTATTGTTGTATCATGCTTGGATGCAAGATGATTTGACAACATTAGTATCTAATTGATAATCATTAGATAAGTGTAATGGATATGGTTGGATTAGAATTTACATCCTCAGCCTGGAATTGCTCAAAAATTCTAAATAAGAACCATATGGCAAGCTATTGCATAAATGATATAGTTGACAAATCTTGAAGGATTTGAAGATATCAAACATTACACGATGAATATTAAATGTTTACGGAATTTTAAAGAGCATATTGTTGTTTGGATACAATGATGCTAATAAGATTGAGATGACACTCAATACTAATCATGGTGGGAGTTTATCCTTGTTAATAGACATGTGTACTAGTTATGCTCAATATGAGCATAGTTGCATTATACATTAAAGAATTAGAATACTTTAACTACAAAGGTTTGGTAGTTTAATTGTCATAAATTCGTGATAGAAGATGTCACGCATTTTATGAAGTATGTGGCAATATCTAGATAGATGGATGCACACATACAAGAATTTCATTAATTGAATTCTTGAAATAAGTATTCTCAAAATTTCCTATAGATCAAAATTAGTTGATTTATGCCTTGTCAACAAGTATGGTTGTCATGACTTGTGGCATAATTCATTAATGGGAATTATCATGCATTGATCTATATTTAGTATTTGGATAAGGGATGTTAAGCAATTATTATTTACAATGAATTAAAGTACGTGGTACGTTTGTTTTCATTAATAATAAATTGTATCATATATTTGCATGTTTATATCCATGAATATATTGGTATATATTCTAAATTGTCCGTTGTCGATTAATGATATGAGAATATCATTAAATAAAGACAAATGTGAGGATTGGTAGAATGGACTTGTAAGGTTGAGATGCCAATATCACATGATATTCAAGGATTGGAATATAGGACTATCCCGACTTCATGAGTTTACTTTATGGATCTTGTCATTAAGTAAATCATATATATATTATATATATATATATATATATATATATATATATATATATATATATATATATATATATATATATATATATATATATATATATATATATATATATATATATCATATATATATATATATATATATCCTTAGACTTGATATGCCAGATAATTGTTCATACATGTAGTGCATTTCTGTGACTCAATTTAACGCTATACGTAACTGGTAGCTATACGGATTGTTTTCAGAAGTGTCGCAAAGTGTATGAGTTATGCTCGTAGTCAAAATAGGATTTGTTCCTTCAAATTTATTTGAAGTTTAATACTATTGGGCCCCTCGTAGGGTTGACAAGATGTTTGCGTGCGCACGCCCAAGATCTCCCCTGACGATGTTCAGATGATTTGGTAATCTTGTTCAATCAATAAAAAAAACGAGAAACAGAATTATTAATAAAGAATGACTTAAGATCCATATCGTTATTAATGTAGTATTAGAAACAAAAGGATAAGTATGATGATCAATTCATCACGTGGTTTTTCCAGGAGACCACACACCCGAGTTGTACTAGGGGCATTGGCGTGTTGCTAGACGCTAACCAATGTCAATTATACTTTTAATAGATTTCCAAGTGGGAGTTGTTAGAGTTATAGAAAAATATTAAAATGTATATGACTAGAATCGAACACGAGACCTTGGGATTGCACACTTTACGTATAAATGACTAACGGAAATAATTAATATATAACCATGTTATGTATTTAATTATTTAGGACACGAAATAATAACTAACGGGCGTTAAGTAATTAGTTGAATTGACTAAACGACCGTTAGGGAATAAATGAAGGACTGTTAGTGAAATTGGGAGCTCAATAATATTCTAGAAACCCATTCCATGGGCCAAACCGATCGGATCATGGGTTCATAACCCTGATCGATCCTTTTCTTGGAGCAAAAGCCAATTGCACTATATATATATAGGCCGAGTATATCCAAACCCTCCCTGTAGGGAGGGTGTTGACTTTGTATCGCTGCCGCCGCTTGTACTGTCTGCTTTGTCGGATTGTACATTCTATCAAAAGTAAGCGGGTCCTATGCATAGGGAGAGTATGGTTAGTAGCACCATATATATTAATATACAAACATAAAAACCCTAAGTTTCTTCCCAGCCACCGCCCTTCAACCTGATCAACCCAGCCGCCGCCTTCAACCAGATCTCCGACCGCCCCTCAACCAAATAAAACCAGAATGAGCGTTAATCTGGATTCCCCCTAAAATGTCGGGCGATTCAAGGCGCAAGGCACCAGGAGAATGGCAGGAGGTGCAAGCAAGGAAAGGTAGACGGGAATCTCAACAGGACAAGGCTTCCAAGAAGGTAATAACTAAGTTTTTCGTTTCAAATTTACCACCGAAGTGTTCTTCTTCAGAACTCAAGGAGGTTTTTAGAGGGTTTGGGGTGTATGAGGAGTCCTATATTGCCAGGAAGCTAGATAGGATGGGGAAAAGGTTTGCCTTTGTTTCATTTAGGGACATTGGTGATGCGAAAAGATTGGAAGGGGAGATGGGTGATTTATGGTTGGGTTCTTATAAATTGTTTGTTGCTTTGGCAAGATTTGTGGATGGTCACACAGTTGATAATGATAAGTCTGTGAACAAAGGGAAGGACAAGACGGTGGAATATGTGTCCACAGCAAAAACTTATTCAGGGGGAGCTCATAATGGGGTGGACAAACAGGTTTTTCGAGGTCATGATAACACTGAAGTGGGAGGAGGGAGATCTTTTCTTGATACGGTATTGAATAAGAACAAGGTGGACGTGATCAAAGTAGACGACAATATAGAGGGGTTTTCTACGTGGTACGGTTTGTCTTTGGTGGGTAAGGTGATTGACTTCAAGATTCTCAATACTCTGAAGGCAGTGTTGGGCAAAAGAGGGTGGAGTAACATGGCAATTAAGTACGTTAGCGGTCTTATTGTTATGCTGGTCTTCAAGGGGTTGGATGATTGTGAACATTTCTTGATGGATAAAGAGATGTGGTCAATGTTTTTCGTTGAATTAGAGAAGTGGGATGGTAAAGGCAAGGCAGTGGATGAGAGAATAGCTTGGCTGCAGGTGCATGTAATTCCAGTTCAGCTAGCGATAGACCAAGTATTAGATGTGGTCGGCAGTCGGTATGGGGAGGTCGTGCAGCCGGCACGGACGTCGGATGATGATAACAACTTCTCGTATGCTCGTATCGGGGTTTTATGTAAATCTCGTGGTAGGATTGTTGATCGGGTGGATATTAGGTGGAGAGAGGGTACATATAAAGTATGGATAGATGAAGACGTGGGCGAATGGATTCCTGATTGTTTGAAGGACTTTGATGCGAGTGAGGAAGGAAGAAGTGTCGATTCCTTTAATCAAATTCATGAGAATGGGGTCGATAGGGAGGATGAGTGGAAGGATGACTCTGTGCCTGGAGATGATTTGGAGATGGGTGAAATCCGGGGAGACGTACGGTTGGATAATGATCCTAATACGGGTATTGGTACACCTTTAGAAGTGAATGCCGAGTCTTCGGTTAATGGTTTCGCAGTTTCGAAGGAAGGTACGTCGGTGGTTCGTAAGAAGTTTAGAAGGAAAAAGGTGTTCAAGAATAGGGGGGAGGCGAGTGGTTCACAAGAAAGGACAAAGAAACGTTCAAGGGACAATAATGACCCGTTTGGGCTGGATAGATTAATTGGTATTATGGCAACATCTACGCCTCAAGGTACTAATGAAGAGAGGGAATCACATGGTGCTTTTTGCACTCCGGATCTAAACATAGGCTCGGAATTACACGTGCAGAATGAACAGGTGGTGGAATAGACGGTTGTCGAGGATTTGGTTCATGAGGCGGGGATACGAATTGATCGTGGTCCGTTGGACTTAGAAGCTGAAGAAACAGTTGCTTTGGCCAGGGCTTTAGGGGTTGATAATTTGCAGGATTCTCTTCCAGAGCTTCACGAGATCTTGAGAAGTGAAGGCTATCAAGAGGTTGGTCAATGAATGTGCTTTCGTTAGGTTTTTCATAGGTTTTTAGTAAGGGTTTTTGCTTGGGAGAGTTGGTGTATTTTTGTTCTGTTGTAATCTCGTTTTCTGTCGGTTTTCGGCTTGCTTTTCCGCCTTGGCGATAGATTGTCTTTGGCTGTTGGTTTTTAATGAAAGTTAATTTTCAAAAAAAAAAAAAAGTAGTTCTTTTGACTTTGGCGCATTGTACTATAACCAACACTGTTTGCAGTCTTCTTTTCTTCCTTTTTTTATTTCATTCGATGTCAAGTCACTGTCTATGATACTAGATCAATTTTATTATTAAATTGACAAGTGGATCGACTCAATTTATTTATTAAACAAATGTTTTTGGTTTAATAAACGTGTCTTTACACTAGCATCTAACGTTAGTTGTTTATAGTACGTGTGTACAAGACCATGGTAATAACTTACTTTAGTTATTCCGTCTTGGATTGTGGAACAAAAAGGTAAGGGGTTCCACGTTAATCCTTTTATATATTCAAGAGAAGAAAAGAGAAGATTGATCCTTGTTCTTGCTAGGATCTTGATGTAACTCTATTTATTATTCGGTAATTCTTTGTACATGTTAAATATAATAGATCCTGCTTCCGCTATGCGTACTTGATGTGTTTATTTATTTAGATGTGTATCATGCTATTTAAATTCCTACAATAAACATATACGGAGTACTTCTAAATTTAACTTAGTGATTGCAGATGTGTAAAGGTATACATGAGTACATGACTATGATAATATCATTGCAATCATCAACAGGTAATATAATTGATATTATATATATGCATGAACAACAAATTTATTTTCTTGACATTCTTCTTTTTGAGTACTATGTATAACATTTTCGGTCAAAAGTAAAAAAACGTCAACATACAATTCATGAAGAAGACGGTAAAAATATAACTAAATCATCAAGATCAACATGCATGAACATCAAATTAACCTCTCATTAATATATGAACGTGCATCAGACCCAGCAAAAACATAACAACTTGAACATCAAACATATGAAGTTCTTGATAAACCTGAATACTCGTGTCGAAAAATATATCATAACGCCTTATAAGAAACCGAAGATCTATTTAACCTTCATCTACTAACTGACCTTTTACGATTACGAAACCGCACAAAACTATGAAACTCAACTCTCACAAATTAACATGTGGACTATAGAACACAAAATCAATGACCTTTTGTCACAAAACAGTATGTATTGTATTTTGTGTGTGGTAATGTGGTTGTCCATTTCTTGAAGAAATGTCTTTGTACCGCAGGTTATTATAGTTGTTTAGCGTCGATATATTTCAGTTATTTACCAGTTTCATAAGACCAAGAGTAATGGGCGTTGAAGTGGGCTTAGTTGCCCCTTCAACGCCCGTTAGCCCACCCCCTTGGGGCGTTGAAGCCCGTTGAATGGCTATAAAATCCAACGACCGTTGATGTATCAACGGGCGTGGAAGCATATTTTGGTCAAATATAGCCGTTTAACGACTATATTTTGGCATTAACTTCCCCTTTTTTTTTTACCTTCAACTTTCTATAAAATCTAACATTTCTTTTTCATTTCAACACAACTTTCTTTCATCTTATTCGTTTTCATCCAAAAAAAAATGGTTCGCCGACTAGTTGATACAATTGAATCGAGTAGTGATTCAAGTTCCGACGAATTTGAAACCGAAGTTTTAGCTGTTTGTAAGAGTGCGGTAAACTTTATGGCGAATTTTGTTCACCGAAGCGTTAGTCAACGTCGACCGATTCAAACAAGATAAGTTATCATGCGTGATCGTGGAGAAGCTAATAACTGTTTGATGCGAGATTATTTTATTGAGAATCCCCGTTAGCCGCAACCAAGAGTTTTCAAACAACGTTTCCGAATGTCTAAACTGTTGTTCTTACGTTTGCGTGACGATTTGGAAAGGGAAGTCGGGTACTTTAAACAAAAATCCGACGCACTAGGGAAGCTTGGATTCACCACAACCCAAAAGTTGACGGCCGCCATACGGATTTTGGCGTTTGCACAAACATCTGACATCAACGACGAGTACTTGCACATGGCGGCTAAAACTATTCGAGACACACTTAGAGAGTTCGCAATCGGTATTATATTTTATTTTTATTTAACGTTTATTTTTAGTTAACATTTATTTTTAATTTACGTTTATTTTTATTTAACGTTTATTTATATTTAACGTTTAGAATTATTTATCTTTTACACTTAAGCATATGTTTTTAATATTGTAGCTATTTGTGAGATATACGGTCGTCGATACCTTAGAAAACCGACTTGGTTCGACCTACAGAAAATATACGAGGTGCACGAAGACATGCATGATCTACCCGGTATGATCGGTAGCATAGATTGTATGCATTGGCAGTGGGAAAGATGTCCTACGGCTTGGCGTGGCCAACACACTCGGGGTGATCAAAAGGGACCGACGAAGATACTTCAAGTTGTTTGTTCACAAGACCTGTGGTGTTGGCATGCATTCTTTGGCGCAGCTGGATCGAACAATGATCTCAACGTGTTACAACAATCACCACTCATAGAGGACATTGTTTCAGGTAAAATGTCAACCGCATCTTTTTACGCCAATAATAATTACTATCCGTACGGTTATTTTTTGGGAGATGGTATATATCCCGAACATAGCTACATCGTAAAGACTTTTACCGACACTGTGGATGAGAAAAGATTGCATTTCAAAAAGCAACAAGAATCGGCAAGAAAAGATATAGAACGTTTCTTTGGTGTTCTCAAGCAACGTTGGGCGTACATAAGAACTCCTTGCAAATTATGGTCGACTGAAACGATGGAGTACATTATGGAAGCATGTATCATTTTACATAATATGATTTTGGAAGATGAGGGAAATGCATACTGTCAAGATTATAGACCCGAAGCAGTGGAAGAAGATGAAAATAGAGAACAAGCACCCATGCCAGTCAGATTACAAAACACCAGGTACATGCGAAGTGACGACGTTCATAATTCTCTTAAGGCGGATTTGGTAGAGCATGTTTGGGCACGAAAGCAACATAGGGTGCGCAATGGTGAAGTTGAGGATGAAGAAATAGCCGATGAAGAGTTTGAGGACTTGGGTGACGAGCCAATTGTAGATTTGGGTGACGACGAGGAAGATTATTATGCGAGTGACAACTACGACGATGCGGACTATGCGAGTGACGAATGAATTATTTTATGTTTATGTTGTGCTATTTCTAAATTTGGAATAATTTGTAATAAGTGTGTTTAGAAAAAAAAAAATTAATTAATTAATTAATTAATTAAAAAAAACAAAAAAAAAAAAAAAAAAAAAAAAAAGTTGAATAATTAAAAAAGGGGCGTTGAAGCCTTCATGCATTACTACCATTTTGCTTCAACACTCAATTCAATTGGGTGCCACATGTCAACTTTTGCCCCTGCCAACACTCCTTTGCATTACTTTTGGTCTAATAGAATACTATATATGGGCCTCACCGGGATGACTTGGAATATAATTAATTTTGATAGGTGGCTCTAAAAGAACGATTGTAAGTTTCTCATGTACTTTAGGGGATGTTTGGGATTACTTAATCAAAAGAAATTATGTGTTTTGATATCGGATAATCAGCTATAACAACACATGATTTTTAAGTATAATTTTTGGATTTGATATCGCAATTATTAGTTAATCCGTTTCTTTTGATGTTTGACAAATCACATTATTGAATAACATAGCTTGTGAAATTATCAAAAAGGACATCACTATATATTATTGAATTATTTAACGTTAACATGTTATAGCTTTCTTTTTAAAACTTATTCATAATTTCTTTCACATAATATTTTGAAAGATGCTAAATAATATTAGCGGGCCACTGAATTTTCCATACAATATTACAATGTTCAATTATTTTATTACGCAATGTTACACTCACAAAGACTTAACAAAATAATACTCACACATTATAAGCTTATTATTTTATTTTCTATATAAAATAATAAACTTTAAAATCTTGAGAAAATGAGTTGAAAACTGGTCTATAAATTGCAACACGTTTTGTCAATCTGTTCATAAACCAACAGTACCATGACAATGGGCCAAAGCCACCCACATATCCTTCTCGTTTGTCAATCTGTTCAAGGCCATCTCAACCCATCCTTTCAACTCGCTAATAATCTCATATGCGCCGGTGCACGCGTCACTCTTGCCACCACCGTTAGCGGCTTTCATAAGCTCAAATCCTTACCTTCCATTCATGGCTTATCTTTCGCTTCTTTTACGGATGGCCATGATGACGATAACCATGCATTCTGGAACCCGGGTTATGCTTATGACATCGAACGCTTTGGATCCGAGTCCATTGCTACTCTTGTTAAAACCATGTCCGAAAGTGGTAACAAGGTGAACTTGCTTGTTTACACCCTATACTTACCTTTCGCAGCGGATGTGGCACGTGATCTAAACGTGCCTTCTGCTCTTTTTCTTATCCAATCCGCCACTTGTTTTTCGATTTATAATCGTTTCTGCAACCGTTCTGATGGTATCGTTGCTGTCAAAAACGATATCAATACTTCGGTTACACTGAAATTACCTGGCTTGCCTTTGTTTAAATGGAATGATCTTCCAACGTTTGTCTTGCCAACATTTCCTCGTTTTTCGGACATGTGTTACGTTTATCAAGACCACATGAAGGTTCTTGAGGAAGATCCTAATGCATGTGTTCTAGTGAATACTTTAGATGGTCTAGAGCCTGATTCAATGAAATCCATTAAAAATTCTATTGTGGTTGGCCCTTTGGTTTCGTCTACATTTTCGGGCAATAAAGGCTCGTGTTTTGAGTGGCTAGATTCAAAACAAGAAAATTCTGTGGTTTACGTGTCATTTGGGAGCTTGGCCGTGTTGACAAAGACTCAAAAGTTAGAGCTTTTACATGGGTTAATGAAAACTCAACGACCTTTTTTGTTGGTGTTACGTGATGTTGGTGAAGACCAAGATGTAGAGATAAAGCAACTTAAGGAGAAGGTGAGTGAGTATGGGTTGATAGTTGGATGGTGTGCACAACTTGAAGTGCTGAAACACCGTGCAATTGGCTGTTTTGTGACACATTGTGGATGGAACTCGACTTTGGAGAGTTTAGTGGCAGGAGTGGCGATTGTGGGGTGTCCTCAATTTTCAGATCAAACAACGAATGCAAAGATGGTGGAGGAGGTGTGGGGGAATGGTGTTAGAGCGTGTCTGAATGAAGAAATGGTTGTGAAGCGAGACGAGATTAAGAGGTGTTTGGATGTGGTCATGGATGGGGGCGAAAAGGCGAAAGAAATCAAGAAGAATGTTGAGAAATGGAGAAAGGTGGCTGAGGAATCGGTGAAAGATGGTGGTTCTTTGCAAATAAATTTAAAATTATTTTTAAAAAATATTTCATGAAACTTTATTTAAGAGAATTGTACTATACTACTATGCATGTAGCTGCCATATTTAGACGTTATTTTTATTATTTTGGCTGCCGGGTTTAGAAATTTGTGGTACTGTCTTTGCCATCCTATTAATTGTGTGCTTTTTCTATTTCATGGTTTTTTATTTGTTGTCAACAGATGCTTCTCATTTCTATAAGATTGCTGTAACAATATCGCCCAGACACTAATTAAAGTACAACATAATAGAGAACGGAATAAGCGCGCAAACAACCAAGCAATCAAGCATTACTATTTGGGGTTTTTGATACAGCACGTACGATTACTCCAACAGCACCCAGTTACTAGTAGTAGTTAGAAGGTTATAATTTGGTGACGTAACAAATAAAAAATGAACGGTGGTAATTTTCAATTTGGTATCACAAGCAGAATTATCCATGGACTGCAAAATAAACTGGCCAAAAGAAGACACCAAATATGCATGCAATAGGATCAGCTTTAAAGGAATCTTTAAACGCACCAGATTTTTACCTTCCTTCTGAGAAGAAGTTTTTCCACGTATCAAGTTCTGCTGAACATGTGTTCTACCATGATTCGGAGATAAAAAAAAACTTTGTTTCGGATCAGATAAAGTGATAAAAGTACACCACAAATGTCGAAATCAACAAAGTAAATTAAGATAATACTTCAATTCAACTAAACAAAATTCTAGACAAAATCCAAATTAAAACACTAGAATTCAACAAACTATAAAGAAAAACACTAGAATTCAACATAACTAAACATAATTCTCTGGGATTAATCGCGCCACAATGTACACTACACTTTATATAAGCTGTTTAGGATTGCTAATTACGAATGCTTATAAAGAAAACTGTTTGTGATTATTTAAGCTGCTTATAGGGGATGTTTGGCATTGTTTATCGAAAAAAGTAGTTTCGATAAGCAATCTCAAAACAGCCCCTATTAGTATACTAATAAACAATCCCAAAGAGCTTCTTAAATCAGTTAATTCAATAAGCAATCCCAAACAGTCCTATTAGCAAATAACTTAATAAGCAATCCCAAACATTCTCAGTTCTGGAATATCTGAGATTACTTAGGATCACAATAGAGTGAGCATCCAGCTTTTCACGGATAAGAGGACATCTATGTTCTTTACTTCACCTGTTGCTCCATAATCAACGCCTTCAACTACTCCTCTTTTCTACAAAAGCATACATTTACAGTAACAAAATGTATCCAACTTATTGCAACTAATAAATACATAAATTTTGGATTTTTGTACCTTGGCTGCAAGGAAATTGCCAATAGCAACACCGACACTTTCGAGAGATCGACTCTTTTATCCATGTCAATAGATGTTGTTTGAAGAGGTACCCGGAGACAGCTTAGCTTGAATCATCAAGTAATTATCCCGGCCGAATCCACTACTGCCTTTAGAGAATCGGGGTCAGTTATTCTACATCTTCCAACACACTTGGGCTCACATCCTGTGATATACATTCAACATTACATTTATTTATAGCAACTATTACAATGTAACTTAAAAAATTTCCAGAAAATGCCAGAAGTTTGTATCCATGAGACCATGATGACCTAAAATATTATAGAAATAAAAACAATCAAATAAGCTAATTTGTACTATCCTTTCTCCATTAATAGGTTGTCGATCTGTACATGTGTTCCTGGAACAAGAACAAACTTTATTCCTAGGCATTGAAGAATGGAGATATCCTGCATGTATATATGCAACTCATTAGATCTGTCTTTTCTTTGTACTTAAGTGTTTTATAAAGAAATTTCATACACCATCGGTACATATGATAAGTAGTTGAAGAAATTAATACAATTAAGTAGAATTTACAGTGAAACGGAATGAAAAACAAAGTAACTGAAATACAGAAGATAGGAAGATTAAATGTTGTCATTAGCTAACTTGCAATTCATACATGGGTGGTATTGCTGGTGTGTTTTGCACAACTTATGCGAGCAGAGCATATGAAATAAGCTCTACCGGTACAAGAAGCTTGTTTGGTTGAAAAATATTTTTAGACCTTTTAAAAAAATATGGCCGTATAGGTTGTCTAACTACTAGTAACAACTAAAAACTAACTAATTCTCCGTCCATTAATTGGTGTGAGAGGCATGTGCTTATTTGGTTCAAAATAAAGGCTTATGTTAAACGATCGATTCTGATTATCGTAGACCACCAACTAGGGGTGTCAAATGGGTCAACCCGACCCGAACCGAAGCCGATAAAGCCTTATAGGGTCAGGTTGATTCGGGTCCAACTTAGCTTATCGGGTTTATCGGGTCAACCCGATAGCCTAATAGGGTCGGGTTAGGGTCTCAATTAGTTTGTTATCGGGTTCACCCAATAAACCCGATAAGCAATAATGACCCATTATAAAATTTATAATTTATAAAATAAATACTCTTTGTCATTCGTTTATTTGTCAAACTTCTTAATCAGTAAGCTTGCTACACTAAAAAATGATAAAATGCATCTGCAGATTCGGTTCTAGTGCACTGCAAGTTACATCAGCAGCTTGCTCATCTTATGTGTTTATTTTTGCTACTGCATGAGACATAAATAAAATTCCTACTGCCACTTGTAATTACTTTGTTTCTTTCGTTTTATATTGAGCTAAATGAAATACAGTAGCATGTTAGTCTAATATTTTAAGTTAATTTATGTTGGATGGTATTTTAATAAATGAAGAAATTGTGGGATGAAATTAACATGTAACCCGATAACCCGATAGACCCAACCTGTCAACCCGAAACCCAATAGACCCGAACCCGATAGACCCGATATCTTATAGTGTCAGGTTGCAGGTTAGTTTTTATTCTTTCAAAACCCGATAGACCCTACCCGATAAGCCCCAAACCCGACCCGATAACCCGTTTGACACCCCTACCACCAACCATGCATAAACCCCACGAAAATTACCACGACAAAGTAAATAGTAATCCTTACAATAAAAACAGCAACAATTCACAATTAAGATCTCCATTTCTTTTACATTTCTTATACTAAGTATTAAATAGCTTCAATTTGTGAAAAAAAAAAAAAAAAAAAAAAAAAAAAAAAGCTACAGAATTTGTTTATTTGAAACTTAAAATTAGCCACAAAAGGGTATTTGAAAATATCACCAGGTCCATCACGACATCACCGGCTTCAGACAATCATTGCATCAATTCATTAATGATTTTATTTATATATATCTCAGACGCAGATATGCAAACTAAATTACAAAGGCTTGTTGACCGAATATATTAGAAGCGAAATGGCGAAATGAATATGTTCAAGAGCTAGTGAAGAGCAGTAGTTATAATTCATAAAATGCAGCTAATATATTAGAAGATGACTAGCAGGGTTTTTTTTTTTCTTTTGGGAAAAAAGGGGTGGTTTGAATTTGTAAAATAGTGGGGGTTGAATTGGGGAAACACAAGGGCGGGAGAGAAAACAAATTTGAAAAAAAAAAAAAATAAATTAGGTAAATCAAAATTTTGGTTTATGAAAACAAAGACTTGTTATTTTGAGAAAATCAATTTTAGTATTTATGGAGATTAATCTATTCCTAAATACCCGTTTCTATACCTCCCATTCCCTATTTTTTTCAGTTTAAAAACTGGCTTTTATCTAACTAGTCTCTATTAAGGGGTGTTAATAGTCATTTATGTAGTAGTATACAATGACTTAATAATTGTATTGATCCAATCATATTGCATCATAATTTTTCTTTCTTATTTCTTACCCTCAACATTTATTTAACTAGACAAATACTCGCACAATGCGACAGTATATAGCGGCAAATAATTATACTTGCGAACTTATGTTCTGCCTTGACTCTTGATGCAACATTTACGAGTTCAATTTGTAGTAATTGCGAGAAAAATAATTTATAGGTTATAAACAAAAGAATGATAAAAGTTTGAGGATAAAACAATATTTAGAATATTAATTTAGTGGTGGATATTATTACTATTTTTAATCAAGGGTATTATAGATTTACACATTACTCAAATTTAAGAATTTTAAATTTAAGAAAAATTAAACATACATTATAAGTACAGTAGTATAGTATTGATAGTAGATCAAGTAGTATTAAATAATTGATATTGTTTATCGGCTGCCATAATTTCATTTACATTGTGTTTTTTAGTTAAAATTTGATGGGGAAGGAAAGAAAAGAGAATGTCTTTTTTCTTTTTTTTTAAGAGGAAAAATAAGTATAGAGGGAGATGTGAGAAATTTTACTTAAAAAATATTCCACCCATTTTTTTAGGAATATGTTGTGTAAAGACTAATATGTTATTTAAAAAATATTTGACACTAACACTAATAACTTAAGAACATAATTTATGACAACTTTCATTTTCTTTTTACTACCTCAAGAACATATCAACAAACACTTCATTTACTTTTTCATTTCTTTTCCTTTTCATATTCTTTTCATTTTCTTTTCCTTTAAAACTCAATAACACATTGCTAGTGTTTGTTATATAGTAAATATAATTTTGTCTGGTGTTTATTATATAGTAAAGATATATAATAACAAACACTTCATTTACTTTTTCATTTCTTTTCCTTTTCATATTCTTTTCATTTTCTTTTCCTTTAAAACTCAATAACACATTGCTAGTGTTTGTTATGTAGTAAATATAATTTCGTCTGGTGTTTATTATATAGTAAAGATATATAATCCTTCCATATATAAGTTGCATCAAATTTTAAGTTTTCAAGGAACTTTTGAATTCAAGATCCAAGAAAAAAGATGCCACCATTTGTATGTAATAAAGATAATTTATTGTATAAATATAATTTTGTAAGTTTTTAGGGGACTCGGAGTGGGGAAACGGGTTGCACAGCGGGCTCCTAATACCGGCGGTAACACCATTCCGCCTATAGCGGGTTGGCTTAAACGGGTTGCACAGCGGGTATATTACCCGTTGGTGAAGCCGCTAATTGGAACGTTATATGGGGGTGGTTTGTAACTTTTAATTCTTTTGAAACTTGTCAATTTGGAACGTTGGGCATTCAAAGCAAAAAAAAAAAAAACATTGGCACAACTTGGATCTTCGAAAGAGAAGGCCGGATCTGATGCTATTTGGCCGGATCTTGGCTGTGATGATATTTGGCCGGATCATATTTGGCCGGATCTTGGCTGTGATGATATTTGGCCGGATCTTGGCTGTGATGATATTTTTCTTATTAAGAGGCTGTGATGATATTTTTCTTATTAAGATCCAAGTTATGAAATTGGAACATGATTTAGAGATGATCTTGCATCTTGGCTGGGCAAATAAATTCAGAGGATGGTAAAATATTGCAACCTTTTGAATATTTGCAGCCATGGCTGATTTATCCACATGTTCCCATTGTGTAAACAGATGTGAGCCTCATTTTTTTTTCCTAAAACTTTTTTTTACACAACTTTTATACATTTTGCGATTAGTTATAAAATGTTTTAGTTATAAATTGTATAGTTTAATAGTTTAGGGGGGAAAATAAAAAATTTGAGAGGGCTGGAAAATCATGGGCGCGAGTGAAATTGGTTGGGAGGGCTGGAGGGTTGAGCTGAGTTGGCATAATTTTATTGGATAAATTTGGGAAGGTTGGAAGTTTCAAAATGATGACTCCTTGTCCCCTTAGTGGGTCCAACATTTCTCTATTTTATTTATTTCGTTGTATAAGACTTTAAGAAAATAAGAGTAATGTTAAACCATAGTTGGAGTTAATTGAAACTACAACTAGAATTTTGGGTTTTCTAAACACATGATACGCGTCTGTGTGTTTCACACAGCAGTACTCCACAACCTTTTCTTTCGAATTGTTGACTAAAACATTTGCGAGTCCTTAGGTTACGTACAGGATTATGAATAACTTGAGTCAGGGGCGGATTTTAGTTGGGGCCCGGGCCCCGGTTTTTTCGCTCAGTATTGCTAACTTATCCGTATTTCGTCCAAAAAAATTTATATTTATAGAACTTTAAATTTAAGAAAAATTAAACATGCATTATATGTACAGTAGTATAGTATTGATAGTAGATCAAGTAGTATTAAATAATTGATATTGTTTATCGGTTGCCATAATTTCATTTACATTGTGTTTTTTACTTTTTTAGTTAAAATTTGATGGGTAACGAAAGAAAAGAGAATGTCTTTTCTTTTTTTCTTTTTTTTTCTTTTTTTTTTTTTTAAGAGGAAAAATAAGTATAGAGGGAGATGAGAGAAATTTTACTTAAAAAATATTCCTTCCATTTTTGAGGAATTTGTTGTGTAAAGACTAATATGTTATTTAAAATATATTTGACACTAACACTAATAACTTAAGAACATAATTTATGACAACTTTCATTTTCTTTTTACTACCTCAAAACATATCAACAAACACTTCATTTACTTTTTCATTTTTTTTCCTTTTCATATTCTTTTCATTTTCTTTTCCTTTAAAACTCAATAACACATTGCTATTGTTTGTTATGTAGTAAATATAATTTCGTCTGGTGTTTATTATATAGTAAAGATATATAATACTTCCATATATAAGTTGCATCAAATTTTAAGTTTTCAAGGAACTTTTGAATTCAAGATCCAAGAAAAAAGATGCCACCATTTGTATGTAATAAAGATAAGTTATTGTATAAATATAATTTTGTAAGTTTTTAGTGGGTCTAACATTTCTCTATTTTATTTATTTCATTGTATAAGACTTTAAGAAAATAAGAGTAATGTTAAACCATAGTTGGAGTTAACTGAAACTACAACTAGAATTTTTGGTTTTCTAAACACATGATACGCGTCTGTGTGTTTCACACAGCAGTACTCCACAACCTTTTCTTTCGAATTGTTGACTAAAACATTTGCGAGTCCTTAAGTTACGTACAGGATTATGAATAACTTGAGTCAGGGGTGGATCTTAGTTCTGTTTTTTCGCTCAGTAGTGCTAACTTATCCGTATTTCGTCCAAAAAATTTTATATTTATTAAGTCGGGGGGGGGGGCGCCCCCCCCCCCCCCCCCCCCCCCCCACACACAAAAAAAATTCCGGCCCCCTCTACTAAAAACTTCAAGATCCGCCATTGACTTGAGTTACAAAATGTTGAAAACATTACGTAAAATTTCGAATGTAACTTTAAATTCGTACAATTTATAACAAAAGTAAGAATCAGTAAATATATTTGACTTGTCTTTAGCCATAAATACAGCCAAAACGGCAAAACGTTAGTAAAAAGTACTAATATAAAAACCGAAAAACAACAATAAATATAGTCAAAATAATTACTATATATATATTTATTGAATCTTCTTTTGTATCTATAAAACTGTCCCCACTATTCATGCACGTATACACTACTGTGTGTAAAAGTAAAATCGTCACTTAATTAGGGTACGTTTCAAGTTATGGCTTAGGAGATCTAGACGAAAAACGTTCATCAGGTTTCGGCGGTGGTAAACATACGGACATACACTTCATTTTACTATTTATTTATTTTTTTATTTAGTTTTTTTTTGGTAATTAATATAATTTGAAGTTATTGTTTATTATGATGATGATATGTGTTGTTAAAAGTTACTACGTAGTAATCGTTTATGGTTAATTTTATAATAGAAAGATATGTGTAATGCAGTGATTTTATTATGTTAATATCGTAATTGAATGTTTCCGGTGGTGGTTAATTTCGTGATAGTTTTGTTATAGAATGATGTGTGTTGTGATTTTTTGAGGTAATAGTTAGGGTTTTCAGATAACTGTGTTGTTTAGCGTTTATAGTGAAATTATTAGAAGAGTGATGGTATTTTGGATTTTGTGATTTGTATTGGATGCTTTGCTTAAATTGTGGTGTGAAGTTGATATTAAGACCAGTGCCAACGGTCTCGTTGGTTTGTCAACCGACGAGCGTCGGTTAACTGACACCAATGGCACAACCTTGTCGGTTGGGCGTTCTTGGGTAATTTGGCGACAAGCAAGAGACGAGAGAGTGGCGCGGGGCCCACTTGTGTTTTGTGTGTGTGAATGTTTTGTGGGGTATATTTTGTGTGCAAGTTTGGGAAGTGCTTATATGGCGCTGAGGTGGCAAAACTTAAACACAAACTGACAGGGTTGGGACTTGGGAGTGGTCTAAGAAGGATTGTTATAATTAGAAGTTTTGATGGTTCGTTAGATATTTGCTGCTTTTAGAAGTTATCTAGCTATATCGATTATTGACTGTTTGAGAGAATACTTTTTGGATTCTGAATTTAGATGCTTGCTATATCTTGTTATTAACTAGATGAGTACACACAACTACACATGCTATGAAACAGTTGTATATTAAAGTTGTGTAAAAAAAAATATTCAGATATGATTAAGTTATCTTGGCATTACTTTGGGGTTTAGTGTGCGTATTAGAACAAAGATGTTCATAGATGTACGTTCGGTTAGCTACTTTTATACATCAATAACAAGTTGTTAGGTGTTTTCATCCTTTTTTTCTATAAAATCTTGTGGTTGCTTTGATGCTGTTGAGGGTAAATGAGTGTTATATTGCTTGATTTATCTTGTTAATTACCATTTTGAGTATATATAGATCGTTTATTTATTTATACCCGATCTATTTAATAATACAAACGTGTTCAATTACTTTAAAAACTCAGCAATACATAGATCGGTTTTTTCGTTAATAACTGATCTATTAAATTTTGAAACTAATTAGATCGGTTATTAACCAAAAAACCGATCTATTTATTATATTTTTCCCTCTTTTCCCTTACATAGATCAGTTTTTAACATAACCGATCTATATGAAGTGATCTATCTAACCTTTTGTGTAGTAGTGACATATGCTATAAGAGTGCACGATACAGTGCATTGTGTGCTTAAAATTCATTAAGGTTAATTGATAATAAGTCTTTTATGTACTTATAAGAGTGCACGATACAGTGCATTGTTTAGGGCTGAGCAAAGGTTCAAAACCGAATCGGCCCGACAAACCAACCGATCCGAGAACCGATTTCGTGAAAAACAAGAACCGAAACCGAACCGAATATGATCGGTTCGGTTCGGTTTTGCGTCGGTTCGGTCAGTTTTGTTGGTCCGGTTCGGCTTTGGGTTGTCCATGCTCAGCCCTAGCATTGTTACCCGCCATTCAACAAAAAAACCACCAACGCCGTAAAAAATAAAAAAAATAATAAAATAATAAAATTAAAAAACCGCGTTGTTGTGGCCGCCTTTTGCATCGGCCAAATGTGCCATTCGTCCTTAGTTAATCCACCAACACGAGTTGTTGGTATATTTTTTTCTTTTTCTTTGTGAGTGAGTGAGTATTTATAGTGGGGTTTTTTGCGGGACCCACGTGCACCAATAAGTGTTATTGGTTTTTTTGCTAGGGAGGATATTTTAGTTATTTGTGCGTTATTGGGGAGGTGATGAAATGACACACCAAAAATTATTATTCGTATTCATTTGCACCTTGCTCTCTAATGCATTTTTATACCCTTTCTCTTCATTATTTTAGAGTAAAGATTTTCAAAAATAACTATGTTTACAATTATTTAATGCATCAATATATCTAAACAACACTTATAATTATTGTTATTTGTTTTACACAATACCCATTTGACAACTAATAACACAATTTTCATTTTTCAATATTTAATTATTATTAGATATATATATCTCAAAGAATTATACCAACTGTTTGCGAAATAACACTTGTGATTGAATGACAAATAAAACTATGCAAATATGAAAAACCACTGTTGGAGAGAAAGATCCTATCAACTATTCCTTTGTAAACTATTCACTTTTTGCAACCACTGTTGTACTTTGTTTGACTTCTTTTTTGCTTTCTGCATTTGGAAATTCTCGCTCATATTTCAGGTCTTCATTCTGAGATAGTCTTCAGGGAGTCATTGAATTATTGTAATCACTCACTGATTTCATCATCCGATCATGGTTCTTATCTTTACTCTCTAAGATCCACCTCAAGTTATGATGAGCCTTTCTTTCAGACTCAGAATAACTTCTTGAGGATGACTCATTGAATGTTCAGGAACTTGTTTTGCACTACTACACAAAAGGCCATATAGATCACTTCATATAGATCGGTTACCTAAAAAACCGATCTATAAAAGGAAAAAAGAGGGGAAATATCATATATAGATCGGTTTTTTGGTTAATAACCGATCTATTTAGTTTCAAAATTTAATAGATCGGTTATTAACAAAACAACCGATCTATATATGGCTGAGTTTTTTTAAGTGCTGGAAACATGTTTTGTTATATAGATCGGTTTTTAACAAGTAACCGATCTATCTATGATAACAAATATAAAAGAAACTAAATAGATTGGGTATAAATAAATAAATGACTACTCAAAATTCATCAAAATAGTTTTAGCGGGATATTTGCCGCTCCACCAAAATTCAGCCTTTTGACACACAACTCTAAACATTTCCCCAAAATCATATACTCTCACCTAAAAAAACCCTAGCCATTTTCCCAAAATTTCACAGCCATTCTCAGATCCACTCATCAGGTATATCATCATTCATTTGCATATCCTTCATTAATTAATTACATTATTTCAATCAACACTCGAAAGGGCTCGTTCGAATTTGAGTGATTTTAATTGATGTTTATGTTCGTCGATTGTTGTGTTGTTGATGCCATGTTAGGGCTAACTAGTTACTGACTTGTTACATTTTATAAATTTACTCAAGCAACAAGGCATTTAATAAATAGCTGCCGCGGTATTACTTGTGCTAGGAATAAAGACAGAGGCAAGTTTAAAACTGATAATTACTTCATTCTCATAATCTGTACATTTAATTTTACGAGGGCTAATTTTCAAGTGTTTATTTCTCTTTACCACGAGGTTGCTTATTCAGTTACTATTATTGTTACCTTGTGTAGGGTCTCAAAGAAGGATGGATAGATGGAGGAAGCATTACATTTGCTGTTCTTCTGGTTATTTTTGTGACCGGTGAGGCAATTGATGTTTTTCATCGTTATGATATGTAAAATGTACTTGCTATTTGCTAGTTCTAATAAGATATATATTAATTGTCTCTGGAAATGATTAATTTTTGTATACTATAATAGCGACCAGTGATTATAGACAGTCTCTGCAGTTTCAGAATCTGAATGCAGAGAAGCGGAATATACAGATAGAGGTTTGTATGCTAATGGTTGAACATTTAATGTTCTTGTAAACTTGTAGTCATCTTCACTCGACTAATAAGCTAAGTTGTCTTGCATAATGATTCAATCAGATAACTAAAGGTGGTAGAAGAGAGAAGGTTTCCATATATGACGTGGTTGTCGGTGATGTAATACCTCTTAATATAGGTGATCAGGTAGGTTACGATCTTTTGTATTACTTATAATTTGGTCACACTTTATGGTGACTTACCATCTCGATCTCTTTTTGGTATGCCACATACAGGTCCCTGCTGATGGTCTTCTAATTAAGGGCCACTCTCTATCTATTGACGAATCTAGCATGACCGGCGAAAGCAAGATTGTAAGCCGGATAATACTTCTTGCTATATTAAAATACAATAATTGAACTTCTTTATTAAAGATCAAATCACCTTTTAGGTACACAAGGATCCAAAAGCACCTTTTCTGATGTTCGGCTGCAAGGTAGCAGATGGTGCTGGAACAATACTGGTAACTAACCTTTTGTAACTCTTTAACTGAGGCATAATATCTGATACCATATATATATGCATTTAAAAAAATGGTGAGATTAGATTGATGTACCTCCTGTAACATTTCTACGCTTGGTGTAATAACCTTTTCTTAGGTCACTAGGTGTATGTATATCTACATTGGATTTCATGTTGCGTGGCTCTCAAATCATGAAAGTTTGCCCACCATGTTCATAACTTGTGACAGATGACCGTTGTTGAGGCTTGTGTTGGGCAAACAAAAACTGATCCTCCAGAAGATGGCTTGCAATATCATACAAGCGTTTCCTCATTGTTACATGAGGGAATTGCACAGAACACAACAGGAAGTGTTTTCTTCTCCAAGGTACTCTCTCGTAACCTTTTCCAATCTGATTTTTTTTTTTCTCATTCTATATATAATTTTTTATCTAGATTAATACCGTACTTTATGTATATTGGCATTGTTCTTCTCATACTTGGTCTCTGTAAATATGATATTCTGTTGGGCCTATTGTCACGTCTTTGATGATAGGATGGTGCATGTATTGAGGTTTCTGGATCTCCAACAGAAAAGGCAGTGCTCCAGTGGGGTATCAAGGTCCCCGGCTTCCCTCTCTATTACACTATAGTTGCATATTTTCATCCAGTTTCATGTGTATTTTGAATTTATATTGATCAAAATCACTGCCTTCACAGATAGGAATGAACTTCGATGTTGTCAAATCGCAGTCCACCCTCCTGTATGTCTCTCCTTTTAACTCGTTAAAGAAGAGAGGTGGCGTTGCATTGAGAGGGGTAATTAACACCTGATTAATTACTTGTGTTTCTGTTAACAACATGATTTTCACGACTTGAATGGTCGGTTTTACGAAAATACCTTAAACAGGCTTAATTTCTTCAACCCTCACGCTTCTTAAATCCACGATCCTAAGCAATCATGATGGTTACTCTAATATTCATGTTAGTATTCGATTAGCTTTTATTAGGCTTTCAAAAATCATTTAAGTTCACATGAATGGCAGGTCACTTCTCAAGTTCGCATACATTGGAAGGGAGCAGCTGAACTGGTGTTAGCTTCATGTAAAGAATATCTTGACACAGATGGTTCCTTGAAGCCCATTGATAATGATATGGTAAGTCATCCCCTAACCTGTTTGTAACTAAAAGAAGATTGCCTCCAAAAATGTGAACGAAATTAACTGTTGATAAGCCATTTTACTATATACATACCGTAAACATGCATGTATGTATCTTAATGAATTTCTTATATTGTTTTCACATATATATTTTAAACAGGAATATTTTTTGATGAGGCGAAAAGTGTACCGCTTTTAAGGGGTCATTTAAGCCCGAAATCGTATTTATTTGATCAAATATTGCCCTAAATCGTTCCTTTTGTCATTTTAGGTACTTTTGAGGAGAAATCTGGAAAAGGAGGCATTTTGGACGTTTTTGGAGCATTAAAGTGAAGAAAACGGCAAAGTCTCAAGAATCGGCTAAAAGTTACTCTTGACGGCGTCAGACTTTACTCTGGACGGCGTCATGCCTTGGCAAGAAAAGTTGGATGTGAAATTTACTCATGACGGGCCAGTGAGTTAGCATGAGAATTCTGACTGCGTCACGCTTTAACTAAATCAAGGGCGTCACGGCTTAAATCATAAGGGGACGGCGTCACGTTCATGATCCGACGGCGTCAAGCCTTGATAGGCCAGAATGGATTTTTGAAGAGCTAAAGAGGGACGGCGTCAAGAAGGTCACCCGGGAACCCTAAAAGCGGCGAGGTGACGGCGTCACAATGCATAAGGTGACGCCGTCAGATCCAAAAATCTATATATAGTTTTCTAATTTTTTGTCATTAAGAGAGAGCTGAGTGTGTGGAATTTTGGGATAAAACCCTAAGACGATTTTAGCTACTTTTTCAGGGCTTTTTGCCTTGAGATCTTCCATGTTTCATTGAAAGATAAGTTATCAATTAATCATTCAATATGTCTATGTGTTGTTTGATTCTATCTTATGCTTGTCTTTTGTTTAACATGTTAGGCTAATTTTATCTTGTGTTTGCTTAGATCTAATGAAACCTAGCTATTGATTATTGGTTGTTAGTGTGTTGTTAGTTGTATTGGATGATTGTTTATCTATGTTAGGCTTAAGAAAACTGGCTAACTTCCTATTCGGTAACTTGCTTGAACGTCTTAAGAAACATGAACCAAACGCGTACTAAAGGTTTTTATGGTTGTATTTAATGCACAAGCGAATTCTAGTGATCCCATGTTAGGAGCTTCCTAGCCGGCTCGACATAGGAGTGAAGTAGGAGCTTGTAGAGTTGGGGAAGTAAGTACGCCACCCCACGAATGGTATTAAGGAATACACCCGTCATCCACGCGACTAATACACACTAATTAACCGGTAAAAGATAGTTAGGGAGTAAGGAAATCTAAGTAAACACATTTCTCTACACATAAGTTTCTCACCACATTTCATTTTTGTTATTTTATTTTATTTGCATTCGTAGTCATTTGGGTTAGTTGACTAGCAACTAATTCCGCCCACTCCTTCAAACCCGAGATTTTACTTGCTTTCATAAAACTATAAAAACATAAAAAGAATCTTCCTCAACCCTTAGATCTAATTAGAGTAGCCTTTCATACCTAACGAACACTATTCCCTGTGGAGAACGATCAATCCCCCGTACTTACCACTACACTATACTACATCGGTCAGGTACACTGCCTGGTGGGGTTGTAAGCCTCTTGAGATCCCTCGAGAGGTAAAACCTGTTGTAAGGTTACAAAACCACGCAATCAAGTTTTTGGCGCCGCTGCCGGGGAATAGTTATTGTTTAGGTTGAATTTTTATTTCTATTAGGTCTACTCACTAGATTCCTTTCTAGTGAGATTTTTATTTTATTTTTCTAGGTTTTCTTTAGTCTATCTATTTTCTTTGTGCTTTTGTTCGTAACAGATTTTCATTAACTATTCAGTTTGCCATTATGGAAAACGCGAATCCACCCCTTACACCTGGCGAAGTGGCTTTGTTGCGTAGCCAACTTGAGAATGAGATTAGTGAGCTCAGGGAGCTCAGTAGAATGATTGATATAGAGCTTGATTATGCCTTGAACAACTTAGGGACCGCCATATACTCAGATAATTACTTAGAACGTAATAATCTTACGGTTGATAAGTTGATTGAGAAAATTGAGGAAGTAAAGGTAGATCCTAGGTTGGATGATTGTTTCAATGAATACCCCACTAAGAAGGAGATTGCTTACTATAACAACCTAGTTGATAACCCTCGACCACCTTTTGTTAGAATTGACCCAAAGATTAAGAGAGGTGATCCCGGGAATGTGAAGATACCATGTATGATTGGGTACCAATACGTTGAGCATGCTTACATTGACTGTGAATCCCCAATCAACGTTATGTCCTCAGGCCTCTATAGCCAAATCATAAACACACCACTTGAGCCTAGGATGGACCCCAAGTGTCCAGGCGGAGTTTGTAACTTCGTTGGAAGAATTAAGGATATACATATCCTTGTTGGGAGCTTTACCTTTGTCACCAACTTCATGATTTTAGAAGATATGGCAAGTGTTGTTGACTGCCGCCTATCTCGCGTTGTGTTAGGTAAGCCATTTATCGAGGCATCCAATTTAAGGTATGACCGTTTGAAAGGCACGGTTCAGTTTTCTAATCACATAGATATGATCACATATAGGATGCCTTATCGGGTTAATGAGTTTCGTTTTGTGCCTCGATTTGACATGGACAACATTGGTGCGATTGAGGACATCAATGAAGAGGATAAAGAAAAAGGCATGGACCATGTTTGGAATAGGAGAAGCCTTTATTATAAAGATTGCTTAAACCTTGGACCTAAATACAAAATTAATATGGAGGTTGTTAGGATGATTAGAGGGGCAATTGAGAAGCAAAACGGAAAAACGTAGACCCCGTGACTTTGAGTCTAGCTACAAGACTCGTTAATAAAGAAAAGCGCTTCTTGGGAGGCAACCCAAGCTTTATTTGTTTTATTTGCTTTGCGTGTTTATTTATTTGTTTGTTTGTTTTTATTTGTTTCCGTATGTGTGTTTAATTTTTATTATTATTGGTTCATGTTAAAAACTAATTTGTGAAAATGCTTTATTTTGTTTTTAACTTCGTCTTAACTACATATAAAGGTATTTTGCAAAAGATAAGTGTAAGGGAAATCTAAATCGGTTTATTAGAACACATATGAACATGAATCGTAATAATAATAAATTAGCATACATATTAGTATTTGTTTGAGTCAAATGCTTGTATCGAGTCATAGTGATGTTTTGCAGGATTTCCAGGAAGTAAGGTAAAGGTTTTTCCAGAAATTTTCCGGAAACTAAAAATGAAAATTTTTGTCAGGTCATTTCTGACGGCGTCAGGGGTTATAACCTGACGGCGTCAGATTTAATTTCCAGAAATTTTTGAAAGTTTTGTTTTCATAAAAAGTTTTTATTAAATCTCCAACTTATAATCTCCAGGAATCTGCAAAATTATCATTCCACAAGCATTATATCCTTATATATAGATTTTATCCCGCCGATGTTATGCAGGTTTTCGTGTTTGTTTTCTCAGGTTAACAGGTTATTTTGGACAAGGAAATGTTTATGGAATCAAGCTTATGGCGATGCATTAGTCATGGAGCTTCAACATTCTCTTTGGAGGAAGATTTAACCGTGTGATTTCACTATCCAACGAGCGAATCAGGGGAGTATTTGATTTCATTCTTTTACTTTTTGCTTTTACATCTTGTTATTTGAACATTGGGGACAATGTTCATCTTAAGTGTAAGGGGAGGGTAAAAGTACGATTTTAGAGAATACAATTGCGCTTGATTTTTGTTTGTTTAATAATAGATGTGTAATAAAACTGAGAGAAATACTTGATTAGGGTAATTTTAGTGCCAAATTTAAATTTTTTTACAACATATAGGAGTGAAACTTTGATCTTAATGAGCGTCTCACGGATAGGAGTTATATGACTAGCACAAAAAACCGTACCACTAAAAAATTTTCCACCCCAAATATGTGAGGTTCGCCCCTAGAATTGGTAGGAAAAGCATTTATGCTATGATGTGTGTACCGGTAGCACTTAGATTCTAGAACTTGCGTTAGGACCATTCCAAGGCCACAAGTGAGACTACATTCGTGTAGTTAGATTTACTACATGATAAGAGGCATTAGGATTAACCCATTGTTTTACACCTGTGTTTTTGTTATAATTACATTGGCTACATTGGTCAAGTAATTCTCCCACACCCTTTGCGTTGTACTCATTTTTAGTACACGATACCCCTAGTACACCCCTCAGAGCCTATCTTTTCGTTTCGACCTTTAAGCATTTTACTTAAAGGAAGAATTTGTTACACCCCACTAAAATGTACACCCAAATCGCCTTAGCCTACCTTGTATGCACTCATCTTTAGTGCATTATTGTGTCAACATTTGTTTAAACCCAAGTTAATTATCTAATTGATTACATGGTTGCTAAGTCGAGTCATATCCTTGTACATATTGTTTTGGGACGATTGGGACTCATGGGTAAAGTACTAGTGTAATGGAGTAACGGGGAAGAACATCATTTATTACCCCCATATGTGCTAAATATTTTAAAAGTACTCCAAGTGTTTCAATTATCTTAATTCGAGTCATTAGATTAGTATTTGTAAAGTTATGTAAAAGTTCAAATGTAAGGGGGATGCAATGCCCCTATGATGTATTATTTTGGATGGTAGGGCAAAAGTGTATGCAAAAAAAAAAAAAAAAAAAAAAAAAAAAAAAAAAAAAAAATCGAAAAAAATCAAGAAAAATACAAAAAAATGAGAAAATGAAAAATAGAAAAAACATACGGACTACCATCCCGTTTCATTTTATGTTTGCTTTATATTTTTGTTATTTTGTTATTTCGTTTTTAGCTTAAGATCGAGTCGAGTCTTGGCTTAGCAACATTGTATAGTACATGTAATTGATCAAGATCTTTAACTCGCCACCAGTAAAATATCCCGTATCCAACAAAACCGTGTTTTCCTTTTCCCTACACCTAACGTTATAACCCATTTAAAAGCCCTCTTTGATAGTTTATCTTAGGTGCTTACGCCTAGTGGAGGAGGTTTTCGATCCTTTCCCAAGCCTATGGTAATCTATTTGCTATGACAGGTAGTGAGAGATATTTTCCGTTTTCATTTATGAGATTTATTTTGATGACACTTGAGAGATGTGAGTATCTAAACACTGCTTGTGAGGTGCTAGTATGTAATCTCCGTGCTTATTATGATTGAAGTGGAACGATTATTTGTTGTAATTACTTTTATGTTTGCATTAAATGACCCCTAACTTGTATTTTGATTAGAATAAAAGCGCATTTGCTTGAGGACAAGCAAATCTCAAGTGTAAGGGTATTTGATGAGGCGAAAAGTGTACCGCTTTTAAGGGGTCATTTAAGCCCGAAATCGTATTTATTTGATCAAATATTGCCCTAAATCGTTCCTTTTGTCATTTTAGGTACTTTTGAGGAGAAATCTGGAAAAGGAGGCATTTTGGACGTTTTTGGAGCATTAAAGTGAAGAAAACGGCAAAGTCTCAAGAATCGGCTAAAAGTTACTCTTGACGGCGTCAGACTTTACTCTGGACGGCGTCATGCCTTGGCAAGAAAAGTTGGATGTGAAATTTACTCATGACGGGCCAGTGAGTTAGCATGAGAATTCTGACGGCGTCACGCTTTAACTAAATCAAGGGCGTCACGGCTTAAATCATAAGGGGACGGCGTCACGTTCATGATCCGACGGCGTCAAGCCTTGATAGGCCAGAATGGATTTTTGAAGAGCTAAAGAGGGACGGCGTCAAGAAGGTCACCCGGGAACCCTAAAAGCGGCGAGGTGACGGCGTCACAATGCATAAGGTGACGCCGTCAGATCCAAAAATCTATATATAGTTTTCTAATTTTTTGTCATTAAGAGAGAGCTGAGTGTGTGGAATTTTGGGATAAAACCCTAAGACGATTTTAGCTACTTTTTCAGGGCTTTTTGCCTTGAGATCTTCCATGTTTCATTGAAAGATAAGTTATCAATTAATCATTCAATATGTCTATGTGTTGTTTGATTCTATCTTATGCTTGTCTTTTGTTTAACATGTTAGGCTAATTTTATCTTGTGTTTGCTTAGATCTAATGAAACCTAGCTATTGATTATTGGTTGTTAGTGTGTTGTTAGTTGTATTGGATGATTGTTTATCTATGTTAGGCTTAAGAAAACTGGCTAACTTCCTATTCGGTAACTTGCTTGAACGTCTTAAGAAACATGAACCAAACGCGTACTAAAGGTTTTTATGGTTGTATTTAATGCACAAGCGAATTCTAGTGATCCCATGTTAGGAGCTTCCTAGCCGGCTCGACATAGGAGTGAAGTAGGAGCTTGTAGAGTTGGGGAAGTAAGTACGCCACCCCACGAATGGTATTAAGGAATACACCCGTCATCCACGCGACTAATACACACTAATTAACCGGTAAAAGATAGTTAGGGAGTAAGGAAATCTAAGTAAACACATTTCTCTACACATAAGTTTCTCACCACATTTCATTTTTGTTATTTTATTTTATTTGCATTCGTAGTCATTTGGGTTAGTTGACTAGCAACTAATTCCGCCCACTCCTTCAAACCCGAGATTTTACTTGCTTTCATAAAACTATAAAAACATAAAAAGAATCTTCCTCAACCCTTAGACCTAATTAGAGTAGCCTTTCATACCTAACGAACACTATTCCCTGTGGAGAACGATCAATCCCCCGTACTTACCACTACACTATACTACATCGGTCAGGTACACTGCCTGGTGGGGTTGTAAGCCTCTTGAGATCCCTCGAGAGGTAAAACCTGTTGTAAGGTTACAAAACCACGCAATCGTTTTCACATATATATTTTAAACAGGAATATTTTTTGAAAGCTATTGAAGAGATGGGTTCAAGGAGCTTGCGGTGTGTTGCAATTGCGTACAGAAACTATGATAAAGATGATATTCCAGTGGAGGAAGGACAACCCACAGAATGGAATTTACCTGAAGATGACCATGTTTTGCTTGCCATTGTGGGCATTAAGGTACCTATCTGTACTACTTTAAAAATATATTCTTAATGTGGAAAAAACATACACCAATAAATCTTTTAAACTGGTTACTAATACTTATATTAAGAGGAGACCTTCCCGTGCAGGATCCTTGTCGTCCAGGAGTTAAAAATGCAGTAAAAGTATGTACAGATGCTGGTGTGAAGGTTCTTAATTTATCCCTTCTCTTGTAGTAGCTCATGTAAGTTCTAATATTGGCGGCTGTATGGATTTGAAGAAATTACAGTTTAAATGTCAACAAATAGGTCAGGATGGTGACTGGGGATAATATTCAAATGGCAAAAGCAATTGCCATTGAGTGCGGAATCCTGGCTTCGGGTGAAGATGCAAGAGAGCCAATTATTATTGAGGGAAAGACATTTCGTGAGTATTCTGATAAAGAAAGAGAACATATTTGCAAACAGATATCGGTGCGGTTGAATATGTTGATACTTTTTCTTAGCATGTACTGAATAATTCGAAGAAGAATAAAGATGTATATATGTTGATGAATAGGTGATGGGAAGGTCTTCGCCTAGTGATAAGCTATTGCTTGTGCAAACGCTTCGTAAGCTTGGAGAAGTTGTTGCTGTTACCGGAGATGGAACAAATGATGCTCCTGCACTTCACGAGGTTTTAACACATCTTCTATGTTATAAGTCCTTATGTACTATTCATACTAAGTTGTGGACTATCACGTATGTTAGTCCATATCTGATTTAGTGCTTCTTCTCATATCTTGCCAAATATTGCCATGTCCATATATGTTTAACTCTGTCACTTCTATATATTAGGCTGATATAGGTCTTGCCATGGGAATTCAAGGAACTGAAGTTGCAAAAGAAAGCTCTGACGTCATCATATTGGATGATAACTTTGCTTCAGTTGTTAAGGTATGACGTGATCGAGTAAATTTATTAAATGCCTCGTCTCTGTGGGCTTATGTAATCTGGCGTTTTGGTTACTATGATTCGGTATTTTCTTTTATACAAGTCAATTCGTTATTCTAACCGGGTATCTTGTATCAAGGTGCCCTCTAGGTGCAATAAGTTCATAGACTCCTTATCCGATCATATGTATCCCAAGTGTAATTTTGATGAGACATTGGAAGCACATGTAAAAATGGCTGTTGATTAGCTAATGAAATGTATAATTTTCATTCGACAGATATCATTTGTTTTATTTATATATATTTTTTTTGAAAATGGACTTAATAGATCGGTTATTGGGTATCAACCGATCTATATGTAGTATCATATAGATCGGTTATTGGGTATCAACCGATCTATATGTGGTATCATATAGATCGGTTCTCAACCGATCTATATGTGACTCGCTCATAAAGATCACCTTTAGTTAGATCGGTTCAAAACCGATCTATATGTGGCATTCTAACCGATCTAACTAGCTTCTTTTGTAGTAGTGTTGTTTTGTACTTAGGATATTGGGAGGCAACCTAACTATTAAAGCTTTTTTCTTTTACGCTGCCCATTAATCAAAATTAACTTATAGGCAACCCATTCATATGTCTACTTTCGTTTATACCAATTTCGGATAATTTTTTTTCGAAAGCCTTTGAAACAACAAGAATAAAGCTAATTAGAGTAAATTACACCGTTCGTCCCTGTGGTTTGTCCAAAATCACTGGTTTAGTCCCTAGAGTTTAAAAGTTGCGTGTATGGTCCCTCTGACAGCAAAAGAATAACACCCATGATCCCTCCGTCACATTTTCCGTTAAACAGCCCTCACGTGATAAACACGTGAGGGTAATAACGTCTTTTTGCCTCAACTCAAGGACTATACATGAAATTTAACTCAAATCTACTCATCTTCTTCTTCCAAACTACTCAAATCTAAATAATTGTTTCTAACACTTATTCTTATTCTCTCTCATCCTATCAAAACCCAGATCCAATATCAAAATAATAAAACTATCGATCTAAAATACACCTTCAACATCCAATATCAAAACCCGGATCTAACCACCACAAAGGGTTTAACTTATAAAACCTTCAAAACAATGGGAACCATTTTTTCATCACCAGATGACCCAAACCCTAACACCACAACAGCCACCACCGCTGCACCACGGCCACCCCACATCCGCCATGTCACCCAAACACAACCCATCTGAAAACCCAACAAACCCAGATCAAGAAAACACTTCACAACCCCCTAAAACTCGAGAATCTGAAAACCCTAATCAAGAATCTCAAAAACCCTAAGCAAGAATCATCACAACCAGTCCAAGATAGTGACAACCCAGATGAAGAATTGGAAAAAGAAGAAGAGGTGAAAATAATGGAGAAGATATTGTTGAGAAATGTGTTGAAGTTACTTTTGCTTTGAAGAAATGTATGGAAGCTAATCAAGATTATTATGCTCCCATTTTTTTTTACATGCTGAGAAAATGGCTGAAAACAATGAAAGAACACAACTGAGATCTTATTTATTGTTATTTGGTCAACTTTATTTGGTCAACTTTATTTGACTATATTGTTATTTGGTCAACTTTATTTGTAGGATTGGATCAATAACATTATGTTTTTAGTTACTGAATGTGACATTTATGTGACATGATAAGGTTCTAATTGCTTGTTGATGTCTTCATCATACATATAAGATATCTGGTGTAGTGAAAGCTGTACATTTTAGTGGATCCGTTTACTAGTTGATGCATTGTTGGCGTTATGGGCTTGGCTGCTGTTGCTTGCAGATTCTTGATTATGATGAAATTTTATGAGTCCACTTTGATGCTAACCGGTGGTGTATCAAGATTAGTAGTTGCTCTGTTATGTTTGGTCCAATTTTGTCAATTTGGTTCTTGGTTGCGAGCTTTACTATCCTTTGTCCTTGTATTTTGCAGAAGAGGTATGTGATTTTTTATAAACTAAGTATCAAGTTAAATACTGGGTTTTTATATAGTGTGTACTTTCTAATTATATGTGCAGTTAATAAACTTGATGGCAAGTTTAATAAACTTATCAAGAGTGTTGTTTGATTATCTATATTAAGACAAAACTTATTTAATAAATCATGTGCAGTTAAAAAGCATTACACAATGCAAGTGGTTTATGTGGAAGAAGGAGGAAGGAGGAAGGAGAAACCAAATATCAGTCAAACCATAGTGAAAAGATTTAATTACCCTCACGTGTGTCAACTTTAACGGAAAATGTGACGGACATCCACCTCAGGGACCAAGGGTGTTATTATTTTGCTGTCAGAGGGACCATATACACAACTTTTAAACTCGAGGGACTAAACCAGTGAGTTTGGACAAACCACAGGGACGAACGGTGTAATTTACTACAAGAATACAGCTAATTATAACATATTAGACAACACAAATAACTATTGAAATTTAAATAAACTTTTAACCATTACTTACTTGAAGTTAAAACATATACATATGTTAACTTTTGTGATCATCCAAAATATGATAATAATTGAAATTGCTCATAAAATAAAGGAACAATTAAATTTTATTCAATAAACAAAAAATACAATCATTTTCGAGTTTCCAACACAAAATTAATCTATATCCAACGAGCATTTTGACAATCAGCAGGCCATGAATGCTCTGACTATTCCAAGGGTGTCCCTTGCAATTTCTTTTAGGCTATCGAAAGCGACAAAAGGGTCATAGGTTGTCGCAGGTGCAATATCGATGGCAAACGACTTTAAAAACATAATGAAGGTGATTACAGTAAATGCTATTTTCATTTTCTATATGTTGCTTATAGGGTCGTTTTCATTTTAAGTACACTGCTTATAGGGTCAGTTTTGTGTTGGAAACTCGGGAAATTATGTTACTTATCGCTTATTGAATAATATCTAATTATTATTTTATTTTATGACCAATCATAAGTATTATCATTATGTTATAAGATCACACCCTCATTTCACCTTTGCTCAACATATCAATACTTACGGAATTAGACATATTTTGGATGGGCACAAAAGTCAACACATGTATACGTTTTAACTTCAAGGAAATAATGGCTATAACTGTTTTTTTTTAACATTTCAATTGTTATTTGTGCTGTATAATATGATATATTTAGCTTTATTCTTGTTGTTTAAAAAATTCTAAAATTGGTATATAAGAAAGTAGACACATAAATGGATAGCTTATAAATTAGTTTTGATAAATTGGTTGTGCAAAATAAAAATAAGATTTGTGAAAACGTAGGAGGGGGGGGGGGGTGAATACGTTTCCGTTTTAAATTCTTAAAACTTGTTGTATCAAATGTCCGTTTAAGCTTGTTCTAATATGAAAGATGTTTCTAACTTGCATAAGTTGAAACATGTTGTCACACAAGTATTATCAACAAGTCACACCACAATCAATCACATAATGCAAATATAAAAGTAAAGAGATAAGTAAAAGAAAGCGCAAACCGAACACGATAATTTATAGTGGTTCGGTCACGGAGCTCCTCTCCGCCCTACTCCACTCCTCGAGTACCCAACTCGAGAGTTACTTCACTAGATCAACAAGCTCCCTTCTCGGCGGAGAAAACCTTACACACGTCGCTTACACTTTTTCTGGTACAAAGCTAAATACCGGGTTCTAGTTCGAGGTAGAACCAACCTAACGTCGCTTATACAATTACCGACACTAAGCTAGATGTCGAGTTCTTTTACATGGGTACAACCACTCCCGTCGTCGCTTATCCTTTTTTCGGTACTAAGCTAGATACCGAGTTCTTTACAAGGGTACAACCACTCCCGCTATGTTTTATGGCCCAACATAGAAACCTTGTGTTTTATGGCACAAACACATAAACCATCTAATCTAGTATGAATAGATTACAATGATGATCCATGACATAAATGAGTCATGGATATGAATGGCTAATCTAAATGAACTTCCATTGAAAGAAAGCCTTCAATAGATGAAGATCACAAGCTCCCTAAACTTGTTGTGATGGATCTTCATATATGCATATGGTATCTACATGAACTTCTTGAATAAGAAGTCTTCAATCATTGAGGATGTCAAGTGGCCTTGAATCTTCATATGTTGGAATGCTTTGGTGGATGACTTCAAGATCTTCTAACCTTCATGGTGGATCAGGAAGTATGCAAGCTTATGATGGATGATGACTCACGATCTCTGATCTAGCTTCACAGGATCATTACGAATGTATGCTTACAACATAATGAAAGTTAGTAACATTATGATCATTATGTAAAGGGTGATTAATGTGTGTTTCTACATGATTTACTAATGATCTAAATGTATGCAAAGGGTAGAGGGAATGTGTGTTCTAAGTGGATGAAACAATGGGTAAACAATGGGCTGCTATTTATAGCCAACAAGAATTTTGCCCGGCGGATCCGACGGATCCCTAAATTTGGATCCGTCCTTTATACCATTTGGATCCGTCGTGTCAGGCCAGCTAATAGATTCTCAAATCTTTCCATATCTTGCTATATCTTCAAAAGTCAACTTGTTAGCTTGAAGATCTATACAAAATATATTACAAATCTTCCAAGATATGTAAGTGATGCATGCCATGATGTCATGTTAAATATTTCTAATTTAAGAAATAAACATAAACATGTAAATGTATATATGTATGTAACATGTATCCTAGTGATCATGTACCATGTATATACTAGCCTAACTAATATATGTTTACCAAGATGTATCATGTTAGTTTGACACCTAAAGTGTACTTATCCTATTAAACTTAGAAAACATGATGTACAAGTAAAAATACTTGTTGATGCAAATGTGTAAAATGAGGTTCTAAGTAGAATGATTAGCCTTTTAAAATACTTAATTACCTAATCGTATTTTAAACATTCTAAATAGTTTGTTAAGGGTTTGATCATAATGTCACATAACAAACATGTACGAACCTGTGTTGTATCATACTAGGACTCGAGAGGTGTTGAGTGTATGTTGAGACAAGATATGATTACAAGTAACTTGTACATTTTACGTTATGTATCAAGTTACATGTTTGTCATCAATCAAAACAAACGATACTGCTTGCACTAACAAGATTAATAGTTGGATGACCCCCAATATATAATCCTAAAATAATATAATAATAACTACAATTTCTATAAAATAAAGCGCCAATTAGATTAGATTCAATAGTGATAAAACAAAACCACTACCCGAGTTCCCGACACAAAAATAATCTAAATCCAATTTGCATAACGGTATTCAACATGGTAAAGTATATTATGATATTTTCATGATAAGTACTTGCGATTTTTTTTAGATGACAATTAAAACAACAAGATCGTGGCTACCGATGAAATATTAGCGGTGACTCTTGAAAATATAAGAATTGTGATTACAATGAAAATAGTTTCCATTTCTATATATCACCTATACTTTAACGTAGTGGTGTGTAAAACGATTTTCAATTCTTGATATATCGAGTATGAAAGTAAATTATAATAGATTAATAGATTAACATAGATACAAGATCGATCTATTTATGCACTAACCCTATAATCGGTGTATAAAAAATGAAAATGATCCAATAAGCAGTGTATGCAAAATGAAAATTGTTTTCCTTCTAATCACCTTCATTTTGTTTTTAAAGTAGTTCGCCATTAATACTACACCTGCGGGAACCCATGACCCTTCTTTCGCTTTCGATACTCCAAAAGAATCTTCCAATGATACCCATGGAATAGTCAGAGCATTCCTTAGCGTGCTGATTGTCATCATGCTTGTTGGATTTAGATTAGTTTTGTGTTGGAAACTTGGTAAATGATTGTACATTTTTTGTTTATTCGGAATAAACAAAAAATGTACAATAATTTACCGAGTTTCCAACACTTCCAACACAAAACTAATCTAATTCCAACGAGCATGATGACAACCAAGACGCTAAGGAATGCTCTAACCATTCTAACCATTTCGTGGGTGTCCTTGGCAGATTCTGTTGGAGTATCAAGAGCGACCGAAGGGCCTTGGGATACTATAGGTGTAATATCAATGCCATGCGACTTTGAAAACAAAATGAATGTGATTAGAACGAAAACAATTTTCATTTTGTGTACACTGCTAATAGGGTTGTTTTGAATTTTTATACACCGATATAGGGTCTGTGCATAAATAGGTCGATCTTTTATCTACGGTAATCTATTAATCGTTTATAAATTACTTCCATACTCGATATATCAAGAATTAAAATTCTCAATTCTTATAATGGAAACTACATTAAACTGTAGCTGATATATAAAAAATGGAAACTATTTTCATTGTAATCACAATTCTTATATTTTCAACAACGGTCACTGCCAATCTTGTTGTATCTATTGCTATCCCAAAAAATTCGCTAGGACTTATTATGAAAAGATCATAACATAATTTCCTCTATTGAATATCATTATGCATAATAAGTTTGACATTTGAGAGTGTTAAGTGTACCTTGACTTTGTTAAAAAAAAAGTGTACCTTGACTTGTTGATTCACCTATAAACTAATAAAAGGAATAGCAAGATCAACCTTATTCAAAGAGATATGCAACATATACATAACACTTATTCAAATGTTTTTTACTATTCATAAATTATTCAATGAACAGTAAGAAAACATTATTAGTCTTGAGAGGTTAGCTTTTTTAACATGTTAGTAGTATTTAGGTTTTTTTTGTTAGTCCTTCCGTTAGTAATTCGGTTCCAACTGTCAGTCCCTAAATTTTTTTTTTCTTCATTATTAGTCCCTAAAATGTGTAGTCCTTAGGTTTGCTTTGTTAGTCCTTCTGTTAGTCATTAGATTTTCGTGGTTAGTTTTATTTACATGTTAGCCCTTAGGCTTTCTTTGTTATTCTTTCCCTTAGTCATTCGGTTTGCACTGTTAGTCCCTAAATTATTATTTTTTACATTATTAGTCCCTAAAATGTATAGTTCTAAGGTTTTCTTTGCTAGTCCTTCCGTTAGTCATTCAGTTCTAGTTGTTAGTCCTTTAATTCTTTTTAAAGAAATAAATATTAGATTTCGTGTACGTAAAATTTTAATACGGTGTAATATGTTTATCATTAGTTTATTGTTAACGGCAATAACTTGCTAACTAACCCATACTTAAGAGGTTCGTCTGAGGTGGTTTATGCATTTTTAGTTTCTTATGAACAATAAATTTCCATTTTTAGTCCCTAAATTATTTTTACATTATTAGTGCCTAAATTCTTTTTTACATGGTTAGTCCTTAAAATGTATATATTTTGACTTCAAGTGTGATACCTTATTTTATTTAAATTATGTATTATTTTATTTTTAATGTGTTGTTTTATTTAACATGAAAAAAATGAGTCAGTTCGGGTGAACTTACAAACCATGGTAGCGTGTGTTCTATCGATTTGGATTTGAGAAATGATAGAAACACATAATTCTTACAAAACAAAATCCAAATAATGATGTGTCATGAGGATTATTGGCTTAACATATGAGACATTTTAAAAGTAAGAGAGATAATACCATACATTAACAAAAAATAAACTTATTTATCTACCTAAAAAACAAAAAAATTATTTAATTTAGTCATATGAAATTTACTCCCGCCGCAATGCACGAACTAAAGTTACTCGTTACTAACATGTTACGTTAATATATAGAGAAAAAAAAAACACTTACAAACACTCGAGGCATTTTGTCCAACAACATTTCTATGCATGCTATATTGTTTCATACGTTGTTTCTCAATTAGATTAACGAGTACAATTTTTATATTTATACTTCACGATGCACTGTTTTGTGTTGGGTGTAATAAATTAAGGTAATAAACAATTAATATTTAATTTTAACTTTTAATTTAGGTTTTAGAAAAGGTAACCAACATATTCAAAGCATTCCATTCAAAACGTAACATTTAGTTAAGCTATGATCCATAGTAATTAGTAAATAACGTATATTACTTACGTTGAGTTAACAATGTAAGATTTTGAGTCACTAGTGAAAATTGTATGATTTAATGAATTGTTTGGGCTTTAAACTTTTAAAGTAACAAACAATAGGGGCACATTTGGTGCGATGAAAAGGAAAGCCTCGAAAGGAAATGAGAGCCCATTCCTTTGTTTGTTGGTAACCCAAAGCTTTTGGTCTAGTGGTATGTGAGTTGCCCAACAATTTAAAGTTTATAGCGTTCAAGTCTTACTGAAGTCATTTGTGAGATAGGTGGTATAGTTGCGAAAAAAAAAAATTTTGTTTTAAATAAAATTTCTTTGTTTGTTAGCAAGAGGAATGAAATTAGAGAATTAAATTGTCATTCTCTTTCTACCTCTTTCATTCTTCAAAAAAACGGAGAATGGAGAAATTACCCACAAGTGAGTTCCATTCTAAGACCAAGAGTAGTGGTTTGGGTGTGGGTGGGGGCAAATTACGACAAGTGTCCATTGTGTCATAATGAAAGTTTTTTTACAAAATGGGAGTAGTGGGTTGGAGCGTTGAAGCTATGGGTGTAATGATTATTTTTATTTATTTATTTAACATTTTTTTTTTTTTTTTAATTTGAAACTTAAAAATACAAATTCCACCGTTAAAGATACAAAATTAGATATAAATTACTTAAAAATAATAATAAATAAAAAATCCTCGCATTAAAGATAAGGATTGACTATTAACATTCAATTTTTACCACTGTTAACGCATCAGAAATTGAATGTTAACATTCAATTTTTTACATATTCAACGTTAACGTTTACCTGTTTTGGCGTTAAAGTTTACCAATTAACCTAACGTTTAACGTTAACGCTAGGTTATAAATACCCACTTTTTACCTTTTAACCTCACAAACTTTAACCCTAAATTTCACCTTGCCGTCAACGACCATGGTATGTGTGAAAACACATACCTTTCTCTTGACCATAAAATGGACCTAAAAGACCAAAAACTAACCAAAATATGCCAAAGATATGTGTGTTTCAGTCGATAATCACTCTTTATCACACAATATTTGGATCGTTATGCACAAGAGATGTGATGAGACAAGGATGTATGTTGGATCGTATAAAGTAGAATGGTTATGGATGTTAAACTTTATCTATTAAGCACACACATACATACACTGTGAACCACACTTCAAATGAAGAGTTTTGTGCTTTAAATACAACTAGCACTTTGCCTTGTGGGCTTTCAGTGGGCCTCAAGTGGGCTTTGCACTTGGATTGGACTTTTACATATACTTAAGCTAACATAAGCCCACTTTTTACAAAGATCTTAACTAAGTGAATGACCATCACTTTAAACTATAAAATCTAAAGCTAACAATCTCCCCCTAAGGGATGGTCATTCAAAATATGCACTACGTGATTAGATCTTTAGACTTCAGGATCTTGAACTTTGTAATTCTTTGTTCCTTCATGCACTGTGATCTTCATCATATCGTCCTTTGATTGTTCTTTGACTTGATCAACATCTTCATGTATTCACAACGTCGTTTCTTCCAATGTAGATGTTGAGACATACGATGATCGATGGACTTTCTTCAGTACCTGCATAAAACAGTTAGCAATAAATCGTCCAGCTCTTTCTAGGTTCAGATCTCATTATGACACTTACAACTTATGTTCTTTTTGGTGAACACAAGTGTATTTTATTGGAAGTGTTCCTAAGAGATCTTTTGATGAATCTCATGGCTCTAGACTCAATTATGTGCGTTTTGATTTTAGTCGTCGGAGGCATGGAGCAGAGTGCCACCTTTTCAATATCAACTCATCTTGGAGTGAGAGGTCGATAGATTATGCATTGATCTCCGTGAGAAATGAAACAAATATCTTTTAAGAGATATCTGAGTGGCAAGGAGGGGTTTGTGCACCGCGTCACTGGGTCCATGACGTCTTGTCTTCAATATCAGTATCACCTTAGTGAGTACCGATAGCATATGTATTGACCCGGTATCTTTCCTAAGTTTTCATGGAGGGCTATTTCTTTTCACCCTATCATTAAACTTTTCTTTTTCATTCTTCAACCCCTTCTTTCTCCTTTCTCATTTACTCCTTTTTTCAATCATACCTAAGGACTTCTAATTCTAAACTATTGGAATTGTCCTTGGGTAGATCCCTCCGGTTCTGGCGGATCATTAGACATAACCTAACCATAATCACCTTATTACTCCATGATTATCCTAGATTATTTGTTACATGCCATTAAACCTTGTGAAAATCTCTCAACGTGTTTATGAGAAAACACATTTTGTTAACACATCGAGAGTTTTTGCAATTTTGAAACACTCCCCCTTCAAATGTGCTCATGCACTTTTTAAATAAACTGCACATGATGGGTAGAGTTCGCACATTTGAAATGATCAACTTTCAATGAACATGACCTTCGCGAGACACGCTTACATCACTAGTTAGACTAGCTTGAAATTATTACCCGTCCCGGTCATATTCAAAGATCATCTCTCGAATTGGTACATTCTACTCAGACAAGTCCTTTGCGAGACACACTTGCATCACTGGTAAACCAGCTTGAAATTATTACCCGTCCAGGACAAGTCTTTTCGAATTCTGACATTTTGCTTTCGTCAATTCGAGGGTCTAAAACTGAGTCTGTCTTTGAGATTCGAACCATGATCACATTTTAATCCCATTCTCCCCCTCAAAAATAGCATTTCGATGGTATTTTTGATACCGTTTGATTAAAATCATTGTTTTTGGAAAGCTAATAGGGAGAAACGATTTTGCATGAACTTTTTGGAATACTCCCCCTCAAAACTTGCATTTGGTTTTGACATTTTTGAAAACTTTGGAGCAAGTGGGGAGTAACGATTTGAAAATCTTAAGCAAAATTTTTGAAAAGTTTTGAAAAACCTTTTGAGAAATTTTGAGTAAAATTTTGCTTAAGATTAAGAAGTTTGAATAAACATTGCATGAAAACTTCTTTTCTTTTAGGATTGTTGCCATAAATTGTACAACAGGGTCCTTTCTTTGAAAAACGGGTTATACACTGTTATGTGTGCATAAGCCAAAACGTTGAAGCTCGGGTTGTAAGCTGAAATACTTACAAGCCATTGATTTTAGGATAAGTGCTCAAAATTTTTTTATGAAGCACTTTCCTTTCTTTGAAGATCGGGTTTCGTACTGAAGTGTACGAAAGCCATTTTGACCAGATTAGACAACAACTTTTGGAACCCATTTGAGCACTGCACCAACGGGTTTAGCATGTTTTGCAATCCATTTGTAAGTTGTGTCAATCTGATTCAAAGAAGTTGAATTCCAACGAGGACTGAAAACTGGTTTTTCATCTGGAAATAACACTCGCGGAATCAACGGAGATTTAAAAATCTTTTTCAAAGCAGAGTCATTCTTGGTTTGCAGCGGAAGTTTTTCAGAGTTTGAAGGACTTTGCTTTGGTCTCCACACTTGCCTTACCCGTGTAAAGCGAGATTGTGGAGTTTGAAATCTTGAAGTCTCTTCATGAGACATGTTTGACCTTGAAAGCTTTGAAGGAGTAGGTGTTTCAGAAAATCGTGGTTTCTTTGAAAACTTCCTTCCTTTTTGCAAAGAATATGTTGTAAACTGGGAAACCTTTTTCGAAATTGTTAGCTTTAGATTTTATAGTTTAAAGTGATGGTCATTCACTTAGTTAAGATCTTTGTAAAAAGTGGGCTTATGTTAGCTTAAGTATATGTAAAAGTCCAATCCAAGTGCAAAGCCCACTTGAGGCCCACTGAAAGCCCACAAGGCAAAGTGCTAGTTGTATTTAAAGCACAAAACTCTTCATTTGAAGTGTGGTTCACAGTGTATGTATGTGTGTGCTTAATAGATAAAGTTTAACATCCATATCCATTCTACTTTATACGATCCAACATACATCCTTGTCCCATCTCATCTCTTGTGCATAACGATCCAAATATTGTGTGATAAAGAGTGATTATCGACTACAACAAGTGGTATCAACAGCCGGTCAACGAGGTAGGAGTTTTATGTTCGATTCTTGTTGCAAAAAAAAAAATACTTTGTTGCGTTGTGTTTTGTACATCGTGGCCTTTGTGTTTTTCCTGTGGAGTTTATGTGCAAGATTGAAGAACAAAAGTAGTGTTTTTATCTATTCGATCAATACAAAAATTCAAGGCAAAAAGTTGTGTTGTTCTATGTTCTTAGATCGACTGGGAATTAAAGGAAGAATCACTTTGGTGTTTTTGGAATATTATACTCAGATTTATCTTTGTGTAGATATTATTGGTCCAAGTTGTTGATTATTGTCAGGAAAGTGGGCAAGTTGGTGCAAGTGGTCAGAGAAAATCTCATTAGATAAGGCAACAAGTGACACAAAAGTCAAAAAGTTGGGAAAAGTGCGTATTTATCGCAATTGCATGCTTCTATCGCACTTCAGCCATTTTATCGCATTTTAGTGAAAATCTGCGACTTATCGCAATTCATTTGTGTTATCGCATTTGAGGCTTAATTTTCTATCGCAATTCAGACACTGGAACTTATCGCAGTTGAACACTGGAATCTATCGCAATTGGTCATCTGGTCAGAATTATCGCAATTGGCCCTCGACCAGTTTTATCGCAGTTCTGTCCGATATCTGTCATCAATTGCGATATCGGACAACACTGCATTTCAGATATCGGACAACACTATCTTATCGCAATTGCCAAAAAAAAAAAAAAAAAAAAAAAAAAGAAAAAAAAAAAAGAGTATTTTGGCGGGAAAACTTGAGTAAATTTAATTCGGAGGAGAGACTTAACGGTCCATTTTTACGCGAGATTCAAATTTTGGTACAAGAATGAAAATTTTGGCCTAAAATTCAAATTTTTTTGTCAAAATTCGAATTTTTCGGGAATTTTTGGCGTAAAAATTTCTTAAACTCAAATTTTTCCAGCATCATTATAATGTCATTTTATGGCATATTTCACATCAAAATCACAATTGAAATTATCAGACTGCACCTTCAACATCACCACGTATAGCCTAAAAGATCCTGATCAAGATTCACAATCAGATGACAATGGTCAAATTATCAGCTGTGACTAAAAGGATGATGATTCATTATTACTTATTTGAAGTTGAAGTGGAATATCTCGGGTACGTGTACTTAGTATCTTGAAGATATCGGGGTTGGTTGGATGCATGATTCTTCGAGATCCTTGTTTGGGCACTCATGGGAATAGTGATTAAGTCTTGGGTTATCTAGTTTTCATAGGTCAAGGGGAGGATGGACGAAGACCTAGTTAACTATCACTTAAAGGAGATACGTTGTAGTACTCAGTGTCACACAAAGATGTGGATAATTCAAGAGATGTTCATATACAGTTAAGGAAGGATGGATGGGTATATGAAACGACCTATGCTTTAAGGAGTTACGTTGTAGTGCTCAGTATAGGTACTTAGTCATACAATAGTGCAAGTTTAAGTCACAAGTTTGGGTTATTCTACTTCAGTCTCAAGTTCGTCATGGTGGGTTTTCTCCATCAGTAGTCACTACATGAAGCCGTTGTTTTTGATACAGGAGGTTAGATTGGGTATATCGACATCTTCTCACGGGCTGATATGATTCCTTTTAAAGAGCTTCCAGTTTGTATTTCACGTACACATCAGTATGCTGATTTCGATAAATCGTAACCAGCAGGGGAGAGAAATGTACGGGCTGATCTCTCATGGGAAAAATAACTGGGATGCATTTGGTGAGATAAAGATGTTTATAATACATTCCCCCGAACAGATTCAGAGCACTCAAGGCACTCATTAAATGAGGTTGTCAGTTTGGGGGAGAGCGCTAATTAGGGGAGAGCACTCAGGGCACACTGAATTAAACCCTAATTAGATCTGCTCACATGGTTCGTCTGCAAGTAAAGAAATGACAGCTGAGAAGATCATGCAAGCTGAACGAAGTAATGAAGTTTGAAGATCATTCTCTGTACTTATGGTTTACATTTTACTTGTAGGGAACGTTGTAAGCAATTCTCATATGACATCACTTTGGGGAGAGATTGTTAGCTTTAAAGTTTTGTCATATGTCGGAATTGCATAGTTTGTAAATACGAGGACTAGTCTTGCCAATAAGGCAAAGATATCTTTGTATAAATACCCTCCTAGTTGTGTAGGAGGGTTTGGGGATTCACAGGTTATTCTTTGGAGGTGTATGTGTGTTCTAGACTTCTCTCTCTAGAATACATATACACCTCCGCCAATCTATTAATAAGATCATGCTTAATCGTTATCTAGTGTTTTCCCCACCTCCATACGTGAATCTTGGCTTCTACAATATGCCAAAGATATGTGTGTTTTTGTGTTTATGCATGTGCATGTATGGATATTATGAAAAAGGACAAAAATCAAGACAAAACAAGTCCAACGGCACGAGACATAGACATTTGAGCAAAAGTACGAGATTTCGAGCATTTGTTGAAGATTAATGAAGCCCGAAGTAATAGGCCCAACTCAAGTCCCTTATTGACTCAAGCCGAACCCACCTTGCTACCCTTATTTAACTCCAAATTAAATTAACTAAAAAAAAAATGAATGAGAACAAAATACAGTATATGTACTCACTCGTTAAAAACATCCAACCCCCTTTTGTTATCCCAATTTTATTAAACAAACATTCTTGGCCCAACATTAAAAATACGCTACTCGGCCCGGTTCGGAAAGGAAAGAAGTTATTAAAAAAACCTATGGAAAAATGACTCTATTAGTTTTATACTTTGTCATTTTTCCTACTTTAGGTACTATACTTATTTGTAATAAGTATGAGTCACTGTACTTTCATGTGTTTACCATTTTAAGTACTCTACTTATTTTATGTGTCTATAATTGATATCCACTTGCCTCAAACTTGAAATTAGTGACAATATATGCGACTAAGTTAAATATATATCCATTTAATCAATAGCCTCATGATAAATCTAATTAAAAGACCAAATTATTTCATCTCTTGCATAATAGATCATCTTATTTTGATATGCTCGATCAAAATACACAATTTAGAGTGACTTATTCTTAAGCGAGATTTCTACAATTTTGTCGAAAGTGTTCAATGATTTCTTATTTCTATTAATCTGCAAATTTTGACAAACTCGACTATAATCTATGCATAGGTTGAATGAGAATTTGCAAAGTTAGTAATCATAATACTAATTGACTAATGATTAGATTTTAAATGAGTTGCAAGTCTTTACCATTTGATGCGTGGTTTTGCAACCTTATAACAGGTTTTACCTCTCGAGGGATCTCAAGAGGCTTACAACCCCACCAGGCAGTGTACCTGACCGATGTAGTATAGTGTAGTGGTAAGTACGGGGGATTGATCGTTCTCCACAGGGAATAGTGTTCGTTAGGTATGAAAAACTACTCTAATAGGTCTAAGGGTGAGAGAAGATTCTTTTTGTGTTTTTATAATTTTATGAAAGCAAGTAAAATCTCGGGTTTGAAAGAGTGGGCGGAATTAGTTGCTAGTCAACTAACCCAGATAACTACGAATGCAAATAAAATAAAATAACGAAAATGAAAAGGTTGGTAAAACTTATGTGGTGAGAAATGTGTTTACTTAGATTTCCTTACTCCCTAACTATCTTTTACCGGTTGATTAGTGTATATTAATCGCGTGGATGACGGGTGTATTCCTTAATACCAATCGTGGGGTGGCGTACGTACTTTCCCAACTCTACAAGCTCCTACTTCACTCCTATGTCGAGCCGGCTAGGAAGCTCCTAACATGGGATCACTAGAATTCGCTTGTGCATTAAATACAACCATAAAAACCTTAGTACGCATTGGTTCATGTTTCTTAAGACGTTCAAGCAAGTTACCGAATAGGAAGTTAGCCAGTTTTCTTAAGCCTTACATAGATGAACAATCATCCAATACAACTAATAACACACTAATAACCAATAATCAATAGCTAGGTTTCATTAGATCTAAGCAAACACAAGATAAATCTAGCCTAGCATGTTAAACAAAAGACAAGAACAAGATAGAATCAAACAACACATAGACATATTGAATGATTAATTGATAACTTATCTTCAATGTAACATGGAAGATCTCAAGGCAAAAAGCCTTGAAAAAGCTGCTAAAATCGTCTTAGGGTTCTTACACACAAAGTTCCACAATAAGTTCCACACTAATGACAAAAAATTGCAAAACTATATATAGACTTTCAGATCTGACGGCGTCACGTTATGGAGTGTGACGCCGTCACATCGCCGCTTTTAGGGTTCCCGGATGGCCTTCTTGACGCCGTCCCTCTTTAGCTCTCCAAAATCCGTTCTGGCTTATCAAGGCTTGACGTCGTCAGAATTAGGCGTGACGCCGTCCCTCTTTAAATTAAGTCGTGACGACCTTGATCACTCCAAAGGGTGACGCCGTCAGAATTCCCATGCAAATTTCTCTGGCTTATCATGAGTAATTTTCATATCCACCACTTTTGCCAAGCCATGACACCGTCAAGAACAAATCCTGACGCCGTCAAAGGTACTTTCCAGCACAATTTTGAGACTTTGCCGTTTTCTTCACTTTTATGCTCCAAAAACGTCCAAAATGCTTCCTTTTTCAGATTTCTTCTCCAAAGTACCTAAAATGACAAAAGGAACGATTTAGGGCAATATTTGATCAAATAAATACGATTTAGGGCTTAAATGACCCCTTAAAAGCGGTACACTTTTCGCTTCATCAAATACCCTTACACTTGAGATTTGCTTGTCCTCAAGCAAATGCGCTTTTATTCTAATCAAAATACAAGTTAGGGGTCATTTAATGCTAACATAAAAGTAATTACAACAAATATTCGTTCCACTTTAATCATAATAAGCACGGAGATTACAAACTAGCACCTCACAAGTAGTGTTTAGATACTCACATCTCTCAAGTGTCATCAAAATAAATCTCATAAATGAAAACGGATAATATCTCTCACTACCTGTCATAGCAAATAGATTACCATAGGCTTGGGCAAGGATCAAAAACCTCCTCCACTAGGCATAAGCACCTAAGATAAACTATCAAAGAGGGCTTTTACATGGGTTATAACGTTAGGTGTAGGGATATGATAAACACGGATTTGTTGGATAAGGGATATTTTACTGGTGGCGAGTTAAAGATCTTGATTAATTACATGTACTATACAATGTTGCTAAGCCAAGACTCGACTCAATCTTAAGCTAAAAACAAAATAACAAAAACATAAAATAAATATAAAATGAAAAGGGATGGTAGTCCGTATGTTTTTTCTACTTTTCTTTTTCTCATTTTTTTGTATTTTTTTGTATTTTTTTTTTTCATACACTCTTGCCCTACCATCCAAAATAATACATCATAGGGGCGTTGCATTCCCCTTACACTTGAACTTTTACATAACTTTACAAATAACTTATTCTAATGACTCGAATTAAGATAATCGAAACATTTGGAGTACTTTTAAAAATATTTAGCATATATGGGGGTAATAAATGATGTTCTTCCCCATTACTCCATTACATTAGTACTTTACCCATTAGTCCCAATCATCCCAAAACAATATGTACAAGGATATGACTCGACTTAGCAACCATGTAATCAATTAGATAATTAACTTGGGTTTAAACAAATGTTGTCACAATAATGCACTAAAAATGAGTGCATACAAGGTAGGCTAAGGCGATTTGGGTGTACATTTAAGTGGGGTGTAACAAATTCTTCCTTTAAGTAAAATGCTTAAAGGTCGAAACGAAAAGATAGGCTCTGAGGGGTGTACTAGGGGTATCGTGTACTAAAAATGAGTACAACGCAAAGGGTGTGGGAGAATTACTTGACCAATGTAGCCAAAGTAATTATAACAAAAACACAGGTGTAAAACAATGGGTTAATCCTAATGCCTCTTATCATGTAGTAAATCTAACTACACGAATGTAGTCTCACTTGTGGCCTCGGAATGGTCCTAACGCAAGTTCTAGAATCTAAGTGCTACCGGTACACACATCATAGCATAAATGCTTTTCCTACCAATTCTAGGGGCGAACCTCACATATTTGGGGGTGGAAAATTTTTTAGTGGCACGGTTTTTGTGCTAGTCATATAACTCCTATCCGTGAGACGCTCATTAAGATCAAAGTTTCACTCCTAAATGTTGTAAAAAAATTTTAAATTTGGCACTAAAATTGCCCTAACAAGTATTTATCTCAGTTTTATTACACATCTACCATTAAACAGACAAAAATCAAGCGTAATTGTATTCTCTAAAGTATCGTATTTTACCCCCCCCCCCCCTTACACTTAAGATGAACATTGTCCCCAATGTTCAAATAACAAGATGTAAAAGTAAATAAGGTAAAAGAATGAAATCAAATACTCCCCTGATTCGCTCGGTGGATAAAGAGGTAACATGGTTAGATCTTCTTCCAAAGTAATGTTGAAGCTTTATGACTAATGCATCGCCAAAAGCTTGATCCAACAAACATTTCCTTGTCCAAAATAACCTGTTAAACCTGAGAAAACAAACACGAAAACCTGCATAACATCGGCGGGATAAACTCTATATATAAGGATATAATGCTTGTGGAATGATAATTTTGCAGATTCCTGGAGATTATAAGTTATAGATTTAATAAAAACTTTTTATGAAAACAAAACTTTCAAAAATTTTCAGAAGATTAAACCTGACGCCGTCAGGTTGTAAATCCTGACGCCGTCAGAAATGATCTGACAGAATTCTCATGTTAAGTTTCCGGAAAAATTTTTGGAAAAACCTATACCTTACTTCCTGGAAATCCTGCAAAACATCATTATGACTCGATACAAGCATTTGACTCAAACAAATACTAATATGTATGTTAATTATTATTATTATGATTCATGTTCATTTGTGTTCTAATAAACCGATTTGGATTTCCCTTACACTTATCTTTTGCAAAATACCTTTATATGTAGTTAAGACGAAGTTAAAAACAAGATAAAGCATTTTCACAAATTACCTTTGAACATGAATCAATAATAATAAAATTTAAACATACATACGGAAACAAATAAAATCAAACAAACAAATAAATACACAAAGCAAATAAAACTTGGGTTGCCTCCCAAGAAGCGCTTTTCTTTATTAACGAGTCTTGTAGCTAGACTCAAAGTCACGCTACCCTATGTAAGTAAGCTCGTCATCGAGGACGTCTTTAGGGTTAAGCTTGGATTGAAGTTTCCTATTGGTCCGCTTAGTACGATATATCCTTTCAAACTTCTCTCCATCCGGGTCATACAATGTCATCTTAATATGCCATGACCCATCTCCATCTTTGGGTGGTTTGTCCCAATCCCACTTATAATCATCGTCCTCACGAGTCCACTTATTCATTCCTAGGTTAATTGGCAAAACTCCTAGGAAATCAATCATCTTCCTAAAAACTAGAGGGTCTTCAAATGGATCCAATTCGGTATCCCTAGCTAAGAGTTGCTCTACCGTATGTGTTCGGTTCACAAAGTCCTCTTCTAGGTAAAATGGGCGTTGGGGTCCTATGAAGTCTCTATCGATCCAAGGTCCATATCTAGATGGTCTCCTGTTTGATTCTAACCAATGTGGTGTTGGTTCCTCACTAGTATCATAGGCATGTTTCTTAACATCATAGACTGACCAAGTATCTCCTTCTCCTACCGCTATCTTAGATTCCTTACAATCAATCATAGCACTAGCGGTCGCCAAAAATCCTCTACCTATCAACAAGGGGCATGTAGGGTCGCTAACCATATCAAGGACGTGGAAATCGGCTAAAATGGTTAGTTTACCTATGTGTACTAACACGTCCTTAACTACTCCAACCGGGTACGCAACACTTCCATCCGCTAAGCCTATTATCACCTCGGTTTCTTCAAGTTTTCCAAGTTTTAGAGAGGTGTAGAGAGGTAACGGAAGTAGGTTAAGGCTTGATCCAAGATCGGCTAATGTGTCATAAGCCTCCGAATTACCGATCTTGCAAGGTAGAACAAATAAGCCCGGATCATCTAACTTCTTAGGTAGCTTGTTTTGAACAAAGGCGGTCCCTTTTTCGCCTAACTTGAGCTTCTTCTCATCCAACACTTCAATAACCGGACTTTCAAGGTGGAGCTCCTTGAATTCTTCGTCAAGGTTTTGAGTGGGAGGTGTTTCAACTATGACTTGGGTTTGTTTGAAACACGTGCTCATGGAATTGACCGAATAATATTGTGGACAAGAACTAGGGGACGAAACCAATGAAATAGCGTTGACGTTTAGTTTCGGGTTCTTGACCGTGTTGCTAGGGAGTGCTCCCATTTCTCGGTCATTGAGGGCTTTCAACAAGGTGTCAATCTTATTGGTCATCTCGCTTTGTTTTTGTTTGAAATCGGCTTCAAACTTGGCTAAACGAGCTTCTTGAGATGCCATAAATTGGGACATCAATCCTTCAAAGTTATTGGTACTACCATTGCCGGAAGGATTGTTGTTGAAAGTACGGTTCAATGTGGAACCGCTTGATTGGAAACGATTAGGTGGGTTGGAAGAATTGGTTTGTTGTGCGTTTTGGTTTTGCTTCCACCTAAGGTTTGGGTGATTTTTCCATGAGGAGTTGTATGCATCACCGTAGGGGTTTGGCTCGGGTTTGAAAGTGTACCACTTGTCTCCCGCTCCGTCGGTACGCGAGGATGCGTAGTCCGCAAAAGCTTGTTCGGGGAGTTCCATGCAATCACGAGTGTCGTGGGGACCACTACATAATTCACATGAAGAAGTGATTTTGTGCACTTGGCTTGAAGGTTTAGGGGCCTCGTAGGATTTCATAAGAAACTTGACTTGGTCTTCAAGTTCTATGATCCTACGGTCGGAAGTGCTTGAATTGTTCGAAGGCAAAGATATTGCCTTGACCATTTTATTCAAATCACGGGGATCACTCCAACTTTCGTTGTCATAAAGAGCAAGATCTTCTAGGAGAGCCCATGATTGTTCCGCACTTAGATCACGTAGCTTACCACCGGCCGATTGGTCAATGGTTTGCCTCGTGTAGAGATTGATATGGTCATAGAAGATTTGGACTTGGAGCCAAAGTTCTATGCCATGGTGAGGGACTTTTTGGAGTAAGTCCTTGAATCGAGTCCATGCCTCGTAGAGGGTTTCGCCTTGACGTTGTTGGAACATCAAGATATCATTCCTTAGCTTGGTAGTTCTTCCCGGTGGGAAAAACTGAGCAAGGAAACGAGTGGTGAGATCATCCCAAGAGGTGATGGATCCTGCGGGTTGACGTTCTAGCCACTGACTAGCTTGGTCTCGCAGAGAGAATTGAAAGAGACGCAGTCGGGTCGTCTCTCGAGTGGCAACATCAAGGTCTATGGAATCAACGATTTTGAGAAAGTCCTTGAGATGTTGATTAGGATCTTCAGAACGAAGTCCATGGAATGCGCATCCGCTTTGCACCAACCGGATGGTGTCGGATCGCAAGGGAGTGACATTGGCTCCTTGAGTGAGCTCAATGGTGTTTCGATAGCCATGGTGGCTAGGACGGGAGTACTCTCCTAAAGTACGGGCTCTAGGAGGTGGTGGTTGTTGTGGTGGTGGGTTGTTGGGATCGAGGATATTACCACCTTCCATGATGTCGGATGGTAATGATTACGAACAAAGAAACGAAGAAAAAAGATAGACTAAAGAAAACCTAGAAAAATAAAATAAAAATCTCACTAGAAAGGAATCTAGTGAGTAGACCTATAAAATAAAAATTCAACCTAAACAATAACTACTCCCCGGCAGCGGCGCCAAAAACTTGATGCGTGGTTTTGCAACCTTACAACAGGTTTTACCTCTCGAGGGATCTCAAGAGGCTTACAACCCCACCAGGCAGTGTACCTGACCGATGTAGTATAGTGTAGTGGTAAGTATGGGGGATTGATCGTTCTCCACAGGGAATAGTGTTCGTTAGGTATGAAAAACTACTCTAATAGGTCTAAGGGTGAGAGAAGATTCTTTTTGTGTTTTTATAATTTTATGAAAGCAAGTAAAATCTCGGGTTTGAAAGAGTGGGCGGAATTAGTTGCTAGTCAACTAACCCAGATAACTACGAATGCAAATAAAATAAAATAACGAAAATGAAAAGGTTGGTAAAACTTATGTGGTGAGAAATGTGTTTACTTAGATTTCCTTACTCCCTAACTATCTTTTACCGGTTGATTAGTGTATATTAATCGCGTGGATGACGGGTGTATTCCTTAATACCAATCGTGGGGTGGCGTACGTACTTCCCCAACTCTACAAGCTCCTACTTCACTCCTATGTCGAGCCGGCTAGGAAGCTCCTAACATGGGATCACTAGAATTCGCTTGTGCATTAAATACAACCATAAAAACCTTAGTACGCATTGGTTCATGTTTCTTAAGACGTTCAAGCAAGTTACCGAATAGAAAGTTAGCCAGTTTTCTTAAGCCTAACATAGATGAACAATCATCCAATACAACTAATAACACACTAATAACCAATAATCAATAGCTAGGTTTCATTAGATCTAAGCAAACACAAGATAAATCTAGCCTAGCATGTTAAACAAAAGACAAGAACAAGATAGAATCAAACAACACATAGACATATTGAATGATTAATTGATAACTTATCTTCAATGTAACATGGAAGATCTCAAGGCAAAACGCCTTGAAAAAGCTGCTAAAATCGTCTTAGGGTTCTTACACACAAAGTTCCACAATAAGTTCCACACTAATGACAAAAAATTGCAAAACTATATATAGACTTTCAGATCTGACGGCGTCACGTTATGGAGTGTGACGCCGTCACCTCGCCGTTTTTAGGGTTCCCGGATGGCCTTCTTGACGCCGTCCCTCTTTAGCTCTCCAAAATCCGTTCTGGCTTATCAAGGCTTGACGCCGTCAGAATTAGGCGTGACGCCGTCCCTCTTTAAATTAAGTCGTGACGACCTTGATCACTCCAAAGGGTGACGCCGTCAGAATTCCCATGCAAATTTCTCTGGCTTATCATGAGTAATTTTCATATCCACCACTTTTGCCAAGCCATGACGCCGTCAAGAACAAATCCTGACGCCGTCAAAGGTACTTTCCAGCACAATTTTGAGACTTTGCCGTTTTCTTCACTTTTATGCTCCAAAAACGTCCAAATGCTTCCTTTTTCCGATTTCTTCTCCAAAGTACCTAAAATGACAAAAGGAACTATTTAGGGCAATATTTGATCAAATAAATACGATTTAGGGCTTAAATGACCCCTTAAAAGCGGTACACTTTTCGCTTCATCACCATTTCAATAATTAAAGTCTTTTTTTTTTTTTTTTTTTTCTCTTTCTTGCGATATATACCAACAAGTTTATGAGTATAAAAGAAAAAATGGAGCCTAAAAAGAGCAAACAAATAAAATAAAAAGAAAACATTAAATATTGATCTATTAGCCAAGGGATGACATAATTTGATCTTTTAATTAAATTTATCATGATGTTGTTGATTAAATAGATATATCTCTAACTTAATCGCATGTATTGTCACTCATTTTAAGTTTCAAGCAACTGAATATTAATTCTAGACACATAAACTAAGTAGAATACTTAAAATGATAAACACTTAAAAGAATAGTGACTTATACATATTACAAATAAGTATAGTACTTAGAGCGGGAAAAATGTCAAAGTATAGAACTAATAGAGTCATTTTTCCCAAAAACCTACTGAGAACAAGTAGAACTAATAGGGTAACTCAAAATGGTCCAACTAGATTGACAAACCCTAATGCAAATCATAAGATGTCACCTAAAGCTGTTATGTTAAAGACTGGCATCAAAATAGTTTCAACTACTAGTCAAAATAAGTGGTTTAATAACAAGCAAACTGTTGCAAGTACAAAACAATTTTCAAATCATGCACAAACAGTTAAAAGGCATTTTTATCAGAAAACAGCAATGACTAATCAGAAGTGGGTGCCTAAGATTAAACAAGCAGTTCCAACTGCTAGGTCAGCAGTTCCAACTGCTAGACCAGCAAATCTAACTGCTAGGCGCTCAAATGTTAAGGGAAACAGGGGCAATGCTGTCAAGGCCTCAGCACATTGGGATAAACATTTTACCAAACCCAATGGTGCATCAAAGACCTCAAACAAGTTTTCTCATCTTGATGCACAAGGCAGATCCAAACCAGTGATGGTTTGGATCCCCAAAAGAAACTAACACCTTTATTTTGTGTGCAGGAACATCCCTCAAATGGCAAAGAAGATAGAGGATATTCAGACAGTGGATGTTCTAGGCACATGACAGACAACATGTCATATCTTTCAGACTTTATTGCTCTGGATAAAGGACCAGTTGTCTTTGGTGGTGGTGTTGGAGGAAGAATTACTGGTAAAGGGGTAATTAAAACTGGTTACCTTGATTTTGAAAATGTGTATTATGTACCAGAACTTAAGTAAGTCTGATAGTTTTCGAAGTTCATCATTGTCAGACGATTCAAATGAGGAGGATGAATCATCCACATAAGGAGGAAGTTCATCGGAGGAAGGTTCATCGAACGAAGATATTTCAGTCTTTCTCTTTGAAAGATTAACTCTTGAAGTTGAAGAATAGTTTGGTGGAAAATAGTTGTTCCAACCTGAATCTTCAGAATTTGAAGAAGAGTCAGATGAAATTTCTATGATGTTTGGTGGAGAAGAATTCATTGTGATTGAAGAGTTAAAGATTTGTGTTGAAGAAGATTTTGTGTGGATATGTGAGTTTTATAGAGTTAATAAAGGTTTTATGACATTCAATGCGTGGTTGATATGAAGAATTAACTCTTGGGTTGGTATAAGGAATTAATTCCTTGATGGAATTAAATTAATTTTGGTAATTTTTAAGGAGTTGACCAAAAGAGTATGATAAGTGAAGATAATTCCCAAAGTGGTTCGTGATTAAAAATAAGTGTTTGAAAGAATCCACCCCATCAACGTAATCAGATGTTTAATTCAAGAAACTTATTGATTTGCATCGAAATCATAATTTTAGGGGAGGATTGTTGGGAATTAAACTTAAGCAGTTAGTACGGTTGAAGAACAGTTAGGACTGTTGATGGAAGAACAGTTAGGACTGCTGAAGGAAGAACAGTTAGGACTGCTTAAGAGATCAAGGTGAAACCGTGTGAAGATAAATATAGAAAAGATATAGTATATATCTTATTGATATAGAATGATTCGGTTAGATGTTTAACTTGTACATGACTCTTTACATTATAAAAGGAGATCCTTAGATTAGGGTTTCATATATCATTCAGATCGAATACATCTAAGATCTAATATCCTTCACGTTCATAATTGTAATCGTTCAATATATTGAAGTGATAGTTTGGTTGATATCGTTTGTTCTTATTGGTTTACTTAATCAATCACCAAACACAAACTCATATTCTTCTAAGTACTTGGTAGTAAATTCCGCGTGCTATCAAGTATACACTCAAAGTATCCCCAACACAAAGTGTGTGTTTAGATCCGGTCACTTTGTTTTATTAATAAAATATTGCAATCCTAAACCTCAAAATTCAACAAATCACTTAATTTTTCTTTTCAAATTCTAACCCCCACCAAAAACCCACAAAACAAACGCCCCCTTATTGTAATTTTGGTGATTAATTTTTGTCGAAATGTGGTTCACAACCTTAGAAAATGATAGTATGAGAAATTGTGTTGAAAAATAGTAAATTGATGAAAGCAAAATGATAATTAAATTATTAGCTACGTTGTTTTGTGTTTATTTTTGTTGTATTATTTCCATTCTCTTGTCTTGTCGTACCAAACAAGATGATCAATCTTTTAACACATTTCCTTGGTCGATTCTTTGATGTATGAACACACCATAGTTTATTTAATTCGCATATGTTAGCATGTTGGTATGTAATTCATATATGTTAGCATAACAAAATGTAATTCACATATTATATATGATTCACATAATCGGAAAGTTCAATACGAAACAAAAAAAACCAAAGAACAAACTGCTCCATCTCAACCATCCATCTATTTTAAATCTAAAGGTCTAGATTAATCCTTATTTTATTATAATTAATTATTGAAGGGCACTTTTGTACAATCACTCAAACCTAAACAATCAGTTACACACTCATTCACACATACTCTCATTCACACTCACTCTCACCAACTAAATTTTTCAGCGACGACTGATGCAACTGTTCCGGCGACCGGCGTCATCACCTTCATTCGATAAGTTAAATTTCACTCAAGATCTGAAGCAAACAAACCTTACCCGATATTACACTCAAGATCTTTAAGACGAGGGTCACAAGAAACCTTTCGTTGACTAGATGTGTGACACCGAATTGACCTCGGCCTAGCTCTCGTCCGATGGTGTAGGTGGCGCGTGGGGTTGTGGCTGGATGGAGGTGGCGTGTGGCGTGGTGGAGGTGGTTCTAAAGGTGAGAGGAACAAGATTATAATTGATATTTTCAAAGAAAAAGAATGAGATTATAATTGATCTCAAAATAAAAATGTAGGATTTGATGGAGTGGAGATCCATGGTGCTGATGAAATAAACGACATTTTTATTTTGAGATTATAATTGATATTTCAAAATAAACGAAAGGATGGTGTTGAACTGTTGATGCTGTTGTAAATGAAATAGGAGCAGACAGAGTTGGCATCAGTTTATCTCCACACATAAACTACACGCAATCCTTTAGTCAAAGGTCACACATGTGGACAAAAGTGGACAAAAGTTTTTTTCAAGATAAACCAGTGTTCAGATTATAATTGATATTTCAAAAAGGTCACACATGAGATTATAATTGATATTTCAAAATAAACCAGTGTTGAGATTTGTAGTCAAAGGTCACACATGTGGACAAAAGTTTTTTTCAAGTGAATAATAGCATGTATTATGAATCCCATGTGATTTATTATAAATACCATGTGATTCATTAGTCAATCTCATAGGATTTATAATGAATCCCATGGGATTCATAATGAATCACATACGATTCAGCAGGGATTCATAATGAATCACATGGGATTCACATGTGATTCATGCTGAATCCCATGTGATTCATTAGTCTAACCAATGCGATTCATAATGAATCCCATTGGTTAGACTAATGAATCACATATGATTTTCTCTGATCTCTTGTGATTCATATAGAATCCCATGGGATCCATACAGAATCCCATGAGATTCTTTGATGAATCACCTCATAAAGATTACCCATGTGATTCATACAGAATCCCATGGGATTCTATATGAATCCCAAGGGATCAGAAAGAATCACATGGGATTCTGTATAACAACATACAACTTTTTAATAAAGAGATTCCAAGAGCTCATTTCAACAATCATATAAAAAACATCTCCCTTAAAAAGCTGTGACATAAAAGTATAAAACAGTTATTTACTCATTTTTACAAATCACTTGTGATTTTTTAAAAATAACAAATCACGAGTGATTTTTTTATAAATCCCGTGGGATTTTTTTACGAATCCCGTGGGATTTTTCTGGACGGAAATTTTGAAAAAAAAAATCGTCTTTTTTACGAATCCCGTGGGATTTTTCTGGATGGAAATTTTGAAAAAAAAATTCGTCTTTTTACGAATCCCGTGGGAATTTTCTGGACGGAAATTTTGAAAAAAAAAATCGTCTTTTTACGAATCCCGTGAGATTTTTTAGTATTTTAGTTTATAAGGTATAGCTGTAGCTGTTGTAATTGGTGATATGGAGAGCACTCAAAATAATAATACTACCCAACTAATTTTATTTTCTTTACTTGTTGCTTAAAGACAACAAAGATAGATTGTGTACACTTTGTTTGAATGAATACGAAGGCATTAACCCAAAGCTAAATAAAGGTCGGTCACTCGCCGTTTAAAACATTATAAACTAGTCTATCACTATTACATTTCTAAACAATATTAAAACCAAAGAATCCCATGAGATTCACAATAAATCCCTTGAGATTCACAATGAATCCCTTGTGATTTCATACAGAATCTCATGGGATGCACCAAATAATCCCATGGGATTCATACCGAATCCCATGTGATTTCACACAGAATCTTTTGTGATTTATCGACAAGATAAATCATACAGAATCCCATATCTAAAGAAGGGCTCTACTCAAAAACAATGATTTACTCATTTTTACAAATCACTTGTGATTTTTTAAAAATAACAAATCACAAGTGATTTTTTTACGAATCCCGTGGGATTTTTTTACGAATCTCATGGGATTTTTCTGGACGGAAATTTTGAAAAAAAAAAGTTCGTCTTTTTACGAATCCCGTGGGATTTCTTTACGAGTCCCGTGGGATTTCTTTACGAGTCCCGTGGGATTTTTATGGACGGAAATTTTGAAAAAAAAAAAAGTTCGTCTTTTTACGAATCCCGTGGGATTTTTCTGGACGAAAATTTTGAAAAAAAAAAGTTCGTCTTTATACGAATCCCGTGGGATTTTTTTTACGAATCCCATGGGATTTTTCTGGACGGAAACTTTGAAAAAAAAATCGTCTTTATACGAATCCCGTGGGATTTCTTTACGAATCCCGTGGGATTTTTCTTGACGAAAATTTTGAAAAAAAAAATCGTCTTTTTACGAATCCCATGGGATTTTTACGAATCCCGTGGGATTTTTCTGGACGGAAATTTTGAAAAAAAAAAAATCGTCTTTTTACGAATCCAATGGGATTTTTTACAAATCCCGTTGGATTTTTCTGGACGGAATTTAAAAAAAAAAATGGTCGAAAGTATATAACAATGCATATCTATAGAAAAATAATTTTTTTTCTCGTCGCGATGGTGTATTTTTCGTAGCTTGAAGATTTACCGTTTGCAAGATATGTTGTTTTTTAAAAAAAGGTGGAAAGTGGGTTTTTATATTAAATGAGCTAAAATTCCAATTTTGCCCTCCCTTTATTATTTTTTGATTTGATCTTAGCCATTAGATGAAAGGTGGATGGATGGTTGAGATTGGCTTATTTGTTTTTTAAGTGATACTTGTTTTGCATAGATCTCACCTCTATTATATATAATTCACATAATCGGTATGTAAAGCTTACATAGTCATCAATCATTATCTATACTATACTATATTTAAAGCACGGATAACATTTTTTTAAATTTTAAAAACTTAAAATGAGTAATGTGTTATACTCAAAATAATATTTTAAATTTCAAATTCCTTTTTACATACCCTTAATTAAAAATGGTAACAACATCTGACACTAATTTAAAAGTTTAAATATTATTTAATCCACAAACTTTTCTATTTTTCGTTTTTAACCCATAAACTTTCTTTATCGCAATAACTACAAACTGAACCCGCAATAGTCACACCAAAACTACAAATTTGCAAGTTTTATTATTCGTCTAGTTATATCTAATTCACATATGTTAGCATGTGTACTTCACATTAGTTTATTTTGTATCTAATTCACATAAACTGGTTTTATGTAGAGAGAAAACACAATTGTTGAAGAAACCTCAATGTTGAATATTGATTAATCGTATTCGGGTGATGATAGTGAACCCTCGGTTGTTGTAACAAAAGCTCCAAAAGCTCAAAGTAGCAAAAGAAAAAGAAATGATGACAAAAAAAAAAAAAAAAAAAAAAAGAAAAGAAGAAGAAGAGTATGAAATTTATGCAAAAACCAATAAGGAGAGGGCTTCGATTTGACAACATTTTAATCCGGTTAGGGTGAAGAAGCAAGTTGTTAGCTTATCTAACAAAGCCAACCACCACCGTTCACTTGACTACTGATACATGGACAAGTAGTTGTAAAAAAAAGACTATATATGGTTGTCACGGCCCATTTATGGATGACAAATGGAATATGCACAAATAGATTATAAACTTTAGACGTTTTGATAGTCATAAAGGTGAAGATATTAGTAGTGATTTGCTTAAATGTATTGTTGGTTGGGGTGTTAAAAATGTGATGAATATGACCGTAGACAATGCATCAAGTAATGATAAGGCACTAAATCATTGGAAAAAATGCTAAAGAAAAAGGGAAGGAAGGTACACAAGATTATTATTATTATTTGTTGAAAATGGTTTAGTTTGTTTATTTTGAATGATTTCATATGATTTTGTTGGAATTTTATAAGTTTTGGAATGTTTGTAAGTTATGACTATCTTGGTGATGTGTTTATCTAGTTGTTGGTTGCGTTTTCTAAAATGTTGTAGTTCGAAATCACTCGAAAATGCACGTTTTTCCAATTTTTTGTTGCTATCATATGTTGGGTCCCCCGACCTGCCCGTTCATGCAAACCATGAATGATATGAACAAAAGTTTTAGCATGTGAAGAAAACTAATGAACATCAACATCTTGGACGTAGGGTTTACTTGAGAACAACACAGACACGCTAATAACACCATTGTCATTTTCACCTATTATAAATCTTTATTAATGAATAAACTAACAAGATTTACAAATGATAGCCTACGAAAAACTACCCCGGTTTTTTGACAAATAATGACTCTCCACAATCAAACAACAAAAGACTGCTAGCTGCTTTGTTGCTCCTAGGAGAGGAAGATTCTAACCATAATACTTTGTATTATTTTATTTGTAGGAATCTCTACTTAACTTAGTTTACGACCTAAGTTTATATAGGAAGGGAAACAGTGTTTGCATGTGGGTTGCATAGTAAGTTGTCCACTTGCTATAGGTAGGCACGTGCCTAGTAAGCTAGTCTGAATCTTACTTTTGGCTCTTCCGATTTAACAACTTAGAGTTCCAATGCCTGTTTCATGCGTATCGATAAGTACTTGAGCTTATCTTCTTGTGTAAGCTTCTCCCCTTCTCGTTCTGAGGTTTAGGTTGTAATTAGAGTTAAGTTTTCAGTGTCACTGAGACATCTGTCAGATCTCAGTGACTCTGGTGTTGTCTTTCAGCTCCTTGTAACTTCACTCCCTAACACTGCATCATTTTGTGAAGTCGTTTTCTTCAGTTGGTCTTCGACTTCCCAAAAGCCATTCAGGCTTATTTTGGCCTTTGAGCTTTATACAACACTCACTGATTTCAGTGAGTCATCTTCTGAATGATAATCAGAGAGTCATGTTCTCTGATAACTCTCAGAGACTTTAACTCTCAATGATTTTAAGTCTATACTAATCCTAAAAATATTCCAGACTCTATTGGGTACCGCTTTTTACCCAAGAGTTTCCTCCTGTTTATAGAACGAGAAAAGTCTAGCTTTTATCAGTAGTAAGTGAGCATGATGGCTTCTTCTTACTTACTGATTTACAACAAAGAATGAAGTATAACATCATTAAGCATGATTCTTTGTTGTCTATGTCTTCAGTGAGTATTTTGGAAGATCAGGGACTGTTAAGTTTACAGTGTATTACCTGATTGTCCCTTTGTTAATAATATGAAGACATCTTCATACTACCCTTGAATCTCCTCGGATCTTTTAGCCCATAATTATCACCCTAAAAAAGGGGAGGCTGAGGGAATTATTTTCTGAACAATAGCAGTTGCGATGAACTAGACCTTGTCAAGAAAAGGCTAAAGAAATCTTTGGAGATGTATATTTAAGTGGGGATTGTGTATGGCTTTGGTTAAGTGTTATTAGCCGTCATTCAAGAACGGCTAAGATTTATTAGCGGGCAATCAAGAACGGATCTAGATTAAGAAAAACCCACCCGCTATGATATCACTTGTTGGGTCCCCTCGACCTGCCCTTTCATGCAAACCATGAATGTTATGAACAAAATTTTAGCAAGTGAGGAAAACTAATGAACATCAACATCTTGGACGTAGGGTTTGCTTGAGAACGACACAGGCACGCTAATAACACCATTTTCATTTTCACCTATTATAGATCTTTATTAATGAATAAATCAACAAGATTTACAAAGGATAGCCTACGGAAAACTACCCCGGTTTTTTGACAAATAAGGACTCTCCACAATCAAACAAAAAAGACTGCTAACTTCTTTGTTGTTCCTAGGAGAGGAGGATTCTAACCATAATACTTTGTATTATTTTCTTTCTAGGAATCTCTACTTAACTTAGTTTTCGACCTGAGTTTATATAGGAAGGGAAACAGTGTTTACATATGGGTTTCATAGTAAGTTGTCCACTTGCTATAGGTAGGCACGTACCTAGTAAGCTAGTTTGAATCTTACTTTTGGCTCTTCTGGTCTGACAACTTAGAGTTCCAATTCCTGTTTCACGTGTATCAATAAATACTTGAGCTTATCTTCTTGTGTAAGCTTCCCCCTTCTCGTTCTGAGTTTTAGGTTGTAATAACAGTTAAGTCTTCAGAATTACCGAGACATTTGTCAGATCTCAGTAACTCCGGTGTTGTCTTTAAGCTCCTTGTAACTTTACTCCCTGACACCGCATTGGCTTGCGAAGTCGTTTTCTTCAGTTGGTCTTCGACTTCCCTGAAGCAATTTAGGCTTATTTTGGCCTTTAAGCTTTATACAACAATCACTGATTTCAGTGAGTCATCTTCTGAATAATAATCAGAGAGTCATGTTCTCTGATAACTCTCAGAGAGTATATCACTTCTGATAACCATCAAGTTTACTTTGATAGTTATGAAGTGACATACTCTTTGATCGTTATCAGAGAGTTGATGCTCACTGACCTTCAGAAGGAAAATTAGGCTATTTTAAGTTTAAATACTTGTCAGAGAAAATTGGGTTGATTTATCAGACCAAACAATCTCCCCCTATTTAAATATACAAAAAATAGGAAAAACTGGATAGGTACCGATTTTCCGGTATCGGGTACCAATACTGGTTCCGGTACCAGAATCCCGTCCGGCACGGTACCGATGCCGTCTTTCTATCTCGGGAAAAAAATGGTACCACTTATTCATTATGGGTTCGGTACCAATCTGGTACCGTGCTCATCCATAGTTGATATTGAGGCTAATATTTGTCATCATATTTGACAGGCCTAACACCACCTGTCCAGCCCACCGTCCCGAATCCTTTCTCCCATGCCATTGGCCCACTCCCCACATCGGTTTCTCCCAGCCCAACTACTCATATCCCTTCTAACACCGACCTAAAAATCACACCATTTACTACCGGCCAAACACCACCTGTCCAGCCTAACCCACCTCTTCCTCCCATGCCTAATCCAGTCGCGCCTAATCTTTATCCAAACCCAACCTCAACTCATCCCATGTTAAGTGTTTTCATGTTGGTACTTATAAAAAGATTCCTCGTAATAATTGTCACATGTCTACCATTTCTCCCGTTCCAAAGTCATACACTATCGCAATCAAAGATCCTAATTGGCAACTTTGCTTGACGAATACAATGTGTGAAAATGTAGAGGAGGGGGGGGGGGTGAATACGTTATCGTTTAAAAAAACTTAAAATCTTTTGTATCAAATATCCAATCAAGCTTGTCGTAATATGAAAAATGCCAATTATAATCTATGACTAATATAGAGCATACAGTAAAACAAGTTGTCACATAAGCATAAACATCAAGCCACAACACAAACAATAATATAGCACAAGTATAAAAGTAAAGCAATAAGTAAAAGGAATTGCAAACCGAACATGATGATTTATAGTGGTTCGGTCACGGAGCTCCTCTCCGCCCTAATCCACTTCCTGAGTACCCAACTTGAGAGTTACTTAACTAAATCAACAAGCTCCCTTCTCGGCAAAGAGAACGTTACAAACTTCGCTTACACTTTTTCTGGTACAAACCTAAATACTAGGTTCTAGTTCGAGGTAGAACCAACCTGACGTCGCCTATACAATATTTCCGACATTAAGCTAGATGTCGAGTTTTTTCGTGGTTACAACCACTCCCATTATGTTTTAAGGCCCAACATAAAAAACCGACCAACTTGGTGTTTTACAACTAACACACACCAAACCAATGACCACTGTGTTTTGAGACCCAAACACATAAACCATCTAATCTAGTATGAAATGTAATGAGTGTTATAAATGTACAGTGATGACCCATGACACAAATGTCTAATGGAAATGAATGACTAATCTAAATGAACTTCCATTGATAGGAAGCCTTCAATGGATGAAGATCACAGGTTCCTTAAGCTTGATGTGATAAATCTTCAAGTATGTAAGCTTGTGGTGGATGAGAATGCAGGATCTTGAAGCTTGCTTTAGTGGACCATCACAGAAGTATGCTTACAATAGAATTAACTTTAGAAACATTATGATCATGATGATAAGGGTGTTTAATGTATCTTACTACATTGTTAATGACTGATTTAAATGTATGCAAGAAGGTAGAGAAAGTGCGTTTACAAGTGGTGAAGAAACAAGTGAATTTGAGCTGCTATTTATAGCCAACAAGCTCAGCAGCCCACGGATCACACGGACCCAAAAAAAGGGGTCCGCCCCTTATAGAAAAGGGTACCTTGGACCTCTGAGACAAAATCTACAAAATCTTGTTCATATCTTTCCATGATCTTTCCAAGATCTTCCTATGATCCTACTACGATATTTTCTTAGATATTTATAGACTAGCATGATCCATGTAGTGGTGTAATAACATATTTTCATTTTGATTTAAGTATATTAAGAAAGTCAACTAGTAAATAAAATGTCTAGTTACTTTTGGTAAAATAAAATGTCTAGTTAAGTGCTTGTCAAAATAAAATGTATTTTGTCAAGTATAAGTAAACTTTAGTATTTGTATGAAAAATATGATTAGTTTACTTGTACAAATAAAAGTGTATATTTGTTCATAAACTTAAGTGTAAAATAAAAGTGATGTACTTGTAAAAAACTTGTATCTGCAAAATGTAAAGTGAGTTCGAAATAGAATGATAAACCTATTAAATACTTAAAGACTCTAAAAGTATTTTAAACATTCTAAATGGTTTGTTAAGGGGTTTGATCATAATGCCACATAACAAACATGGACGAACCTATGTTGTAGTATACGCGGACTTGAGTCATCGAGAGGTGTTGAATGTATGTTGAGACAAAATATGATTACGAGTAACTTGTACATTTTATGATATGTATTACAAGTTACATGTTTTTCATCAATCAAAACAAACGAGACTGTATAGATAAAATATCATAATATTTGCACTAACAATCTCCCCCTTTTTGATGATGACAAAATATGTAAACGTGATAGATAGTAAAATTTAAAAAGTTACTTGTGTCTGTACTACCTTTTACATTACCTTCTCTGTATACACTTTTCTCCCCTTTTTTTGAAACAAAAAGGGCGTGTCCTTGGAGTTTTAAACTTCATGTCTCCCCGAAAATGTGAGCTTGCATCATCCCTAGTGAAGTTAAATTATCTACTCCAATCTGCTATTGTTGTTGCATCCCCAAGGTTATTTCCCTTGTTTGGTAGCGGATCCATGGATCAAATTTAGAGGCTTAACCTACATCAAGGTTAGTTTTATGCAATATATAAAAGAAGAAATATATGATGAAGAAAATACATATAGCACACGATACACGTGGGTAAGTTATGTTAGACTATCTCCTCCTCCTTTTGTCGAAACACAAAGGTGCGAGTGAGAATGATGATGAATGCGTGCTTGCTCCCCCTTGACAGTTGCTCCCCCTTGTTTGAGGCGTCAAGGTATGATTGAAAAGTTACAAAACAAATTTTAGTGCAAAACTATATTATTCATTGGACGAGTAAGTGATATACAACAAAGTGTGTATAAGATGCATTTCATAAATGCTTGACGGAAGCTGTAAAACCCAAAATTTACATTCATCTGAAATTCCCATTTTACCCTTCGAAAAGAAAATTTGAATTATAAGAACACAAGTAAAGGTATGAAAGAAGAAAGAAATCCATAACCTAAGGTAAACTAATTTAATGAACTTGGTTACATTTCGAGTCCTAAACTAATGTTATATATATCACATTTTTTTTTCTTTTGTACAACTAACACACGACACACTTTTGTACTTCAATCCATTCACACATTTAATTGCTAAACCTCCACTTGCTTGTTTCTTTATACATTTAATAACAAAGGATAAGACCAAGTAATATTTTGAATATATCTTTAACAAAATTAAAGATCTCATTGCTTTCTTTGCCAAACCTCATAACCGACTTTCCCATTTAAATGAAAAAAAGATTGATATCACTCCACCAATTTCGACTCTATGATAACATGCATAACCGACAATTAAAGACATTGAAAACACATTATTTACTTGCCTAATATTGAGGAACACGCTTCATGGAAAACGCTCCATCATCCCTTTTTAACCATACCTTACTGTTTTCTTTTTCTCCTTTTCCCATGCATGCGAAACACAAAAAAACTTAAACCCACAAGTACTGCTGCGTGCTGTCTTTCAAGACCAAGGTCGAAGGGTGTGCTGGGGCTTTATGCGAGGGTTAAAGAGTTCTTGCGGTGGTATTGATTTGTGGCAGTGGGTACTGCCTCGTAGTGATTCATGTCGTGTCCTTGTTTCCTTTTTTTTTTGCTTCGTATAACACCAACAAGGTATCACCATGATCACCCTTGTTCTCTTTTCCAATCCAACACAAACAAAAACAAAAAAATACTCCATAAACCCTAGAATAAAAGTTTGTAGCAGCCTTGTTCCTTCCAAATTCTGTCGTGAACAAGAGTGGCACAAAGGAGGTGCCTAGAGGGCGTTTTGATCGTGGGTGTATCCAAGTCGAGGAGGCTCTTGATCGAATAGGTTCTGGTTGTGGATTTCGTTCAGGGCTGTGGGTTCCTCTTGCTATTGTCCCTTTTCATTCTTGCTTCGGTCGTCCATAAGGTATAACTTATTCTCGCTTTTGCTCTCCTCCTTATGATCATGGAGAAGCGTATAAAAATCTGTAAATTGAAACTAATCGTGTCGATCTAAAAAATATTCAGAATGGAAGGTAGTATATATCACATAAAATGACGAGTTACACTTGCATAAAATGATGAAGATATAGGTTGAGTTATAAGGTCATAAAACTGCTATGTGGTTTCAACATAAATATAAGCTAAGAATCTGTTTTGAAACATATTTTTTTGACCATTTAAAAATCTGTTAAAACCTGGACGAGAGTAACATGAAATGTTAAGATATAAAGCAGGAAATGAGAAGCATCACATGTATCGATCTAGGATTTGTTGTGGACAAACAATTCATGTCGATTAGGAGATTGCAAAACTAGTCTTGTCGGGTTGTTAAGATGTGCCTTGGATGTGTCGAGTAGGTTGTGTGAGCAAGTCGAATGGGTGTGTTTAGGGTGTGTATCGAGGGGTCAAGAAAACGGGACTTGGGTGTCGAATATATCAACAACATATGTTTAACCTGTGTTAGAAATCAGAATTTAAGTTTGTGAAGGCATGTGGGTATGCATATATTCTACATGAACATGACGTTTGACTAAGAACCATGTCTCTTAACTTTAAGCCATCGAGATATAGGTCAATATTTAATAAAACTCTTGTACTTTGGTCTATGATAAGAAAATGAAGGTGATGACAACATCAATCAGGTTGATCTTATCAAAATGGGAAAAAGATTCAAAAACCACCTAATGTTACATGCTTACTGATTATAATAAATGGCTAGGCGTAGGGCATGTGATGGCCTCATTTTATTATAAGATTGATATCTAGTTACTTTGTACTGTCGACACATACAATTAAATAAATGTCTAAAACCAAAATTATCATATTAAACCCTAGAGCTTATTTAGTTGTCATTTATAAACATAAAGTATCGAGATACTATTCGGGGGAAACTTTCTAAAAATAGAACGCTACTAAATATAGCAAGTTACTAAAAGAGGAAAGTTTCTAAAAATAGTGAGAAACCTTGAATGAGGAACCTTAATAACTATGAGCGGTAAAACTCTAAAATAAGCTACTAAGTAATGCGGTATCATTAAATTGTATAGGTGCGGCGAAGGAGGAGTGATTCCTTATTTTCCGGCGTGCTTCTTATTTCATTGTTGATTTGCTAAGGTACAGATATTCTTCTTCTTTATTAAGAGGCCTTCATTCTCTTATTACGATTCATATTAGGGTTTCCTATACCATTGCTATGTTCCCTTCATTCATGAACTCCGATTATTGAACCATCATGATATTGAACCTTTTGTGATTATGAACCTTTCATTCATGAACCTTTGCTTATGAACCTTTGCTTATGAACCTTGCTTATGAACCATGATTATGAACCTATGATTATGAACTTATGAAACAAGATATTGACCTATGCAAGTAAACTAAAAACATGATTCATGATACTTGACCTTTACCCTCAGTTTGATACTACGAGCCACTCACTAGGCATGAGGGTTTCATGTCCATGTCAGTCGATGCACCGATGGCATGACTCTAGGGCAGGAGAGTGATGACCTGTCCCGTCCCTGCACGTTTATGTTTATGATTCATGTTTATGTAGAGGCAGATTATGGCCACCGGGGGCGTATGGATGCATCCTAGATTTGTTCATGTTCATGTTATGTTATGTTATTCATGGTGACTGATGGTGTGTGCGATACATGTCTTTCACACTCCGGGAGCTAGCTACTCCAACCCATGATTGAGGACACCCCTCATATTTACAGGATACCTATGATTGAGGACACCCCTCATATTCACAGGATACTAAGAGGTCTCCCCTCTGCATGTTTACGATTATGATTATGATTATGATTCATGTTATGTTATGGGCTCGTAGTGGATTTCTGACTTCCTTTACCATGTACCCTTTTACCTTTCCTTATGATACCATGTACTCTTACCTTTCATCTTGATACCATGTATTCATGCTTCACACTCTTTACTCATGTAAATTATACATTATACTACTGCTTGTTACGTTATATCTGTTCACTGAGCTCTAGTAGCTCAGCCGCGTTTCTTTTCCCGCGGCAGGTTTTAGTTGGAAGCTGGGTAGGAGTGAAGAGACTTTGGACCTAGAAGACTTTGAGTAGAAGTCATTAGAAGAGATGTACTTATGGATTTGATAGGCAGCTTTTATTTTCCTTTGTAACCCTTTGTATTGCAAGATTTCATTTGTAACCTTTGAGAACCATTGTATTACTATTGATTGTATGCTTTGTTTGATCTGATATGGAGCCATTTGTGTGATACTTCTACCCTTGCCGGGTTGGGGTGTTACAATTTATGGTATCAGAGACAGGCTGCGACTCGTAATACATTTACCCTTGACCTGTGTAAGTTAGACCACTAAGTTTCCACTGTATGCGCTCATAAGATAACCTTTAAGAATTGCTTTAGGATTTCCCTATAGGAACTTAAGTTTTGACCAAGTGAGGAATGGGTAGACTATAAGGCTTTTGTTTAAGTAGCATTGCTTCCGCATCACTCTGATTTATGCCTTGCTTGTTAAGCTCACGCTTTGCACCACCTAAGATTCCGACTCCGACCTCTGATTCTTTTGTTAATCATTCTGATGTCTTTTCGGGTATTCTGAGAATCTCTTGCTTGATGCATTCTGTTATATGCTTTTGATAATCTATGAATCTTCTGACCCTATCTGAGTTCGTCTTAAACATCTCTATTCCCATGAGTATGAGAATGCTTTCCTCTCACTTTTGAACGATAAGACTTGCGTTGCCGATATGTTTTCATTGAATAGTTAGCTTTGATTTGTATTCTGATAAAGGATAGGTTGATTGATCATTGACGATTACCCTCCTATGTTTCACCTTCGGTGTTTGAAACCATTTGAACTCCCTACCATGATTTCTGATTGTTAAACTTTTGCCATCACTACCTGACTTTGATTTTCACTTCCGACCTGTTTGATAAACAATTTGAAACTTTTCTGACCATCCCGAAGGTCATTTAACCCTAATGTGTTTGACACATTTTATAAATTCATTACCCGTGCTGGATGAAAATGTATCATCTGATACTACTCTGTCTTGCAAATCCATTACTACTCCTATGAGAACTCTGGCGATTTTAGTCATGGATATGACGATAATTTTGTCTCGATGTGAAATTGTTAGCCGAGCATGATGATGCTGATTACTGATATTCTATATGCCTCACTCTTGACAGTTATACGATGTTTTATATTTCCGATGACTCACAACCTACCTGCTACTTATGCTATTTAGCCAAACAAGAATCCAACACCTTGAATTGTTCGCTTATCTATTTGATGAACCATGTACTTGACCTTGATATATGAACTATCCGTCTGGCTTGGCGACCGTATTCATCCTACGAATCCGTTTACTTCGACATACTCGATTTTGAGGTCTTAAAGTTATGGATTGACTGGCCCTCATACGCCGCCAACCATATCTGATTTATGACCTTTAGTAATATGTTTCATCCCACTTTCGTTATGATAACCTTTTAACCGCTCAAATCTGTTAAGCCTAACCTACTATGGAAACTGCTGTCTCGATTTCATTTGATTGTTGATCGTCTCCTGACACCTATTATCCACTCCTAGAAAACTTTGGCCTTGGGAGTTTTATTGTGCAAATTTCCTGGTGTCCTATGATGGCACTCTTGGATTCCCTTTCCGGTTGAGGAGTAGAATGAAAATTTGAACCAATCCCAGTTGACGGACCATGATGCTATCAAATTTGAGAAATTGGAGAGGATGATGAATGGTGATTTTGTTCACCTCAGTGCTTCATTTTGAATACCCTGTTAGCTTGTGAAGAAGAAAGAGAAAACTTAGAGTATCAACTATCGTAAACCTAATCGTATCGCTACCATGACTATCTTTCAATTCAGCGTATCACTGATCGATTCTATTCCTGTAAACTCCGTATCAGACGGCCTCTTTTAATGATTGAAGGACTGTAGAAGTCACGCCAAGGACTTTTAAGAAAAGAGATGACTATTTGAGAGTAACCCTGGGAAGCATTTCAGTGTTAAGCACGAAGAGGAACATGTAGATCATCTTGGAGAATGACCCTTTATTCTGGAAGAAGTAGGTTTGATTGGCGTCCAGAGATTGTAGCAGACAACACTACCATGCATCCGGCAATGACGGCAGTTGGAGTTGGCGAATTTCAAACCGTGCTAGAAGACCTATCAAAAACACGCAGTCTTGCTTCTCTATTCATTTAGTTGTACTAAGATGAATTGAGAGCAGAAGCAGACGCGCGGATGGAAGAATGCACAGTGATCATGTCGGAGATTCACGTAACCACACCACAGTCCCAAGGAGAAGTGCCGAAGGCTTGAGGGACCAGACTCGAGTTGATATTTTTTTTCCACGCTATGATCATACGATAGACTGCATGGACTTGGAAGAAGTTTAAAATCATGTATTTGAATGGACGATAATTCTGAAGCGAACGTTTGCATTCGGAAGAGTTGATTTTGTGAAAAATTAAGCTATGGACGACGTAATCCATTTCCTCTTGGCATACTCAAATTTCCGTAAAATGATGATAGGACCCCTTTGAATGAGTTATGTTTCCCTGTTAGAAAATTCCGCTCGATGTTCATTCTGCGTATGCTAGACGATGGTTTTGTTATGAGGAATTTGGCGAATGATGGACGATTCGATGCTTAAAACGATGTACCAAATTCCGATAGACATTCTGGGACTTCCGTTAACTCTTTCGAGTAGTTCGTTCTCCTCTTAGCTATGGATTTGATTTTTGATGACCTCTGAGACAGTAGAAGTACTAGGTGGATTAAGATAGGTGGCTTTGATTACGACTTGAGATAAAGTATGATCATCATGAGGGCATATTTATGTGGTGCTAGTATTATGACGCCTGATCAACGTGATAATACTTACACCATATAACGTGCACTCATTGTGGCCATAGGATGTCTTGGGGGAGTACCTAAGAAGTTTAGAATCTGATCTCCGTTGGATTATCCGTGATTAATGAGACGTTAGGCTCATTCTACCTATGCGTATACTCTGCTCTCGTTTATTAAATATCTGGATGAGTTTGGACTCCCGTTTTGCATTCTGTTGACCTCAGTTATAAATCTGGAAAACTCTTTGAAGAACTCCCTACTGTTGACACAGTCAATTTGATTTGAAATTCTGTTCGTAATTCTTATGAGCTTTTCAGAAGATTCACCTACCATCTATCTTATATTGTGTGGTTCTTTTAATCCGAACCAACCCAATTTGTCTTTTCTGAGGAAATTTGAACCCACCTTGTTTTAATTGAGTCATGAGAAACCATTTCGGTTTGAAGATCCTTTTTGGAAGAACCTCCCCGGGCTGGAGGATGTTCGTGACGATCTTTTACGAATTGCTTCGACTTTGTCTAATCCTGCGACTTCAAATTTCGAGGACGAAATTTTTTTTTAAGAGGGGAAGAGTTGTAAAACCCAAAATTTACATTCATCTGAAATTCCCATTTTACCCTTCGAAAAGAAAATTTGAATTATAAGAACACAAGTAAAGGTATGAAAGAATTAAGAAATCCATAACCTAAGGTAAACTAATTTAATGAACTTGGTTACATTTCGAGTCCTAAACTAATGTTATATATATCACATTTTTTTTTCTTTTGTACAACTAACACACGACACACTTTTGTACTTCAATCCATTCACACATTTAATTGCTAAACCTTCACTTGCTTGTTTCTTTATACATTTAATAACAAAGGATAAGACCAAGTAATACTTTGAATATATCTTTAACAAAATTAAAGATCTCATTGCTTTCTTTGCCAAACCTCATAACCGACTTTCCCATTTAAATGAAATAAGATTGATATCACTCCACCAATTTCGACTCTATGATAACATGCATAACCGACAATTAAAGACATTGAAAACACATTATTTACTTGCCTAATATTGAGGAACACGCTTCATGGAAAACGCTCCATCATCCCTTTTTAACCATACCTTACTGTTTTCTTTTTCTCCTTTTCCCATGCATGCGAAACACAAAAAAACTTAAACCCACAAGTACTGCTGCGTGCTGTCTTTCAAGACCAAGGTCGAAGGGTGTGCTGGGGCTTTATGCGAGGGTTAAAGAGTTCTTGCGGTGGTATTGATTTGTGGCAGTGGGTACTGCCTCGTAGTGATTCATGTCGTGTCCTTGTTTCCTTTTTTTTTGCTTCGTATAACACCAACAAGGTATCACCATGATCACCCTTGTTCTCTTTTCCAATCCAACACAAACAAAAAAAAAAAAAAACTCCATAAACCCTAGAATAAAAGTTTGTAGCAGCCTTGTTCCTTCCAAATTCTGTCGTGAACAAGAGTGGCACAAAGGAGGTGCCTAGAGGGCGTTTTGATCGTGGGTGTATCCAAGTCGAGGAGGCTCTTGATCGAATAGGTTCTGGTTGTGGATTTCGTTCAGGGCTGTGGGTTCCTCTTGCTATTGTCCCTTTTCATTCTTGCTTCGGTCGTCCATAAGGTATAACTTATTCTCGCTTTTGCTCTCCTCCTTATGATCATGGAGAAGCGTATAAAAATCTGTAAATTGAAACTAATCGTGTCGATCTAAAAAATATTCAGAATGGAAGGTAGTATATATCACATAAAATGACGAGTTACACTTGCATAAAATGATGAAGATATAGGTTGAGTTATAAGGTCATAAAACTGCTATGTGGTTTCAACATAAATATAAGCTAAGAATCTGTTTTGAAACATATTTTTTTGACCATTTAAAAATATGTTAAAACCTGGACGAGAGTAACATGAAATGTTAAGATATAAAGCAGGAAATGAGAAGCATCACATGTATCGATCTAGGATTTGTTGTGGACAAACAATTCATGTCGATATAGGAGATTGCAAAACTAGTCTTGTCGGGTTGTTAAGATGTGCCTTGGATGTGTCGAGTAGGTTGTGTGAGCAAGTCGAATGGGTGTGTTTAGGGTGTGTATCGAGGGGTCAAGAAACGGGACTTGGGTGTCGAATATATCAACAACATATGTTTAACCTGTGTTAGAAATCAGAATTTAAGTTTGTGAAGGCATGTGGGTATGCATATATTCTACATGAACATGACGTTTGACTAAGAACCATGTCTCTTTACTTTAAGCCATCGAGATATAGGTCAATATTTAATAAAACTCTTGTACTTTGGTCTATGATAAGAAAATGAAGGTGATGACAACATCAATCAGGTTGATCTTATCAAAATGGGAAAAAGATTCAAAAACCACCTAATGTTACATGCTTACTGATTATAATAAATGGCTAGGCGTAGGGCATGTGATGGCCTCATTTTATTATAAGATTGATATCTAGTTACTTTGTACTGTCGACACATACAATTAAATAAATGTCTAAAACCAAAATTATCATATTAAACCCTAGAGCTTATTTAGTTGTCATTTATAAACATAAAGTATCGAGATACTATTCGGGGGAAACTTTCTAAAAATAGAACGCTACTAAATATAGCAAGTTACTAAAAGAGGAAAGTTTCTAAAAATAGTGAGAAACCTTGATTGAGGAACCTTAATAACTATGAGCGGTAAAACTCTAAAATAAGCTACTAAGTAATGCGGTATCATTAAATTGTATAGGTGCGGCGAAGGAGGAGTGATTCCTTATTTTCCGGCGTGCTTCTTATTTCATTGTTGATTTGCTAAGGTACAGATATTCTGCTTCTTTATTAAGAGGCCTTCATTCTCTTATTACGATTCATATTAGGGTTTCCTATACCATTGCTATGTTCCCTTCATTCATGAACTCCAATTATTGAACCATCATGATATTGAACCTTTTGTGATTATGAACCTTTCATTCATGAACCTTTGCTTATGAACCTTTGCTTATGAACCTTTCTTATGAACCATGATTATGAACCTATGATTATGAACTTATGAAACAAGATATTGACCTATGCAAGTAAACTAAAAACATGATTCATGATACTTGACCTTTACCCTCAGTTTGATACTACGAGCCACTCACTAGGCATGAGGGTTTCATGTCCATGTCAGTCGATGCACTGATGGCATGACTCTAGGGCAGGAGAGTGATGACCTGTCCCGTCCCTGCACGTTTATGTTTATGATTCATGTTTATGTAGAGGCAGATTATGGCCACCGGGGGCGTATGGATGCATCCTAGATTTGTTCATGTTCATGTTATGTTATGTTATTCATGGTGACTGATGGTGTGTGCGATACACGTCTTTCACACTCCGGGAGCTAGCTACTCCAACCCATGATTGAGGACACCCCTCATATTTACAGGATACCCATGATTGAGGACACCCCTCATATTCACAGGATACTAAGAGGTCTCCCCTCTGCATGTTTACGATTATGATTATGATTATGATTCATGTTATGTTATGGGCTCGTAGTGGATTTCTGACTTCCTTTACCATGTACCCTTTTACCTTTCCTTATGATACCATGTACTCTTACCTTTCATCTTGATACCATGTATTCATGCTTCACACTCTTTACTCATGTAAATTATACATTATACTACTGCTTGTTACGTTATATCTGTTCACTGAGCTCTAGTAGCTCAGCCGCGTTTCTTTTCCCGCGGCAGGTTTTAGTTGGAAGCTGGGTAAGAGTGAAGAGACTTTGGACCTAGAAGACTTTGAGTAGAAGTCATTAGAAGAGATGTACTTATGGATTTGATAGGCAGCTTTTATTTTCCTTTGTAACCCTTTGTATTGCAAGATTTCATTTGTAACCTTTGAGAACCATTGTATTACTATTGATTGTATGCTTTGTTTGATCTGATATGGAGCCATTTGTGTGATACTTCTACCCTTGCCGGGTTGGGGTGTTACGGAAGCTCCCCTTGATCTAGGATGTCAAGATGAACCTACAAAACAAATATTAGTACAATAGAAGCTTTGTCTTTAGACAAATATGTCATATACAACCAAGTGTATAGACGATGCAATATGAGTGCTTGATGGATATTCCCCCTTGTTCGAGGACTTCAAGAAGCACCAGACAATAAAAGAAGGAAAATTATCGATGCAAACTTCATCCTCAGATGAGTATGCTATATAAAATCGAGCGTATATGATGATGAACCTACAAAATAAAATGATCAATCCAAACTTCGTCCGAAGACGAATATGCCATCAAAAAATAATCTAAGTAACTTCTGTCCATGGACAAGTGTGCCATACACTTTAGAGTGTAAATATGAATTTGGACCTACAAAGAGAAGATTAGTGAAATATATACTTTGTCCGTTGACGAAGAAGTCATATACATAAAGATGTATATATATGATGCAATAAATAAATGATATAAGCACAAGCAACTCAAAGAAGAGAGCCATGATTACGAAAATATCTCATGAGGTGTAATCTTCTAATAAGAATTACAAAAAACGAGAATGCAATATGGTTCTCTAAAAATAAAAGCCTAAAAAATAATGCCTGGAAAGAAAATATGAAGTGAAGTTGGAATCTTAAGAGTTAGAGTGGGTGATGCTAGTGTTGGTGTTGGTTTACTAGTAGAATACATAGGATGTTGTGGTGATAGCTCGATAGATGACTCAAGATTGATAAAAGTAAGTTTTTCACTAATCCAAGGTGGTGATGATTTATGAAAGTGATTATGGAAGGTGGTAGCGATAATGCAGGCAACTATTAAAGAATTAGAACCTCGTATGTATAGTAAAAGCTATAACGAATAAAAAATATTGAAAATATGAACTCATACAATCCTTTTCTAAAATTCACAAAAAGGGATATGTCATTCATAATGTCAATTGACCAAGAAGAAAAAGAGAATGTGAACAGACAATGTTATTCAATAACGCTTAAGGGTTATGATTTGACTGATATCATTGATGCTAACAGGAATGAAATTCGTTCATTGATTGACACAAATTATTATAAAAATGACCTATTCCAAGTGACATTAGATGAGAGAATACTAACATGGTTTTGACATTATCATCTACCAAAGATGATGTATCATGCCATAATATATGTGATTCGATTGTAGTATACGGGCAATTTTAATATTTGTATTCCCGTTAGAACCAAAGTCACTTGAGGACAAATGACAGTTGAACTTCCGGAGTCGTATTCCACGATGAGATTTGAATTGAAAATCACGTTATGTCTTTTGTTTAATGCGTGATTGTCAAATATTTTTTGTTGTTATAAAAGATTTTAACAGCTAGATTGATAAATAAAAGAAAACTACAAGCAAAACACTAATATAAGAACTAAAATGCGATATTAATTGATATGCTTGTCAAGTGAGGTGAAAAGATCGTTAAGTGTGAATTATCATTTAAAGCGGTGAATTAATACCCATTTTAAAAACTATTTTCTCACAATGTTGGTTTATTTTGAAAATAATCTTTAATCTTGGTAATAATCACTAGATTTAAATGATTGATTATCGTAACGGCTTTTGCCCGTTAAAACAACCAAGTAAATAAATCTAAAATAAATCCGGAAATTATTACTTAACAACCTTTGATACCCGTTTAAAAAGAAATATTTTCTCACAACGTTGGTTTATTTTGAAAACAATTCTTTTTATCTAGGTAAAATTACTAGATTTAATTAATCACCCTAACGGCTTTTGCCCGTTAAAATAACCAAATTAAATCCAAGTAACCAAAGGTTATTAATCAACAATTTCTAAGTTTTTTCACACTTAATTTCACAAATCACCAACACTTAACAAGCATAAAATAATCTACTCACTACTCATAACTACTAAACTAACAATAAAAAATTCAACAATATTAAGCATATTTCTAAACTAAATATTTAATCTAAAGAATTGAAAAAGGAAAGAAAGTAGAACCCGATCTAAGAGATGAGACGAAAATAACCACCCGATTTTATAAACTTGGCAAACACCAAAGTTTACTTCTTAAAAAGCTTTAATATAATCAAATAGTTAATAAAGTTTGTGACTTTATTAACTAATTAGCTTTATCAAGAGTAAAAAGCAATAAACTTTAGTAATAAACTAGCTTATAAAACCCTTAAGCTCCTCGCCTTAGATGTAGGATGATGAGAAACTAAGAAAGATCAAAACTTTATAAAGGATTTGAATAAATAAGCAATAATATGAATCAAGTAAGCTATGGAAAAGCTTATTGATTTAAAAAGTACTAAACTTTAATATTAATAAGCTAAAAACTAATAAAGGTGAAAACTTTATATGAAATAAGCTCTAAAAACTAATAAAGATTAAAACTTTTTGTAAAAATAAGTAGTAAAAAGATTATTTGAACTATTAATAAAGAGATTTTAAAAAAGAAACTAAGAAATAAAAAGTGCTTATTTGAAATAGTTATTGAAAAGCTTAGCCAAAAAAGCTAGTCTAAATAAACCACAATAAGCTATAAGGAATAAGCTAATATGGCTTATTAGATAATAAAAAGAAAAGAGATGAGTAGAGAAAGAAAATAATCTTCAAGCATTTAAAATTAACCTTCATCTTCATAATATTAAGCTAAAAGTTGATTATAATAAGCACTTGAAATAATCTAAACTATTACAAAGATAAGCTAACCTACTATAAATAAGCTACACTACTCCTACTACTACTTTAATTCTACACTACCTACTGTGTTGTTCTTCTATGATCCGGATATCTCCCCTATATATAGCAGCTCCCTCTCTTGGTCTAGGTCCTTCCCAAATACAGCTCACACATGCCACGTGTCAGCACACGATTGGCCAGTCACTTATCCAGATTCTTCCTCGTAACACGTCACCAGTTGCGTCATAAGTGACACGTGTCACGCTGCTATTGGTCCGTCTCCTGCCACCTGCAACAAATAAACCAGTAAGATGCTGCCACGTGGTGGCTGGGGTCCCACCTGACGACGTGGCATGCCACGTGGCGATCAACAAGTCAACAGGTCAATGAACCGGACCGGGTCTGGATCAAGTCGGGTCGGTAAACGGGTCGGGCCACTGAGGTGGTGCCACGTGGCACGGAGTATTAATACTCCATTTTGTCTCAGCTGAGGGTCGAACCCGGGGTGGCCGGGTATGGGTAAAGCATGCTTACCAGTGGGGTAAGCATAGCTTCAAGTGTTTATATGCAAAATTAATATATAACCCACATTTTGAACTGTCCAGATTTAGTAAAGGTTCATATAAGATTTGGACTGCCGTTTCCATAAGTTATGGACCGGTTCAAAATAAAATAAAAATACCTCCGGACTCGTTTTTTCGTGCACTTTCCAATGGTGTGCTCGGGGAATTTTTTTGACTTCGTCTGAACCTCGTAAAATGAAAAAACGTCATCGAAACTCATCCGAAAGTCACCATTTTTGCTTTGTTTTCAAACCCTTGTACCTGCAAGAGGTAATAACACATTCCAAACATATTTGCAATATAATTTAACATATTTCATGGTTATTAGTCCATTTTAGCATGTTTTCTTGTAAAAAATTGAGGTTTGTTTAAGCACACATCAATATGCTTAAGAAGAATTAAAAAGAAGCGAAGACATTATGTAGCCAGGAACAGACAAAAAATAAAAATACTAAGTGCCAATACGAGGATGAGAATGACATCATATGATGGGAGAGAGTTTGGATAGACCAACGTGTTGAGAAAGTGTTAGGAATAACGATTTTGATTAATATATCGTTTGCATTAACAATGACGTGCATTATATGTGTTAAGCGATGAGATCCTATGATGATGTTCTAGACAATGGAGTTGTGAGGTGCTAGTTAAGAAAAATCCTAGACTTGTTGGTTGTGAGAGGGGTGTTTGTTTTAAGTTTCTGTTATATCTGGTTCATGTACCCACGGATTGTAAGGTACCCTTTTGAGGGGTCCGACCTTGTTGTCGAAGGGTACCTTGGGGCCAGAAGTCAACTTGGTCAATTTTTGGTTGTGTAGATGAGGAGCTCTGTCAAACACATGATGTGTTTTTCACTTGATGAGGTATTGGTGCAAACTTGTGATGTTGGGTTAAAAATGCTTGAAACACTTGTGGTTTTATAAATGGTGTGTACCTATGTGTTGGTTACCATACAAAGAACTTCATCCTTGAAGTCACGTAGCTCTTCTCTATCAATGTGAGATGATCGCATGACGAGGCATGTAGATTCCTCATAGGAGGTGGAGAGGATTGGAGTATTGTTATAACTAAATAGTAATGGAGCTGATTTTTGTAAAGCGGAAGCAATAATGAGATTTGGAAAGAGGTCGGTTGAAAGATACAAAAATGCAATGCCAAGCCTCTAAAACTTAATTCTATATGCTTTAAAACTATATGCAAGTGCAGGGGTCGCATAAAACATATTACTAATCTACGTAGCAATAAAGGGATTACAATTATGTGAAATGAGCATATAAAAGTTAGAACGAAGTGAGGTAACAAATGATTTGTTATCAACCTACAAAACAAGTGAGTTAGTGACTAAATATGTCAAAAAGATAGAAATCATAAGATAATATCCTATAAAAACAACACATTCGACTACTAGATAGAAAGTTACCACACAACAAGATAACATCAAGACAAAAAATCATATTATGCAAGAGCATGACATTATTTGAAACACTTAATTGTGAAATTGTTTTGTCGTTAGGCTTTGACACTTAAGCATACTTAGCCGTAAATTAACACAATGATCTCTGTGATTAATTTGTAGGATAAAAAGACTTCTAAATGTTTATCATACCAAAAGCACTTTGATAAATTATAAATGCACAAGTAGCAAACAAATAGTGTGACAAAGTTACAAAAGAATCAAGATGAAAGATTCATGCAAACCATGTTTACGTAATAACATTTTGGAGCATGTATCATTTAAACCATCTTACGGATAGATATAGGGAATGCCATTTAAGAGCTATCAAACAAAAATACATCATATTATCATGTATCAAAATGGCATATTATGAGTTTACAAGTAACACGTTAATCATGTGAAACATCATAAAAGGGACAAAATTCTTCAAATGTAAATATCATGCAAATCAAGTTTATGTTCAAACATTTAGTAGCATGAAACAAATCATCATAAAAGACTTAAAAAGACAAAAACCTTTCCAAGGTTTACACATTTGACTATCAATCAAATAGTTATCAAATACCAAGATAATGTCAAGACTCTTAATCATATTAAACAAAAACATGTAATCAACACATGTATATGTAATGTAAGTAGCTTTGATAGACTAACGAAAGTGAAGTCGTATTTGCTACTTGTTTTAATTTGTATTCCTACATTGGCCTATCGAAATGATGATAATTAGATTTGTCTTATTAATACTTGGCTTAATGCGACTCAACTAAATTCATTATAACTAAGGTGATTAAGATGTCATGTTATACACAAGAATTTAACAATGGTGTGTCGATATTTAGAAAGCAAACGATATGTGTCAATCTTGTATTTGGAATCTAAGGTTGTTCAAATTAGATTGCTTATTGCATGATCTAATGGATGACATCTTTTATGTTCAGTTGAAGTGTGTACTTTAAATGTGATGTTGATCATCTGAGACCAAGAAAGGTGTTTGTGTGTGACAATGGAATATGTTAAATTAAGAACGTTCTCAAGAAAGCTCTTCGGAATTTTATTCAACAAGAATCTAAGTAAGGTTACCAACTTCAATAGATCTTGTGAGCAAGATTTGTTTATGATGCAAGCTTGGAAGGGAATAGATACAAATTGTAACTTTCAATAGGTTAGATGATCCAATGATAAAATCACCATGCTTATGAAATCACAGATTTGAAAGTAAGACAAGATGAATGCTAGTCCAAACACTCTGTAGAAGTTTGTTCAAGACCAATTCATAACTGAGGCGTAATGAAATTTCTTGTAACACAACTGTTCATGTCATAAGGAGAGAATGATGCATAGGATATACAATATCCTTTATTACCTTTTTAACAAAGGGAGTACTTAACATACGATTTCTTTGGCATAATGTTTTCCAAAACATTATATTTTCCAAAATGAAGATTTGAAGATAAAATGTTTGAAATGAAAACTTCAACAAGTGTTTGAAGCGGAAGTGGGTATAGAGAAAAATAGTAAAGTTAGGTAAGATCCAAAGGATCCAGGGAAATGTTGGTTGAGTCGGATAGTCCTATCCTAAATATACCTAGTCTCAAGGTGATTATATTCACTAGATGATGACAAGAGGGATCTGCTCGAGTTTCTTATGTATACTCCTCAAGGGGCATTGTCACTTGGGTGCATGTCTTGTGAGGTTTAGCTTTGAGATTGCATTTCAACATATGTTGTTAAAATGTTAATTTATAGTTTAATGGATATGACATTTTGTTGACTGAAGTACAAGGAACATCATGCTCGTTTGGTTGTGGAGGTTCTAGTCATAATGAATCATCTAAGTCCTCATAGGTGGGAAAGAATGGTTGAGTTTCTTCAACATGCATTTGATCCGGCACGAGTGTTGGACTAAGGGATTTTTGTGCAATGCATTTAACATATTCGAATGATGGTAAGAGTGGTGGATTGGTTGATTTAGGTGGTAGGTCTTCTAGTGTGTCTAAATAAGGATGTGGTGATGCAGAGGTTTGTTATGCTATGGGAGTACTTAGGTTGATTATTTGTTGATTACGTATAGATGTTGAAAACCTTATTGACAAGACAACACAGACGGATACTAATTCTTGTGGTCCATTGGTTGGAATGACTAGTGGGTGAAGTGCTTGAAGTTTTGGTCATGTTTGTGAAGCTTAGGGGTTGAGATTTATCACAAAGGTGAATGTGATGGGATGATGGTGAAAGTGAAGAACAAATGAACTTAATTTATAATGTGGGTGAATAAGTTGTAAATGTTCAAGGATGAAGATCTATTGTCATTTGCTTATTCCTATTGATTGGGAGAGTGTTAGGATAAGTGCCACAGTAGATGCTAAAGTGGGATAAGTGCCATAGTAGGTGTCAAAGTGAGATAAGTGTTTTAACATATGTTGTTAAAATACTTGGGTGTTGATTTTTCGGACATGACTTTTAATGACTACAATCGTAACTCAATTCCACTTGAATATTTTTGGTCAAAATACTTAAGTTGTCAATCCTACTTTGTTGGGATTGGATTAGACTCAAGGATAGCAAGACTTGATAATACATCTTCAACCTAAGTGTGAGTTATGACTCGATGTAAATCCTTATTGTTTTGAAGGATGACGCATTATTTTCATGCTAACCAAGTGAGGCAACATATGTAGATACAAGACAATATCTACAGTCATAAGTTAGAATTGTGATTTTGATATTGTATGTTATCTTTGCAAATAATGAGTCCAGATTTGTTAGGAAGTTGTCAACTCACGAAGCAAGTCAAGCTAATGCGTGAAGGATGAGTAAAGGATGGAAGAATGCAGTTAATGTGGGTAATAAGATTTTTGTAGCTCAGAGACCCACAGACCTCTTTTTAGGGGTCTTTCCTTTATCCAGAAAGGTACCTTGGGTCCTTTTAATAAATTTTCAAATTTTGATTCGAAATTCCTATCTTATTGCTGCAAACTGGGTTATATGATCCTAATGTGTTCTAATATAAGTAAAAAGGATACTAGGGTCAAAACATGGATGATCTAAAGTGCGGGTTTTAAACGAGAAATGTGTGTTCTACTGAACAGACTGGTGATACCAAAAAATTTAAGGGGCGGACCCAAATTTTTGGTTCCGTCCAGTCAATGTATGTATTTTCAGCCGGAGCCAAAAAATATAAAGGGCGGTACCAAATTTTTGGTGCCGTCCTATCCGTGGTTGTCTGAGTGTGGTTTTTACCACAGAGGACAAATTTAACCCATTATAACCCGTTCTAATCCCATAATTGTAACTAGACAGAGGGTGATAATTATTTGGGAGTGAGAATCAGGCTTTATAACATATATACACATACGCATAGATAATCTAAAGGCAAATTATAGAAATTTCAAAAAAACGTGATAAATGAAAATTAATAACATAACGATGTTATCTACCTGCAAGGTAAGCGGTTAGTTCACATAATAGTTAAGTATCAAGTTAACATCCTAGAAATCACAAAATACATCATTGTTTTCAAGCTTGTACCAAACACCTTTTTCAAATATACTATATGTTTAGATAATCATTGAAAGTGGTGATACATTTTAACACTTGAACTGCGGGAGATCGTGCAAAGCAACATTTTTCAAAATACTTGACTAGTTTACTTAATTCTCATTTCTAAGTGAGTTGTTAAGTTTCATGAGTTTTGCAAGATGCTAATATAACAAATGCAAAGAGAGTGTTCTAAGTCTATAAGCAACGCACAAATAATTTCCCAACTTAGTGCACAAAATCTAGCAAATGTCCTATTGTGCATAAACATGAAATTGAAAAACAAGAAAATAAATAACATGGCAAGATTAACACTTATGTTTCACAAATAAATAAGTGCAATCACAATTTGCAATAAGCAAACAACATATATGCAAACAACCAAAACAAGTAGTCATTTAGCATAGCAAAAAGGAAAAATACTTTCGTCACTTTGCGTTAAATATGAAGATGTATACCAAGCTTGCTTAGTTTCCTTTATATTTATAAATATGGCCAAATCTTTTAGTTTCAAAATAAAGTATATCAATTTTCAAAGGATACCAACTTAAATTGCCCGACTAAAAAGTTTGAGTATCTATGTCAAAACGAAACTTAATATTTTTGACACGCTGTAGCATTTGGTTTATTTTTCCCATTTAAAATTAGACTCGGACCATGAGAGTATTTTTAAATGAAAGTAGACTCAATTCTCATTAAATTGATAGGTGACACGACTCCTACGGACTTACGGTTAATTTCTTATTAATTTTTGAAGTTGACAAAAATTGCATACTGTGCAGACCAAGGACCCATTTTCCAAAGGGCGAGGACCCCTTTAAAAGGGTCCGTCTGATCCGTGTCTCTCCGAGACAAAATGTCACAGAATCCTAAAAACATGTATTTTCGCATAGCGAAAATGTGTAAGACTTACTAGATTTGGTAGTAAACATATAATACACCTATTTTAACATCATTTCTACTTATGTGACTTATCTAATCATTTATGGAGATGATTTTTCAACTAAATTTGTAGTTATCCCAAACGCTCCTATCAAAACCATATTTCTTCGTAAATTTGTTCTGAGCACATAATTTGACACTTACAAATTCTTTTAAGAAACATTTTCTTTTATTTTTCAAGGAAACCTTCAAGCTTGTATACAAAGTTATATTTAACAACAAAATTTCTAAGTATAATTAGCGAAACACATTTCATAATATATTCCGCTTCATTGGTATCTTGATACATGGATCGTACTCCATTTTAAAAACCACTTGTTTTGAAAATAAGAGCCACGAGGCTTTGATACCAATTGTGAAAACTTAGGGGAGGGGGGGGGGGTGAATACGATACCGTTTAAAAAAAAACTTAAAATCTTTTGTATCAAATATCCAATCAAGCTTGTCATAATATGAAAAATGCCAATTATAGTCTATGACTAATATAGAGCATACAGTAAAACAAGCTGTCACACAAGCATAAACATCAAGCCACAACACAAACAATAATATAGTGCAAGTATAAAAGTAAAGCAATAAGTAAAAGAAAGTGCAAACCGAACACGATGATTTATAATGGTTCGGTCACGGAGCTCCTCTCCGCCCTACTCCACTCCCCGAGTACCTAACTCGAGAGTTACTCCATTAAATCAACAAGCTCTCTTCTCGGCGGAGAGAACCTTACAAACATCGCTTACACTTTTTCCGGTAAAAACCTAAATACCGGGTTCTAGTTCAAGGTAGAACCAACCTGACGCCGCCTATACAATTTTTCCGACACTAAGCTAGATGTCGAGTTCTTTCCGGGGTACAACCACTCCCATTATGTTTTAAGGCCCAACATAACAAACTAACCAACTTGGTGTTTTACAACTAACATACACCAAACCAATGACCACCGTGTTTTGAGGCCCAAACACATAAACCATCTAATCTAGTATGAAATGTAAAGAGTGTTACAAATGTACAGTGATGATCAATGACACAAATGTCTAATGGAAATGAATGACTAATCTAAATGAACTTCCATTGATAGGAAGCCTTCAATGGATGAAGATCATAGGTTCCCTAAGCTTGATGTGATAAATCTTCAAGTATGTATGCCAGTAGTGGATGAGAATGCAGGATCTTAAAGCTTGATTTAGTGGATCATCACAGAAATATGCTTACAACAGAATGAATGTTAGAAACATTATGATCATGATGATAAGGGTGTTTAATGTATGTTACTACATTGTTAATGACTGATCTAAATATATGCAAGAGGGTAGAGAAAGTGTGTTTACAAGTGGTGAAGAAACAAGTGAATTTGAGCTGCTATTTATAGCCAACAAGCTCAGCAGCCCACGGATCACACGGACCCCAAAAAAAGGGGTCCGCCCCTTATAGAAAAGGGTACCTTGGACCTCTGACACAAAATCTGCAAAATCTTGTTCATATCTTTCCATAATCTTTCCAAGATCTTCTTATGATCCTACTATGATCTTTTCTCAGATATTTCTAGACTAGCATGATCCATGTAGTGATGTAATAACCTATTTTCATTTTGATTTAAGTATATTAAGAAAGTTAACTAGTAAATAAAATGTCTAGTTACTTTTTGTAAAATAAAATGTCGAGTTAAGTGCTTGTCAAAATAAAATGTATTTTGTCAAGTATAAGTAAACTTTAGTATTTGTATGAAAAATATGATTAGTTTACTTGTACAAATAAAAGTGTATATTTGTACATAAACTTTAGTGTAAAAATAAAAGTGATGTACTTGTAAAATACTTGTATATGCAAAATGTAAAGTGAGTTCGAAATAGAATGATAAACCTATAAAATACTTAAAGACTCTAAAAGTATTCTAAACATTCTAAATGGTTTGTTAAGGGGTTTGATCATAATGCCACATAACACACATGTACGAACCTGTGTTGTAGCATACGCGGACTCGAGACATCGAGAGGTGTTGAATGTATGTTGAGACAAAATATGATTACGAGTAACTTGTACATTTTATGTTATACAAGTTACATGTTTGTCATCAATCAAAACAAACGAGACTGTATATATTAAATATCTTAATAATTGCACTAACACAATGCTTTAATCAAAAATAATACTTGGGTTCTTGTGTCACGACCACCTGATGTGAACATTGTTCGTTCCATGTGGTTGTTTCAACACAAGTATTTTGCAGATGGATCTTTAAGCATATACAAGGCTCGTCTTGTCGCTAATAGGAGCACTCAACAGTTAGGTGTTGATTATGATGAGACATCTAGCCCAGTGGTTAAAACGGCCACTATTAGGATGGTTCTCAGTCTTGCTGCTTCTCAGCATTAGCCTGTTCATCAGCTTGATGTCAAAAATATTTTTCTCCCTGGTACTTTATCTAAGACTGTCTATATGCATCAGCATCCTGGTATTTGTGATCCTCGATGTCCTGATCATGTTTGTCTTCTTCAACGATCGTTATATGGCCTTAAACAGGCACATCGCACCTGCTTTCAGTAGTTTACGAGTTATGCTACTCGTATTGGCTTTTCTCGCAACAAATGTGACTCTCCCTTGTTTATTTATAAAGAGGGTTTCGATGTTGCTTAGTTATTATTATATGTGGATAATATTTTGCTGACAGCTTCCTATAGAGCATTATTACACAGGATTATATATTCTTTACATCATGATTTTTCTATAACTGATCTTTGTCCCTAGACTATTTTTTAGGCATTTCTAACACCCGCACCACCAAGGGGATGCTTCTTTGCCAGAAAAAGTATGCACCGGAGGTTCTTGAGCGCGCTGGTATGCGCAATTATCATTCGTGCGGGACTCCTGTTGATACGACGTCCACGTTGGGGGCGAATGGCACTCCGGTTGCTGATCCGGCTATTTACATGAGTCTTGCTGGGGCTTTACAGTATCTCACCTTCACTAGACTTGATTTTTGTAATGTGGTTCAACAGATTTGTCTTTATATGCATGATCCTCGGGAGTCTCATCTTGCAGCACTTAAGAGGATCTTACGTTATGTTCACGATGAAGGGTTTATGTGCAGAACACACAACAAGCTTTCATACTTGCCTTCACAGAAATGCCGAAGGGTCAAACCGGTGCACACTAGATAGAACATGCAAGTGGAAATAAGAAACGAGATTACAAATTGAAATGGAGTAAATAAAGAAATGAAAATACAATGTTATTTTCATTAAAGGGTTAAATGGTATTTACATGAAGCTTAATATTTATCCGGGATAAATATTAGAGGGTAATAAATCGACAAAAGACAAAACAACAAACCCATAAGGTTTGTTGTAGGTCAATCAACCGAATCCCTTAAAGGGATGAGTTTGTTTTCTAAAAAAACTCCAATACTTGTCCTACAAGTATTCTAGAATGTTCCCTAGGAGCTTATAAATAAAAAGGCTTCCTAAGGCATTCTCATAACACATTCCTAAACCCTAAAAATCCCTCTCCTCTCTCCTTCTCCATTTGTACGATCGAACTATGGGTTCTCAAACCCTTAGTCGACCTTCAATCGACCAAAGTCGATTCCTAAATTGACTTTTAGTCAATTTTGGTTTTACCCGATTTCCTATATCGCCTAACTTGCGTGGGTCGAGCCCTAGTTCTACCTGTGCAATATCAGTGGATACCTAACGCAACCCAAAGTGTGGTTTTCCTCCCGAAAGCCCTAACCTGGTCGATCAAGGAGTAAGAAGGCAGATCCGCGCATCAGACTGATTCAAAAGCTTATACAACTGCAAGAAACAAGTAAGTATTCTATAAACATCATTTATAAGTTTTTAGGGTTAGGTTATATCACTAATTAAGAAAGATCTTGCTAGTTAGGCTTGATCTGGCTTCATGGCCAAATATGTGTTTACTTCCGCTGCTGCATGTTTTGTTGGCCATGCGGGAACCACCAGGACCCTACACGTGGCACTTTGGATTATGGTCTTCAGTTGTATTCTTCCTCAACATCGTCTTTGGTTGCCTATTTGAATGCTGATTGGGCAGGCTATCCAACTACTCATCGTTCTACTTTAGGTTATTGTGTTTTCCTTGGCAACAATTTACTGTCTTGGTCATCTAAGAGGCAGTACACTGTGCCTTGTTCTAGTGCCGAGGCTGATTATCATGGTGTTGCTAATGTAGTAGTTAAGACGTCCTGGTTGCGGATTCTTCTTCGAGTGCTTCACTCTCCTCTACATTCTTGCGCTATTGTATACTGTGATAATGTCAGTGCGGTTTAATTATATTCCAATCCCGTGCAACATCAATGCATGAAGCATATTGAGATTGACATTCACTTTGTTCGGGATTAGGTTGCTACAGGATATGTTCGCGTTTTGTATGTTCATGCTATCCGTATGCTGATATATTCACTAATGGTCTTCCGTCCGCCCTGTTTGATGAATTTCGGATCAGTTTGAGTGTTCTACGTCCTCCCGATCCAACTGCAGGGGCTGTTAGTGGACTAATATTTAGTGTTAGCATTATTTGTATTGAGCCAAGCCCGTTTGACTATTTAGCATTATTTATATTGTACTCAAATTGATTATTCAATCATCAGAATTATACAAGTTTACACAGTTAACGGGATTATGACATATGCTTCTAAAATATGAAGGTATTCTTAACTTTAATGTAATTGATATGCATCGGTTTGATAATCAATGTATTTTGTGATTTAAATTTTAATTACATAGAATTAGTTAAGGTCAATAGCAAATTTAAAAGTAAAAGTTATATTGTAATTTTGTGTCAGTCGCTGACATGTCCATTGTAACGTAAAAACATAGAATTAATAGCTACATTGTTTAAAAAATTAAAAGAAAAGAAAACTTAGTGTGTTTTAAGCCAAACACCCCCTTTATAACAGTTGTTTAATATCAACTAACCTTGTCTACTTTCAGTTCCTCAAGTTATAGTAGTTTACATAACTTAACCCTGAACTCTTATTGACTATTGAATATCGACTCTAACAATTTATATTAATATAGTCCTATAAAAAGTTTCATAGATTTTGATCTCATTTATCCATCATCATTTGATATGAACTTATAGATTTGAATACAAAAATGATATAAGAACTAGAGAATAAGATGAATTCACAATGCTAGAACATGAATTGAACCTTATGACTCCATTGATGATTGATCAGAATGACCATAAAATCAGTTACAAGTGATTGATAGAAATGAGAGAGAAATTGATTACAAGATTGAATGTAAAATGATAACTAGAGCAGGTATTTAAAGGAAAGGGATATGAGTTGGGATGGAGGGAAAAGTTGTTGGAGTAACACACATGCACCTCACGTGTCTAGCTATCAAGCTATGCACGTGTACCTCATGTGCCAAACAACTAACCATTCAACTCATATCAATCCATTCCTATTGGATTGATGCTTGTCCTCAAGCATCTAACTGAAACTGAGGAAACCTTCTCTGCATGTCTTCTACCCATTCCCAGGTAGCATCATCAACAGACCCATTAGCCCATTGTACAAGCACATACACAGTTGCAGAGTTGCCTCTTTTCTGCATCCTTCTATCCAAAATCTTAATTGGCTCCACTTCTAACAAACCTTCAGCAGTGCAAGTAGGAAAAGTACCCATGCTCACCTTCTTAGACTTACACTTCTTGAGCTGTGATACATGAAAAACTGGGTTCCTTAAATGGAACTTGAGCATATTAACAGCCTCCTCTCTTGCAGCCAAAGTTCTGTCCACCATCTCCACATTACTTGTGCCAACCACATAGGGAACATGAAAGGTGGGTGGTTGACCATACACCACCTCAAAGGGAGTGGTATTGATACTGGTGTGGTAGTTGGTGTTGTACCAATACTCTGCAAGTGACAGCCACTGAGTCCAATCTTTTTGTTTCTCCCCTATCATGCATCTCAAATAACACTCCAAACATCTGTTAACTACCTCAGTCTGCCCATCTGACTGAGGGTGATAAGTTGTTGACATATGTAGTTCAGTCTTTAGCAGCTTAAACAATGTCTTCCAAAACAAGCTGATAAAAACTCTGTCCCTATCACTGACAATGGTTTGTGGTAGCCCATGTAGTTTATAAAAATTGTCTAAAAAGGCTTGTGCAACTTGAGTAGCTGTGTATGGATGAGATAAGGCTACAAAATGTGCATACTTGCTTAACCTATCCACAATCACAAAAATGACAGTATTGCCATGTGAACTAGGTAAGCCATCAATAAAATCCATAGATATATCTCTCTACACATGGTTTGGAACAGGTAAGGGCTGCAAGAATCCTGGGTAAGCTTCCAAATTGGGTTTGTTTCTCTGACAAGTGTCACATTCTCTAACAAACATCTTAACTGCCTTAGACATACCCTTCCAATATAACAATGATGCCAGCTTCTTAAGACTGACCTGAATTCCAGAATGCCCTCCCACTGGTTCATTGTGAAAAGTAGCAATCAACTGAGTCCTTAATGCAACATTATTTCCCACCACCAATTTCCCTTTTCTCCTTAGCTCTCCATTTTCCCAAGTAAACTTCCTGTTTGGAACACTAGCAGTCTCCAATTGTTGTATCAACAGTTGTACATCCCCATCAGCTACCCAACTGGCCTTGATTTTTTTAAGCAAATCTATTTTAATTGAAGACAACACCATGGTTTTCAGCTTTGCACTAGTAGTTAACCAGGACAATGCATTAGCTGCTCCATTATCAGCCCCCTTTTTGTAAGCTATCTCATAATCAAAACCCATCAATTTAGGTAGCCATTTGGTCTGAAAAGGAGTTGACAGCCTCTGATCTAACAAATACTTCAAACTGAAATGGTCTGTCATTATCTTAAAGTGCCTGTCAAGGAGATAGCCCCTCCATTTTTCCAAAGCTAAAACTACTGCCATAAACTATTTTTCATATGTGGAAAGAGACTGATGCTTGGGTGCCAAAGTTTTACTTAAGTAGGCAATAGGATGACCTCCTTGTTGCAAGACTGCACCCAATCCAATGCCTGATGCATCAGTTTCAACAGTGAATTCTGCCTCAAATTTGGGTAATGCTAGTACTGGAGCTTGAATCATAGCACTTTTTAACTGTTCAAAGGCCATCTGAGCAGATCCATTCCATTCAAAGCTGTTTTTCTTAAGCAAACTAGTAAGGGGTTGACTGATTATGGCAAAGTTCTTGATGAACGTTCTATAATAACCAGTTAAGCCTAGAAATCCTATCAATTCCTTCACATTCTTTGGTACAGGCCATTCTTTCATGACTTCAATTTTGGAAGGATCTGTTGCTACTCCCCTTGCAGAGATGACATGTCCTAGATACTCCACTTGTTCCACAGCAAATACACATTTACTTTGCTTGGCAAACAAATAATTAAACCTCATTACTTGTAAAACAGCAGCCAAATGTTGCAAGTGAGAAGCCATAGAATCACTGTAAATGAGTATATCATCAAAGAAGACTAGCACAAAATCTCTTAAGAACTACTTGAAGACTGTATTCATAAGTGACTGAAAGGTAGAGGGAGCATTAGTAAGTCCAAATGGAATCACAAGGAACTCATAATGACCTTCATGAGTCCTAAAAGCTGTTTTATGCACATCTGAATCCACCATTCTGATTTGATGGTATCCATACCTCAAATCCAGCTTACTAAAGACCTTTACCACACTCAGTTCATCAATTAACTATTCTATGACTGGTATGGGGAACTTATCTTTGATGGTATGCTTGTTGAGTTGTCTATAATCTATACACATTCTCTATGATCCATCCTTATTCTTAACCATGCCAATGGGAGAAGAAAAAAGGACTGTGGCTATGCCTAATCACTCCAACCTCCAACAACTCTTTTACCATCAATTCTATAGCATCTTTCTAAGAAGGGGAATGTTTATAAGGTTTGATATTGATTGGTGGTGTACCTTCTTGTAGTATAATCCTAATCATGAGACCTATGGGGTGGTAGGGTTTTTGGCACTGCAAATACATCATGAAACTCTTCCAATAAAGCTGTCAAAGCTCCTTTGTCATGGCCACTCATCTCCACTAATTCACTTCCCATAGACATCAATGTAGCAGGGTAGACACATAAAGACATAGCTGCACATTCCACCCTTGTGGTCTTCAGAATCTTACCATAATCCTTGCCATTCATCTACTGCAAGGCAGGCTGTTGAGTCCCCCTCAAGGTTATTTTCTTCCCCTTAAACTTGAATTTCATCCTCAAGGTGTCAAAATTCAAAAGAATATTTCCTAAGGTGGTCAACCATTGGCAACCCAAACCCATATCACAGTTCCCCAACTTGAGCAACATAACATCACTTTTGAACTCTTCCCCTTGTAAAGTCCAAGTAAATTTTTTTTAAGCTACAGTACTTAACATCTGATTTCCCCCAGGCACATGAATTTGTAAAGGGAACATATTACTTATTGGCCACCCCAACTTCTTAGCACACTGAATGTACAGAAAATTATGTGTACTCCTAGAATCTACTAAAATATGAATAACCTATTTTCCCACATGACCCTTGACTCTCATAGTATGAAAAGTATTCACCCCAGCCAAAGCATTCAATGAGATATGTGGGCACACAGTGTGTTCCTCCACTACATGCTCAAGCATTTCCTCTTCTAATTGCACTACTTCCTCTCCTACACTTTCACTGCACTCATCATCACCTAGAACTTCTAAAGAAAAGAACTGAGCATTACATTTATGTCTTGGTGTGTATTTTTGATCACAGTAAAAGCATAGATTCTTAGACCTTTATTCCTCATATTCCTTTTGTGACAACTGCCTCTTTGGTGGTGCATTAACAAGTGTAGGTGCTCTATTATAGGGTGTTGCAGGCAAGGCTAAGTGAGTTTGTGGTCTAGTGTGATAAGCTGTATTTTTATTAGCATAAGTACTAGCAATAGGTTGTTTGGGAGTAGGTAAACTAGGAGTATACCTCTTGTTGACCACAACTTTTGCAGCTTCTTGCATTCTGGCCAGATGATAAGCATCATATAAACTTTTAGGCTTGAACATCTTAACCACCAATCCAATCTCTTGTTGCAAACCAGCCACACAGAAAATGATGGCATACTGCTCACTTAACTCCACCCTCCCCAATAAGGACTCAAAATTATCTTGATACTCAGGCACTGTACCATTTTGCTTCAAATTCTTAAGCTCTTCCATAGGATCTTCATAACAAGTACCAAACCTCTTATAAATCTCAGCCTCATAAAACTCCCAATTAACTGTCTCCCAATGAATCTTCACAAACTATCTATGCCATGCCAAAGCCTTATCATACAAGTGAATTGAGACCAATCTAACCTTCTCTTTTTCTTCCACATTGTCTACTCTAAAGAACTGTTGGCACCTAAACAACCAGCCCTTAACATCTTCTCCTGAAAACTTAGGAAACTCTAATTTGGTCATTCTTGTGTACATTCCCATACTACTTCCTTCACCACTCCTTATCCTTTGGAATTCAGTGGTCAGATAGCCTTGAGTGACATTAACATTCTCAAAATTGGTTGACATTGTCTGAACAGTTTGAGCCAATTGATTAACTGTATTTTGCAAATTCATAACCAATTCCCTTAGATCAGACTCCATATGTATGCTATTTGCAGAATTGGCAGTTCTTGTTGTCACTATCTGAACACACTCTCAACAACTTTAACAAACTACTAACAAGATGTAACAGAATTGAAAGTTAGTTACACTATTGACTGTCTTGAGAACTACCTGTTTCTTGTGACACTGTAGCAGTGCTCCAAGAAGCAGCCAATTGGATCAAACAGTCAACCTTCACCTACACACAGTTCTTGATCAATTAGAATCAAAGAAACAATCAAGAACAATGATAAATGAAGATTTGAATCGTTTTAACCGCCAAAAATGAAAGAAAAATAGTTCGCCGGAAAATAATTTTTTCTTGCCGGGAAACTAACAGAATTTGACCAGAATTGCCAAGAAAGAGGCTCTTGATACCAATTGATATGAACTTATAGATTTCAATACAGAAATGATATAAGAACTAGAGAATAAGATGAATTCACATTGCTAGAACATGAATTGAACCTATATGACTCCATTGATGATTGATCAGAATTACCATAAAATCAGTTACAAGTTATTGATAGAAATGAGAGAGAAATTGATTACAAGACTGAATGTAAAATGATAACTAGAGTAGGTATTTAAAGGAAAGGGATATGAGTTGGGATGAAGGGAAAAGCTGTTGGAGTAACACACGTGCACCTCATGTGTCTAGCTATCAAGCAATGCACATGAACCTCACATGCCAAACAACTAACCATTCAACTCATATCATCATTAAATAGAAATATTGTTGGTGGTTTATAGATCAATGGGTCATGGGCTAATTAGCATTATCCGGGTGCACAAATGCTTATCAACTTTTATAGTGTTTTGAAGCAATTAGCAACTATCGTTTAACTTTTAAACTATAAAGCTTGTTTGACAAGTTGGGTGAAACATTTTCAATTTTCTTTAAAAACTAGTAAACACCGAGTACTATTTTATGCTACTTCTTGTTATAAAGAAAGTATTGTTAGAAAGAAAGTATTGGTGACAAATATTTGTTAACTAAAGCATATTTTAATCAACTCCAAAGTTGATCACATTTTATAACTATAATTTATTAACCCAATTACATTACATATCATAACCAATCTTTACTTATATATGAGACAAGTTTCGACTTGCACATGATGCTTTGAAAGCTTTACTATGACGTGGTAACTATGACATGGCATTCGAAATGCCACTTGGCACTTAAATGATGACTCATAATGCCACCGATGGCATTCACATTTGTCAGCTGCTACACTCAAAATGTGCCAAAAAATTAGCCACCCAGGGGATTCGAACCCTGGTCTTGCATCCCACTCAAGAGAGTGTCAACCAATGGAGCAAGAGCTTTTTTGTATTAGATACATACAAACCATTCATGTCATGCTTCAATTACTCACCCCTTTCCAAAACACCAACACATAAACACATACGGAAGTTATTATCATCTCTTACATAGTTACATCATTATTCAATTTCCAAAAGTTTTCATTATTCTGATTCAACTTTGATTATTTTGTTTCAATTTTCACATATCCATAGGTTTTTATAAATTTTTATTATTTTGTTTAAATTTTCATTATTTTGATTCAATTTTTACATATGCAAGGTTTTATACATTTTGATTATTTAGTTACAATCAATAACTCTAACCCATGATTCTCTCCCTTTGAAATCGGCATTCTTTGAAACCGATTTTGACATTCCATAACCCACAACATAATTTTGAAAACATTCCATAATTATCCCGTATTCAAATCCCCTCAAATAACAAAAAGAATATTAAATTTTAATTCAAAAACATATTGAGTTAATCCTTGTTTAAATTTCTTTTTTTTTTGTTGTTTGGTCATTTGTCATAATCGACAACAATGGCAGCCTCAGCCTCAACGCAAGTCATCAGTGTGAAACCAAGGTTCGTTTGATTTCGAATTTATTTTCAATTGAATCTATAGTTTTTTTGTGTTAAGTGATTTAGTTTTTAATTTTTGTTATGCTTGATTGAATTAGGCTAGCCGATCAAATGCTACCTATAATGAATTAGGGATTAGTTTGTTTACATTTTTGTTATGCTTGATGGGTAGTTGAAGAAATTATTGCTATGACTTTGTATAACTTAATAAAACTGGATCACGATCAGGTAGTTGAAGAAAAATTTTGCTATGATTTTCAAATGATAGGTCTCCAAATGACTAACAAATTTATGTGGTTGTTTTACATATAGAACGATCTCCAAATAGTTTTTGGAGACGGACATTTCAAATCAAAGGTATGTAGTTCATAACTTTTTTGTTTACTTATTTTTCTCATGAACAATTCTCAAGGATCCATGTTATTGATTTACTTATTTATTCCATTCAGAAAGTTCATACAAATTTAGTTACGGCATCCATTTTTTGAAAAAAGATCAAAACTTGAGTAACATTTTGTTTAATAACCAACTGCTTGATAAAATGAGTACGTAGGTTGGATAAGTCACATGTCAGCATGATAATTAGCGTGTTTGTTTGTGTATGTTCGAGAATGGTATTTACTTGAGTACGAAGACAAGTGTGACATGGAAGAGCTTATTTGCGGTGGAGCAAAGGAATGGCATTGGAAAGTCTTATTGCAAGTATGCATAGTAAGGGGAAGCCTTTGGATTTCGTGTTGTTCTTAGATTAAGTCATCGTTTAAAAAGGTATTACCTTTTGCTTATTACTGTAATTATGTAGTTTTATGAGTAAAAAGAATAGAAATTTTTATTGATAGAAAGAAGAAAAAGTTACTAATGCTAATGGATGCGTTGTTTCATGGCACATTGGTATATTGCCGATATAAAAAATGAAACTAAGAATGCTTATTTTTTTCTTGCTTGATGTAACAACGTGTGAAGGACATAAATGGTCCACTTAATGATGGAGTTCCGATGGAGACAGAAAACCTATAGCTGAGACCACTTGTAAACTCAGGTCCACACTGTCACATTTTGGTTAAGGTTTTACTACATTCCAATTTCTGCATTCTTGGAGAGAGCCGTAAAATTTCATAAGGCAAAAATGACTATTTTACCCTTTGACTTTTATTTCTTGACTATTTTACCCTTTGACTTTTATTTCTTGACTATTTGACTTTTACTGTAATGTAAAAGCAAATACTGGAACCGGTAATTTTTCAAGTTAAATAATTCACTCTTCTTTGAATTATTACTCTCTGAACGTCTTCGTTCACCTCTGTCTATAATTAACTATTTAATGTTAATTATAACTACTTTTATATTAAATAATATTAATTTTATTATTTAATATTATTACTTATATTAATTATGAAAGTTTAATCGTGTAAACTTTCCTCGCGACCAACACAAGACTATGATAAGTCTATGTGTCCAATATACCCTATTTTCACCAATAGTCATATTTTATATGAACTATTGCCACTTTGTTATTTTTACGTAAACATTATACTTTTTACGTAATACGCATACTCAAACCTACATTATTAGGTTTTATCAACGTATATGCTCTCCATTAGACTTACCACACATCTAATATACTTAGTTGGAGTATATTGATAAGTTTTAACATTTTTATAGGTATTGCATTTTTACGTTGCCCGATATTAAGTTTCGTGACTTAACGGCTTAACGTTAGTAATTATCGGGACCAAACTATACCCCGTGAAATAAGATAACAACAAACCAAAGCACCTCACCACCTCATGCTTTGAGGTGGCGTGTAAATTGCCTACAACAAAGCCAAATGGCTTTGTATTAGGAACCATGATCTCATATGTAGACACATGCTTTTCTAAAGAAATATAAAAGCTTTTACTAATCTTCATTGCAAAGTAAACTTAAGAAAATAAGAAAGAAACTCTCTTCTCCCCCCTCTTGTACCGTACACCATCACCACTTCATCACCATCATTAGTTTTGATTCAAGACATAAGTTATACTACAAAGATGAAGGTATTGATGATCTCTACAAGGTTCTAAGGTTGTTTTGGTGATTTCTTGGATATATTGGAAGTTATACAAGGTACTAGAGGCTGAAGTAGAGTTGTACTTGAAGTATTTAGCACAAGGTCAATAAGGGTTTGCAAGGAAACAAGTGAAGAGAAGGCTAGAAGACTTAGTATAGATTGCTCTTGTGTTTTTATTGTTTTCATCCAAGATCCTTGTAAGATTATGTTTAGTTTTTATGTATTTATTCCTTTTTGGTGTATACCATGTCTTGTACAAGTTTTATATGTGTTAAGACTTGATTGATGTTGTACATAACTTAAAATATGGATAAAACTTGTTAGAAACATCTTTGAGATAACTAGGACAATCCCTAAGTAGATTTTATGAAGCTGAAATTCTGAACAGCCCCAAAAAATGTTTAAACTGATCATCTCAGTAAACTTTGAGGTTAAGACAATAAGATAAGCCTGTAGAGCTATGTCTTGTGGTCGTTTTTCCGGGTGGCGCACCTCATAACTCATCCCGATGAATAAACTAGAGCTAAAATGGTAAAACATGTCAAAATCTGACTAGTAGAATTCATTGGACAAAACGGGAAAGTTCTGGCCATTTCTGGAACTCGTTGTAGTTTTATGATATGAAGTTAAGACATAAACTTAAATGTAGGAAAAAGCCTCGCGTCCTAAAGTGTTGTAGAACTCAAGATATGGCCTTTGCCGCGGGACTGCAGAGTGCTGTCCAACTTTTTGCACTTAATCACAAGTTTAAAATTGGTGCTCGACAAATAGTGCACTGATCTGATTTTAAAACGTGATTTTCACCCTTTTCTGGTCCGAACCACTGAAAGTGTAAAACATGAAAGTTGCTCAAAATGATGTATTATACTAAAACTTACGTGCACGTAAGCTGAAAGTGAAAAATGAAGGCTGTAGACTATAAAAACCAACTAGACCTGTTTAGACTATAAAAACAGTCATGGCTAAAGAGCTTTGGTGGCGTTTTGACCTCTTGAGGCCGAGACACAGCCAAGGCTAAGCCAAGGAAGTTGTCTCAAGGCCTTCTAACTTAGACATAGCGATGGCTATGGTCTTGTTTATGTCTCAAGGTCATGTGTCTAGCCGCACGACTATCTTGGGTTTGATGACCCGAAACTTGTTATTGAGACTTGATCACTTATTTGACTCATTTTTCTTGACCTCGACAACCTATAAAAATGATCAAATCACATATTAACTATATGTATATCATGTCCTCAAAGTCACAACTTATATTATCACGTCACCTCTAGTTCAACCAATAGTCTTTGACGAAACACGACAAATGTTTTTATGCAACATTTGTCTCGTCAAATACTTTTACTTATAAATGATATATACTACAATAGTAGGGAGTTTCATTATCATAAGAGGCCTCTTCGGGGTGTCGTATCGACATGTTGTGGATTTACGAATTAAAGTGTCCTGGCTCCTCATATGTTCACTACATGACCTCTAGATTCTTATAGCCCGAACGGTAATACAAAGTTATTTATAAAAGGCTTTTAGCCAAACCACATTTTAAGGATGCTTCACTCATCTACACAACATAAGATATATGTACAACATCTTAATCAAGTCAATAACTTTACATATACTTGTACACTCATATTGTACACTATACTAAGATGCGATCACTATACTTTCGTAGGTCATTGTTAAAGATCGTGGTCTCGCCATACACTATATGTTGTTATAAACTACTACTGATTATTACGGTAAGTTCATAACCCCTACTTTTATTCGTTTTGAACTACTTTAGGGGAGATACATGCTACTACTTTTATGATGATCACAATTTTTTGAAAAATATGCTCTGAACTAAATATATTATTGCTTGTGTCTAAGTTCCCTTATGCCATAAGTCCCCCACATCATGGACCATTAATCACTTGCGAGTGAACGCGAATATAGTAGATAGGCCTATCGGGATTGACGAGTCCCGTTTGTGTTAGCTGGATAAGTAACCAAACATACTATATTTGAAACTCTAGGTATATGGCAAGTACCTACACGGGGCCATTATTATCCTATATATCATTGTTGATATATACCGTCAGTTTGAGTGCCATGAGCTTAGATGCAATAATGTACTGCTTTTCTAATTATGGGTGTATAACAACGTAACCCACTGTCTATTAAACTTGCAATCTTGTGATCAACTGATTTACTACAAACCTATGAATTCACTCAACCATTGTGTTGACTTTTTAGCATGTTTATCTCAGGTTCGAAAGGAATTAGCTGGCATGTGAAGGCGCACGGAAAAACATTTTGAAGACGATGCATATATTATCATTCGAAAAACTTTACAACTTTTATGTTGTACATATTGTAAACTTGTGGGACCTCTTTGTGAACTCTGATATTTTAATCGAATGATAATTTATTTCAAAACGTCTCATTTAGAGTCGTTTTCTGTAATTTGTGCTGCGAACCAATGAAGTAATACCCCAGTGACACAATCTTCCGCTGCGATATTTTGGGGGTGTTACAGATTGGTATCAGAGCTACAGTTATAGAGAACCAGGTTGCATTTAAACCTAGACTATAACTACTCTTTATATTAAGACTCGCGTTACTCATTATCGTCTTCAACATTTCGTGCGCCATGCTTACTCCTTAACACAATACTGTATTGTTTATATACAGACTGTTTATATGAACGGTTGACTAAATATGACTGCGTATGCCTATTCCAAGGCATTACAGCACAACCAGATTTCCCCGATCATACATATTTTCTTTTGATCAACGATATTACTCGAGACATTGTAATTGATATAATTACCATTCTTATATCTCAGACATTGTGAGATACACAACTTGATTACTCATATATCTCAAACATTGTGAGATACACAACTTGATACTCAATAGTCTTATCTATTTCTCAGACATTGAGAGATACACATTAGTCTTATTTATTTTTCCGACATTGTGAGTTGCACAATGATCTCTCTTGTATTTCTCAAATATTGTGAGAAAACTATTTCATAACTATAAACTTACCAACTCTTTTGAATGCCATGTCGATCTTCTTTGATTATTTTAATTCCTTGTCTTCGAGGATGAGTGTGAACATTTGTCCTGTACTCTCAGAACACCTACGTTTTCTTGTAATATACCACCTTGCAATTCATCGGTTAAGTATGAATGTTTTCGTCGGAAATTTTTAAGTAGGATGATTTGGAATATCCTTATTTAAATGGATTGGGACGCCTTTTTATTTAAATAAAGAAATTGTGAATCGCCAAACCATAAGTTTATATTTCTTTATTTACATTGTTTGGGACGCCTATCTATGTAAATAATGAATTATAAATAAGTGGGCTTATTTGTATCCGATATGACATGAGTATGAACTCGAACTTGAGAATCACCAGTATTCTACCACTCAGCAAAAATCTTAAGATCTCATTTGAGCTACCTGAGTTCATTCTTAAGTTATCACTTTTGCCGTTACAAATCTTTACAATCATGAGCAATTTATTGAGTAAACAGACTTGTTACACTCCTGATTTGGTTCAATCTCGAACTAACAGACTGAGCATGATATTTCACTTACTTAATTGGGTGCGTGAGATGCCTACTTTATTTAAGTGTGTGGACACCTACGTATAAGCTCTCCCACGAGCTCCTCTCACTTGTTGGCCCATGTTCTGGGAATAGTGCCTCTTGAAATATCCTCACATCCAAGGTAAGTTACCACTGGTTGAGCATTACCACCATTAACGGGATTCTTACCCTTATAATCTTTGGTCATGTGGCCTACCTTCTAGCAACTTCTGCACCTAACAGTGCAAGAACCAATATGATGCAACTTGCATCGATGACATAATGGTTTATTCATGACATAACCTTTTCTTTCAATTGAGGCAACGACATCATAGGCTCTGGCATTCTCTTGCCTTCTGTTTTGCTAATGTTGGGTCCTTGAGTAGACCAAGCTCGCACAACTTGATCCACTAGATTACGAGACATCAGAATTGTTACATCCAGTGTGAGTGGATCAAACGAAGTTACGATCCCTTGAATATTGAGTGGAAGTTCTCAGATGAACTTTTCCCATAACTTCCCATTGGTTGAGACTATCATTAGGCACACTATTGCCAACTCTTGAAAGCGACGGATATATGTCGTGATATCAACACCATTGACAACAAGAAAACGTCACCTTCATTTCTTGCACCTCATTCCGAGGGCAATACTTCTTGATTAATAACTTCTTCAACTTAGTCCAAGCAATCTTGTAAGTATTCTCAATACTAATAGATTGAGCAACAACATTTCACCATGACAAAACATTGTTCAGAAATGTGCTTGTGGCATATTTGACTTTGCAATATTCAGCACAGTTGCTGATTAGCAATACAAACCTTGTCCTCTTAAACTAATAACTCAAACTAATTGCTCTTTCATGCTTTTGAAATTTCTGAGCTTGCCATTTATGAAATCCTTGTAAGAGTAGCCTCTAACCTTTGGTATAACATTCACTCATGCGGCGCCTCCAGTTGGCCCCGCAACATTTTGTTCTCCAGCATTTTCAGCTGGCCTTGCAATATCTGGCCCTGCAATATTAGGCCCTTTAGTTAAGTCCTAATATTAATCAGCACACTTATGCTCACCTATCAAAACTTTAAAAGAGTCATGCTTTTACCTGGGAATGTGAGATCAGAAATTCACTACAAATACCCACACTTTTTCCCAGACAGCTCAATATCGGACTATTCAAGATCCTGATTAGGATTGGTTTGGTAGCTGGCACACTTGAGCTACCACCAGAACTTAGCAGCGTATACAAAATCTTTCATATGAGCAATATGAAGAAATGTCCTTCTATTGAGACACTCACTATTCCTCTGGAAGAGATCCAGATTGACGAACGTCTGAACTTTACTAAAGAACCTATCAAAATCATAGACTGTAAGGTCAAACGACTTAAGCAAAGTCACACTCCTATTGTTAAAATCGTTGGAATTCTCGCCGAAATTTGAATATACTTGGGAACGAGAAGACCAAATGCGACCGAAGTACCCCCACCTCTTTTGAGGCACATCATCAACTCATAACACAAATTAAATCATGAGGACATGATTCCCTTAACCGGTGGAGACTGTAGCAACCCATAAAGTTTCATAAGGAAAAAATGACTATTTTACCCTTTGCCTTTTCAAAGTTGACTTTGACTTTTATTTCTTGACTATTTGACTTTTACTGTAATGTAAAAGCAAATACTGTAACCGGTAATTTTCCAAGTTAAATAATTCACTCTTCTTTGAATTATTACTCTCTGAACGTCTTCGTTCACCTCTGTCTATAATTTACTATTTAATGTTAATTATAACTACTTTTATATTAAATAATATTAATTTTATTATTTAATATTATTACTTATATTAATAATGAAAGTTTAATCGTGTAAACTTTCCTCGCGACCAACACAAGACTATGATAAGTCTATGTGTCCAATATACCCTATTTTCACCAATAGTCATATTTTATACGAACTATTGCCACTTTGTTATTTTTACGTAAACATTATACTCTTTACGTAATACGCGTACTCAAACCTACGTTATTAGGTTTTATCAACGTATATGCTCTCCATTAGACTTACCACACATCTAATATACTTAGTTGGAGTATATTGATAAGTTTTAACATTTACGTTGCCCAATTTTAAGTTTCGTGACTTAAGGGCTTAACGTTAGTAATTACCGGGACCAAACTATACCCCGTGAAATAAGATAACCACAAACCAAAGCACCTCACCACCTCATGCTTTGAGGTGGCATGTAAATTGCCTACAACAAAGCCAAATGGCTTTGTATTAGTAACCATGATCTCATATGTAGACACATGCTTTTCTAAAGAAATATAAAAGCTTTTACTAATCTTCATTGCAAAGTAAACTTAAGAAAATAAGAAAGAAACTCTCTTGTCCCCCCTCTTGTACCGAACACCATCACCACTTCATCACCATCATTAGTTTTGATTCAAGACATAAGTTATACTACAAAGATGAAGGTATTGATGATCTCTACAAGGTTCTAAGGTTGTTTTGGTGATATCTTGGATATATTGGAAGTTATACAAGGTACTAAAGGCTGAAGTAGAGTTGTACTTGAAGTATTTAGCACAAGGTCAATAAGGGTTTGCAAGGAAACAAGTGAAGAGAAGGCTAGAAGACTTAGTATAGATTGCTCTTGTGTTTTTATTGTTTTCATCCAAGATCCTTGTAAGATTATGTTTAGTTTTTATGTATTTATTCCTTTTTGGTGTATACCATGTCTTGTACAAGTTTTATGTGTTAAGACTTGATTGATGTTGTACATAACTTAAAAGATGGATAAAACTTGTTAGAAACATCTTTGAGATAACTAGGACAAGCCCTAAGTAGATTTTATGAAGCTGAAATTCTGAACAGCCCCAAAGAATGTTTAAACTGATCATCTCAGTAAACTTTGTGGTTAATGCAATAAGATAAGCCTGTAGAGCTATGTCTTGTGGTCGTTTCGCCGGGTGGCGCACCTCATAACTCATCCCGATGAATAAACTAGAGCTAAAATGGTAAAACATGTCAAAATCTGACTAACAGAATTCATTGGACAAAACGGGACAGTTCTGGCCGTTTCTAGAACTCATCATAGTTTTATGATATGAAGCTAAGACATAAACTTAAACGTAGGAAAAAGCCTCGCGTCCTAAAGTATAGTAGAACTCAAGATATGGTCTTTTCCGCGGGACTGCAGAGTGATGTCCAACTTTCTGCACTTAATCACAAGTTTAAAATTGGTGCTGGACAAATAGTGCACTGATCTGATTTTAAAACGTGATTTTCACCCTTTTCTGGTCTGAACCACTGAAAGTGTAAAACGGGACAGTTGCTCAAAATAATGTATTATACAAAAACTCGTGGGCACGTAAGCTTAAAGTGAAAAACGAAGGTTGTAGACTATAAAAACCTACTAGACCTGTTTATACTATAAAAACAGTCATGGCTAAAGAGATTTGGTGGCGTTTTGACCTCTTGAGGCCAAGATACAGCCAAGGCTAAGCCAAGGAAGTTTTCTCAAGGCCTTCTAACCAAGACATAGCGATGGCTATGGTCTTGGTTTCTGTCTCAAGGTCGTGTGTCTAGCCGCACGACTAGCTTAGGTTTGATGACCCGAAACTTGTTATTGAGACTTGATCACTTATTTGACTCATTTTTCTTGACCTCTACAACCTATAAAAATGATCATATCACATATTAACTATATGTATATTCATGTCCTCAAAGTCACAACTTATATTATCACGTGACCACTAGTTCAACCAATAGTCTTTGACGAAACACGACAAATGTTTTTATGCAACATTTGTCTCGTCAAATACTTTTACTTATAAATGATAAGTACTACAATAGTAGGGAGTTTCATTATCATAAGAGGCCTCTTCGGGGTGTCGTATCGACGACTTGTGGATTTACGAATTAAAGTGTCCTGGCTCTTCATACGTTCACTACATGACCTCTAGATTCTGATAACCCGAACGGTAATACGAAGTTATTTATAAAAGGCTTTTAGCCAAATTACATTTTAAGGATGCTTCACTCATCTACACAACATAAGATATATGTAAAACATCTTAATCAAGTCAGTAACTTTACATATACTTGTACACTCATATTGTACACTATACTAAGACGCGATCACTATACTTTCGTAGGTCATTGTTAAAGATCGTGGTCTCGCCATACACTATCTGTTGTTATAAACTACTACTGATTACTATGGTGAGTTCATAACCCCTACTTTTATTCGTTTTGAACTACTTTAGGGGAGATACATGCTACTACTTTTATTATGATCACAATTGTTTGAAAAATATGCTCTGAACTAAATATATTATTGCTTTTCTAATTATGGGTGTATAACAACGTAACCCACTGTCTATTAAACTTGCAATCTTGTGATCAACTGCTTTACTATAAACCTATGAATTCACTCAACCATTGTGTTGACTTTTTAGCATGTTTATCTCAGGTTCGAAAGGAATTAGCTGGCATGTGAAGGCGCACGGAAAAACGTTTTGAAGACGATGCATATATTATCATTCAACAAACTTTACAACTTTTATGTTGTACATATTGTAAACTTGTGGGACCTCTTTGTAAACTCTGATATTTTAATCGAATGATAATTTATTTCAAAATGTCTCATTTAGAGTCGTTTTCTGTAATTTGTGATGTGATCCAATGAAGTAATAACCTAGTGAAACAATCTTTCGCTGCGATATTTTGGGGGTGTTACAATTCGGGTCCATGTTTAAGCTTAAAAAAGTAAGTCTAAAGTAGCAACTATTCTAAGACAAAACAAAATACTGTTAAGCACTTACCCAACTTTCCAATTGGTTGCTAATCAATTCTTTGATTTCATTTAATAGGTCTACTGTTAGGAGCAACATCAGCACAACATGTTTTGGTGCTTTTTCGTTCGCTTGGAGATTAGCTTCTTAACCTATGGAGCACATTTCTAAAATTTCACGGGTTTGCTTCTATCACCCTTTCTGTGTCAAATGAGGACATTTTAATCAAACGCTTGAATTTGTTGCTGCAAATTATTTCATTTCCCACTGCTCTAAAACCGCTTCAGGAAATAGTGTTTGGATTTGCTTATGTAGTGGAAATAAAATAATAGTAGGCACATAGTGTTGGAGTTTATCACTTATTTAGTGCAAATAAAAGAACAGTAGGCACATAATTTTGTTAAATGTAGTGCAAATAATAAAAACAGTAGGCACATAGTGTTGTAGTGGCTACTTTTTCATGTTTAGCTTTCTGATGTAGGTATTGTAAATCTACGAAAGTTGTAACAAAATAAACATAAATATGTAGACCTATCTTTAGATGTTAAAAATTGAATACCTTGGTAATTAAACTTTTTTACTATTTGAAATTATATGATTCTAATTGCTTTGTATGCAAAACCATAAATCTAACCCTAATAATCTTCATAGTTGCTCTATCAGATCATGTTTATGTCAAATGTTTCAATTCACTTTTATTGCTATGTTTCAAACAATTCAATCCCACTACAAACAATTTCCTTTATGCAAACTTCCTTCGTGCGCTTCTTCACGTAGTCACTTTTTGGAATACATTACTGATCCTTTCCTCCACTTTTACATGTTTGAATAAAAGTTTATATTAAAATGGATATTATTTTCTCTCCAACAATCATATAACAGGTAATGCATCTTGATGCTGAAAAAGATATGATGTCTCAATGTGTAGCGTTATTGGGGAGATTTATTTCTTTTCATGAGCAAAGTATCCATTATCTTGGCCAGGTAAGTAGTTGAATGTAATGTGTGAACTGTTGGCACTTAAGGGTACAATTCTTGCAGAGAAATTTTCTCCTGATTAATCATGGTATGCTGTTTTTATTTAACAAAACTACACTTGTGATTGTTGTCCCAAAATTTATTTCCTAAGCATCTTTTCTATCTATTTATTTTTCACCTTTTATTTCGGGTATATCGATGTTATTTTCCAGCTAATTGACTAGGCCTGAGACTTCTTCAGTGATGACATTTGGTTTCGTATTGTCCATTTTGTAGCTAACAAAGGCGACCTTCAGGTTAGAACTTGATAAAGTTGCTATAGTCATTATTATTGTGGCCTATTCAATGAAACGGTTTTGAGTAAGGAATGGATATGATGGTGTTGTTGTTGATATCTGGTCATGTGGAGTCATTCTTTCTGTATTATTATTTGGATGTCTTCCTTGTGAGGAATCAAACTTAGAAAGTTTGTATAAAAAGATTAGACGCTATACACTTTCTATAAGCAAATATGTCTCAAGGTCTTAAGATTGTTCACTTACTATTTAAGGATAATTTTTGAAAGTGGATACTAATATTTGATAAACCATGTAAATCAATGGTTAAAGTCAACATGTAGCAATAGCTCTGCACTTTTTTTTAGATGAGCTGCTAAAAAGTTGAGATTCATTATGCCTGCATGCCAAGGCCCTTAAAAATCATAATCGACTAAAGGTTCTCTAACAGTTCAAATGGGTTAAGCTGATAAGTTTAACTGATAGTGTGGTATCCTAATAATAGGTGTTTCATTAATATAGTTAAACTTGTGAGGAGAATATCGTTGTGTGCTTGATTTATCTTTGTATGAGTATTTCTTTCCTTTAATGTACTCATTCCTCTAACGTGTGATTGCAAAAATTTGTCATGCAACAATTTGAGCCAATAGATACCTTACTCATTATCATCCATCAAAAAATCTTCGACATATGTAAGTTATTCCTCCCATTAACTTACCCTGAGTCCCTCACCGACAACTAAACACTCATGATCTTTCTCCTTGCAGGAATTTGAGCCACAACCTTTTGTTAGGGCCCGTTAGAAACATATTTACAGGCCTATCAGCTCTCAAAGAAATGTATTACATGAACTTATTATCGAGCTTTGGAATTCCTTAAAAAAACGAGCTAGTGTATACAAGTGTTTTATTGATAGTTACTCTCATTTTCTCTCTCTTCTTACCGAATTTCCCGCGAATAATTCCGCCATTAAAATACAATAAAAGCTACATTACGTTGCATTTTCATACTTATTTTTCAAATCTAATCCGATCAATCGATTCATCTTTTCATTCCGCACACTCCGATACTACTTGATTCAATTTTCATCCAGTAATTCAAAAACCCCCTTTTTTTTAGTGTTTTGGCGCCAAAATTGGAAAGTTGAATTTCTGGTTTTCTTTGATAGATCTCTACGTATTATACTTAGTTTGTGAATCAATTAAATAAAATTAGGTATAATTTCTTATTTCCTTCAAATTCGCACTGTATGTACAAAAATGTCAACGAATAAAAAGGGATCTAAGAGGAATATAAGGAGACCTAAGAGATATGAGGATGTAGCTGTTGCTGGTAAGGAAGGTGTGAAGGATAAAAGTATTAGGAAAGATGATGGTGAGGGTGATGCTATAGGTAGTCAAGAAGCTGATGTAAGTACTGGTATTGTAAATGGTGGTGCAGGGGTAGTAGATGATAATGGAGATACTGGAGGGGATATGGTTAATGAAGGTGATATGAGTGCTACTCAGAAGGATACTGAGAAGGTGAGTGTTGTTTCAAGTGATAAGAATATAACTGTTAATGAAACTATGTCTTCTGTGAATGTTAATACTACTAAGAACAATGTTGAATCTGTTGATAAGCGTGAGTTGCCTGAACATAGTGGTAAACATTCATATTCTAACATGGTTAAAAATGATATGAATAATGTGTTAATAACATTATTGCACGTATGTATATATTTATTATTTCATATCCGCTTCTTATTAATGCTCACTCGAAGATGTTTATTCAACTAATTATGCATTTTTCTATTCTTTTTTTGTCTGCACCTTAGTTGGCAAAGTGACAAGGTAATGCATTCTATCATACTTCTTACTCTATTATTATTGATTCAGGAAAGTTATTTTCAGTTACATGTGTTTCTTTTACGAATCTGGAGCTTTACACGTTCTTCATCGTGTATTTCTTAGCAACATTTATGTGAGTAGGATGGAATAATCAGTTTTCGATCATTTATTGCTGTGCTTCTATATATATATCACTTAGGTGCATGATAATCGTTTTGGAAATATGTAAGCTTTGGGACTACATGGAGAAAAGTATAATGGCACTTATCTGGACCCTTATAGTGCATTCGGTCCGATGGAGAAAAGTAGGCCAAAGACGTTGAAAAGTTGATCCAGTTTGGAACATCCCTTCATGTTGCAGTTGCTGGTTATATTTTTGAAGCAATTTAGGTTTAACCCGTATGAATTATTTCAGCACATTTGGAGGAAAGTCGGTTAGTACTGTAGCGGGCCTCGCAGTACTCAAATTTTCCAAGAGATAAAAACTTCAAACGAACGCACACATTGTTGGAACATATATAAAAGAATATCTTATTTCCCTCAAAGATAAATATGAAAGTAAGTTTTCTTTTGTGTTTACTTTGACCTTTTTAGTCAAATAATCAAAATGTTTTACTGCATATATAGTTTTTGGTTCTTACTTTGACTTTATAGTGAAGTGACTAAAATGTAAATATTTTCCTTAAGTTTATGTAAAAACTATATCATTTGTGGAAAACTAGAGGGGGGTTGAATAGTTTTACCGGCTTTTCCTTAGTTATAAAAGTTTACTTGTGAAAAACTTTGATTCAATTCTTTTGTGAAATCAATCAACACCAATATGAACACTAAGCTATACTATCTAACATAAACAATAAGTATAAAGAAATGAGATGGAAAGATCAAACTGAGACAACGAGATTTACAGTGGTTCGGTCACGAAGCTCTTCTTCGCCCTACTCCACTCCTCAAGTACCCAACTCGAGAGTTCTAAGCACTATGTCAACAAAGCTCCCTTCAGGCGGAGAAAACCGTACAATGTCGTTTATCACAATTTCCGACACTAAGCTAAATGTCGAGTATTAATCTTAGCTAGTACCAATCTACCACGATCCACACGATCCTTACTAAATCACACAATCAACACACTTTACACGATCTACCCGATCTACCCTTATCCACTTGATCAACACACAAGCACACAAGCTACAAGAGATCTCCAAGATTTCAACAGGATCACAATGATCCACACTCACAAACTACACAAAAGAAAAATCAACTTGGTGTATGCTAGGATACAAGTATATAACAAATGTTACAAGTGCACTAAACTATGACTACAACACCTTGTATCTTCTTGATACTTTGTGTTCTTCTCTTGCACTAGTAGAGGAATGAAGGTGATCACTTGGTTGGATGATATGATCACTCTTTAAACAAAAGAAACTAACTAAATGATCAAAGGAGAGTAAATGTGATAAGAGTTTTAAACTCAGAAAGTTGTGTGTGAAAAAGGATTCACAAAAACTGTGAAGTGGACTGGTATTTATAGGCAGAAAAAATTTGCACATTATACTGGGACGGTACCACTAAATACCACATGGTACCACTAAATTTAGTGGTACCGTGCCTGACAAGAGACACTCCATTTTTTGTTTTTAGTGGTGAAAGTTTATTTGGGGAAGTTTGGAGCTAATTTGGGGGGAAAATAGCTGTTATAAATTTTAAACTTATTTTTCCAATTAAAACATTTCTTTATAATTCAAAAATAATTTGTAAAGTATATCTTTGAAAAAAAATGTTTTGTCACATTAAAAATGTGAAGTTTTAGACACAAATTCACTTCTTTCATCATTTGTAAGTTGTAAATTTGTTTGTTCTTACCTAAAGTGATTTACGTAGAAACAGGATATTTTGACTAAAAACTTGTTTACGTTAATTTTGATATAAAGTGTTTTCACATTTTGTTATCATCAAAACGTGGAGTTATCGAAAGATATAAATAACGTTTTTAGGACATTATTTGCATCAACAATCTCCCCCTTTTTGGCGATGACAAAACATAAACTCATTTTAAGTGAAAGATTAATTTTAACAAGTTTTTAGCATGAGTTTATATCCCACTTCTCCCCCTTTTTGTCGAAGCAAAAAGATTGCAAAGGCTCCCACTTGATGTATACTCCCCCTCGTTTGGAGGACACCAAGGAATCGAACAATGGTTCTTGCTACAAAACAAGGTTAGATGACACATATACAATATCTAACATGTATTAACCAAAACAAATATCCAACCATAAACTAAGAAAAGGGATAAGAAGCCAAGAACTATAAAAGATAAAACAACCATACAATAAGCCCATGCATCCATAATGAAAATGTCATACATAAAGTATGACTACAATATAAACATAAAAATAAACTACAAGAAGCACACATAAATCTTTAGTAACTTGAGAGGCCCTAAGATTTGCTTCTAGTCCAAAAGGGATCCTAACAATTTATTATTGAAGACTAAACATCAATATGTTTAGTTAAATAGGCTATTGGGAGGTGGAGAGGGTGACATGATTGGAGGTTGTGAGGGTGTCAAGAGATGTTCAACATAGGAGAACATGAAGTGTAGCTCATCTCTCAAAGAGAAGTTGAGGTTGCGGTTGTGAAGACAACATAGGCAATTTGTACTATGTATATCAACTGGATGAAGTTGGATAGGTTGGCCCATGATTGGAGATGGAGGTGGTGGTGAGTATGTTGGTGATTGGGTTGGCATGGCATAATCCAATGGGGTAATAGGTGAGAGTGTGTAATCCATGGATGATGGCATGGTGTTGAAAGAGGGAGATGATGAATATGTTGTTCTAGTAGATGATGTTTTGGAATGAGCATTTAGTGGAGATGGTGAGTTAGGAGTGCATTGGGAAGGTGGTGTTGTGACTTCATCATCTTTGGTGAGATCAATAATGAGAGGTTTGGATGATGGTCTAACGGTGATCCTAGGTTTCTTGGAGATATAGGTTGTTGATCCTTGTGTGGAAGACATGGTGAATGAGTAATGGAAGGTTGAAGATGAGATGCAAGAGATGCTTGCAATGGTGAGGCTTTAAATAGGCAAGAGTTGTGGGATTTGAATTAAAGTTGGTAGAAGTGTCATATGGTGTAGTGAGGTAATCTTAGGGTGCATGAGAGTTTGCAAAATATTGTAGGTTTAAGATTAGGGATGCAGGGATCTAGAGGAAACAGTGAAAATTCGTCAAACAAGGTCACGGTACCACTAAATACCACACGGTACCGTTAAATTTAATGGTACCGTGGCCTATTTAACGGTACCGTGACCTGGGAGTCACGAGTTTTCCTGTGCTGCCTAGTTCTGGGCAGCTAAAAGGAGTATTCTAGGGGGACTATTTGCAGGAAATGTTAGTGCCTTAAACCACTAAAGATTAATTTGCCAAATATATCCCATATTTAGCTACTCCTAGCAATTAAAGATTAACATGCAACTATCTAAAATAAGCTATCATCCAAGAATCACATAATTTAAAATCATGCAAGGTGATAGAACAAAAGTCAAGCATGAAAGATAGTTAGGAGTATTAAGCCCTAATATAATTTACCATAGATAAATCCTAATATAAGATAGAAGATCCTATTCAAAGAAGATGAGTATAGTTCTATTGACTTGAGCGCACCCACGTTGTTTGGTATGTTTTGATTATTCCTCATTCATCATCACTAGACGAGACATCATAGCAAGATACCGAGCTATCATCATGGTTCCCTTGAGATGATGTACATTCCCAATAGAGAGAGGTGTATGTGTTTTGAGTTAGAGGAGCCATGGTGGGATTGACAAGAAGATATTGATTGTTTTAGAGGTGAGGAAATGAGTGCATGAAAAAATGGTATAAACGAGTTAACAACATGCCATAGGGTATCGCCTTATTTAGTCGGCCCTTGACATTGACAATTCTCTTTGCCACAAAGTAGGCAAGATTGTAGGGTTGTTCGGTGACAAGAAAATACAACATATGAGCACAACATGTCGGGAGGTGCTCACGGTTGTGAGGAAGACAAAAGACATTTTCACGAATGACTTTTATCCATCTACGTAGATTTGGACGAACTTCATCAACATAGATTTTTAGTGGATCTAAGTCATAAACATGAGACTCACGGAACTCAACTTGACCATTTTCTTTAAGAAGGCCATGAACTTTTTGAGGAAGATGAATGTGTTCTTTAATCTCACATGGAGTGGGTATGAGGGTATTGTATGGGTTATACTCATGTCGGTGACTAGTGAGGGTTTTGAGAGACCATCCTTTTGTGTAGGCACATTGTCCATGGTTCGGAAGTTCAAGAATATAAGCAAATTGGTCAAGGGTAAGAGAGATTTCTTGGTTTTGTATCGAGAATTGAAGAGACAAAGTTTAATCCTCGTTATGTACGAGCTTAACTTGTCTATAGAACTCAAGGACAAATCGAGTACAGATTAGGTCATCAATTCGAAACAAGCAATCAAATCCGATTTCTTGAAACATGGTTTTGATGTGATCATGGTTGAGAAAAGAGGACTCAACAATTCGTCCTTCATGAAAGAGACGAGACTCAAGATTACGAAAACTTTGTGTGTGACAAGATGGAGTGTTTGGTTCAAGAGATGGTTTGGGAATGTAATCGGCTGTCAATTCATGATTGTAATCAAACATGTGATACATCTTGTTACCTATGAAAAATTTATTAAAAATTAAAATTGAGAATAGTTGTTTTGAAGATATGTGCCTAGTATGTGCCTATATGCAAACCATGTGGACGTGCGGTAATCTCGACTCTAAAATAAAAATGAAGAAACTACCCAAACGCTCCTAACTTTACTTTTGCTCAAACGAATATGTCGAAAAATACATATTAGTTATGTAATTTGATCAATATTCATGAGATCATGTATGCATGAGAAAAAGTTTTTAGTTTGTATCAATAATGCACGAAAAATGTTTCATGATCCTAATTTCTTGAAATTTTTCGAAAACATTGGAATTGGGGTGTTTGGCGATTTCAATGTTTTGGCGCCAAGAGTTTTAAGTTTGAAAATTTTTAGTGTTAATGACTCCTAATCCAATTTCAAATATCCTAGACATGATTTCTCTTAAACATACTTAATCTAATTATAAAAACAAAGTTTGGACCAAAATATGTGATTTAAGTGGGTTTATGCAAATCCCATGTTGAGGGAATCATGATTGTTATACATTTTAACTCGAGTCCTAATTTCATAAAGACTCAATCAAAATTGAAAAGCCCCAATTCAATTTTTGTGTATGAACAAACCCTAGACTCAAAATTAAGGAAAATTAGAGTTAAATGACTTAAAATTGATGTTGTGAAAGTAGTAGTGGTTGATATTCTTGAAAACTAATGCATCGAATTTGATTTTGAAAGAGTAGAATTGAATTTGGGTTGTGAGGTTTGGTTTTGACAGCAATGTCAGAAATTAGGAAAGTTTAAAAGTGAATAGTGAGGGAAAAGAAGACTGAAATACGGGCTGTATCAGATCCACGGTACCAGTGTACCATTAAAATTAATGGCGCCGTGCATTGCTGAGACTGATTTTTATCCCATTTTGATTTTTGACGAATAAATCTCGCTGATTAAGTGAGACTTTTTGACACGAGGAAAGAATTTATAACTAATAAATTCTTTTAACGAGAAGAACTAGACTAGACGATAAGAGATGACTTTAATATTTTCGAGGAAATACGTAAGTAGTCATTAGAGGAATACGAGGGATGACTTTAATATTTCCAATGAAATATTTAGATAGTCATAAGATTTACGGGATATGTTCCATCATTCCTAGACCTAGACGAAGATAGTTGAAGGATTCTGATAACGTTCAAAATGAACATGTTTTTAGTCACGTTATCGTTAGATTTGTGCATCATATTTGGTTATATTTGTGTATATTTGTTACTAAATCATGAAAAAGTGTATATGCAAGTAAATATAGCCAAGTACAGGAAAAGATGATAAAAAGATGAAGAAATGAAAAGATTATGCACATTTGAAGAATCACGAGAAAAGAACCACACAAGATTTCAAAGATTTGATAAAGTCAAGATTTCTATGTTTATGTATCAAGAAAAGATCAAGTTCTATGGAAGGAATTAGTGGTACAACAAAGGATCAAGCACGTAACGAGAAAAGGAAGAGAAAAAATAAAGTATGCATGGCAGAATGGCCCATCCGATCGGATGGTGCCCGCATCCGATTCGGATGGGAGAAAAGTGATTTACCGAGAGATCCAACTGATCGGTTGGACCTCAATACCGATCGGTTGGAGGAGACTGAAGTTACAAAAACGCATTTAATGACGAATTTAAGCCCCATAATCATGGTGGCTTATCATTTCTTGGTTATTTACTGATTAAGGATGTTTTTGCTTGAGGGAAAAGGGTTCCTTCACTTATTTAAAGAACCCTTGGCTAGTTTACAAAGTGTGAAAACCCAAAAACCTAGTAAAGCTTACACCAAGTCTTGCTAAACTTATTATCATTGCCCGAAAGCTTGTAGTTGCTGTGAGAATGTCCAGGGAACCTTGAGTTCAAGTCTCAAGAGTTGTGTCCAAGTGTGGAGTTGTTTACGTGTGATCATAGGAGATTGGAGGAGAGTGGTTGCTATAGTTCCACAATTCTAGTTCTTGTAATTTCAGAACTAGGTATTTCTTGTTTGAGTTATTATGAACTACTTTTACTTTAAGATGAATGAAAGTATGGTTGATTACTTGTGTTTGATTATGATTATTATGGAGTGATTTTGGTTATGCTTGTGTGTATGATGTGATAATTGTTGGAGTATTCTTATTTCATAGTGATGCATGAAATCATATCTTGTTTTATGAGTTTGTTGAAATACAATCTAATCTTGCTTAATTAGTTGGTAAAAACAGTTCTAAAGATTAAGAAAGGCAGAAAGGATTTTCTTTATGTTTTTATGCCAAAAAGTTAGTGCACGAATTAGTATGGATTATGGTGTGTGACAAGCACCATATTAGCTTATTAAAATGGATTTGGAAACGATTTCATCACGAGAAAAGGCCGAAAGGATTCCTAGGAATTCTTAGAATAAGAAATGCTTTTCAAACAACAAAGAGTCTAATAGAATTATCGCACTAGTTAACAAAGGCCGAAAGGAATTAACTAGGAGATTGAATTCTTAGAGATGATTTCTCATGATAAAAACCATTGATTGTGAATCACACATTTTAAGTTGTGCATCATTACAAGTTACACCAAACTTGTTAGATTACTCTATACAATTGTCATGGAATTACACACAAGTATATTTGTTTTTGATTGATTGATTTTTACTTACCTTAGAATTTACACCAAATCGGATTGACAATCCTTTTTGTCAAAACTTATTTTGCAAACCCAAACCCCAATTCCCTTGGGACGATCTCAATTTACCCACCTTTACTACTACGGACGAGTATACTTGCTCGTATGTGTTGATTAGAGAATTGGATAAATTGATTTTATAAATTTTTAAAACTTGCACTACACACGACACATCAGATTCTCGTTTGAGAGGTTTGGTCAAGATGTCGGCGATATTGTCTTGAGAGGGAACTTTCTCAATAGATATGTTTCCTTTTTGGACATTATCGCGAAGGAAGTGGTGACGAATATCGATGTGTTTAGTACGAGAGTGTTGAACGGGGTTTTTGCTCAAGTTAATAGCACCTTTGTTGTCGCACATAATCGGGATGTCATCGAGATGGATGTCTTAGTTGATTAGAGCTTGTTTCATCCATAGTGCTTGCTGACATGCCTTTTTGGCGCTTACATATTCGGCTTCGGTCGTTGAGATAGCAAGAGCCATTTTTTTCTTGGAGAACCAAGAAGTTAGACAACAACCCATGAAGGTACAAACGCCACTCGTACTTTTTCAATCCACATAATCTCCCGCATGATCATAGTCGGCATAGACAATAGTTTTTACACCGGTCCCCTTGGAATAATACAATCCCAAGTATATAGTACCTTTAATGTATCGAAAGATACGCTTAACCGCTTCAAGGTGAGAGGTTTTGGGATCCTCTTGGAAGCGAGCACAAAGGCAGACACTAAACATGATATCGGGCCTACTTGCCGTTAGATATAATAAACTACCTATCATACCCCTATACTTAGTGTTATCCACAAACTCACCTTCTTCATCTTTCGGGAGTTTCATTTTCGTGGACATGGGAGTTTTCATGGGCTTAGACTCTTCTAAACTAAATTTCTTAAGCATCTCTTTAATATACTTAGATTGATTAAAGAAGATACCATCTTCCATTTGTTTTATTTGTAGACCAAGGAAGAAATTTAATTCGCCCATCATGCTCATCTCAAACTCGTCACGCATGATCTTTGAAAACTCATCGCACAGTTCTGGACAAGTTGAGCTGAATATAATGTCGTCGACATATATTTGAACAATGATGAGATGTGAATTTCGTTTCTTTATGAAAAGTGTGTTATCAACCAATCCGATAGTATATTCATGTTTAAGCAAGAATGCCTTTAGTCTATCGTACAAAGCTGTGGTAGCTTGTTTGAGACCATAGAGAGCTTTCTTGAGTTTATAAACATGATTCGGCTTTTTGAAATCAGCGAATCCCTGAGGTTGTGCAACGTATACCTCCTTGTTGATATAACCATTTAGGAATGTAATTTTCATGTCCATTTGGTATAGTTTAAAGACTAAAGCGCAAGCATAGGCAAGGAGTATCCTAATAGACTCTAATCTAGCTATGGGTGCATAAGTTTCATCGTAATCTATTCCTTCTTGCTGGTTGTAGCCTTGCACTACCAACCTGGCTTTATTCCTAGTTACGACGCCATTTTCGTCGAGTTTGTTTCTAAACACCCACTTAGTTCCAATGATGGTTTGATTCCTAGGAGGTGGTACTAGATCCCAAACTTGGTTTGCGGTGAATTGATTTAACTCTTCTTGCATGACAACTACCCAACTTTCATCTTTTATCGCTTCACTGACATTCTTAGGTTCTACGGTAGATATAAAACAAAATAAACTACTTTTGTTTTATGCTTGTGACCTAAGGGTTCTTTGGTTTAGGTTTCCTATGACATTTTCTATTGGATGGTTTTTGGATTCCTTAATGTTGACAACTTCGTCAACCTTAATTATTTCATCCCCAATGTCATTTTCTAAGGTTTTCTTGCCATTGAAATTAATGGCTTCTTCCTCATTTAAGTCATCATCCACCAAAGGTGATGTCTTAGTTGGTGGAGGAATTTCATCGAATGTCACGTTGAGTGATTCTTCGACTTTCATTGTTCCTTTGTTTAGGACAACATAGGCTTTACTATATTGGGAGTAACCTAGGAAAACACCTTTGTAAGACTTTAGGTCAAACTTGGTAAGGTAGTCTTTTGTGTTTAGTATGAAGCACTTGCTTCCAAACACTCTATAAAGTAATCTAGAGTAGGTTTTCTACCTTTCAAGATTTCGTATGGTGTTTTTTCTAAGATTGGTCTAATCAAGATCCTATTAAGTATGTAAGTTGAGGTGTCTACCACATTACACCAAAACTTTTGCGGAATGGATTGTTCATTCAACATCGTTCTACTCATCTCTTGTAGAGTATGATTTTTTCACTCAAATACCCCATTTGATTGCGGAGTGCGTGGAGCCGAGAAATTGTGTGTAATACCATTAGCATCACAATATAATCCAAATTGCACTTCATTATCAAATTCCCGACCATGATCCGTCCTAATTGAGACTATTGTAAAACCTAGTTGATTTTGGACCTTCTTACTAAAGATTTTGAATTCCTTGAAAGCTTGTGTCTTATCCTTAAGAAATCTAGTCTAAGTATACCTAGAGTAGTCATCTACTATTACTAAGGTGTAGTAATTTCCTCCGTAGCTCCGTACGGCGGATGAACCGAATAAGTCCATGTGAAGGAGTTCTAGGCATCTAGAGTTCGAGACCATATTCTTAGCTTTGTGACTAGAATGAGCTTGTTTTTCAACTTTACAAGCGTCACAAAAGTGTTTATCAAACTTAATCTTAGGTAGGTTTCTAACTAGTTCCTTAGACGCCAATGATTGTATTAAACGCATATTGGCGTGACCTAGTCTCCTATGCCATAGAGTGGAATTATCATCTATGGTTGCTAGGCAAATCTTATCCTGAGGCTTATTTCCTATTTTCATAACAAATAAGCCATTCTTCCTAACTCCTTTGCCTATGGTCTTACCATTCTTAGTGATCTCACTACCCTCTTCGAAAAATATAACTCTACACTTATTGTCAACCATTTGACTAATACTAAGCAAGTTAAATCCTAAGTTATCTACATGCTCAACATTTCTAATAGTGAGGGAGTCTTGAGTAATCGTACCTTTGCCTATGATGTTGCCCTTAAGTTTGCTATCGAAAGTGACATTACCTCCATTGTAAGCCTTGTATGATGAGAATAGACTTCGGTTACCCGTCATATGATTAGTGCATCCACTATCCTTGACCCATTCATCGGGCTCCAAGTTGATTCCCAAGCATATCTATTGAATAAGACAAAGATTCAAACATTTGGTCCCCAATATCTCATGGGTCCAAAGTTGTTACTATTAAACATCCCATGCATTTGTTGCATTTGGTAAGGATGTTGGAACGGAGGAAAAATTTCCCATGGCAAGTAACTTCATTGTTAAAGGTTATCCAAGTTACGGGATAGTTACTTGGATAACTTGGTCTTCTAAAGTTACTTCTCGGTTGAGGAGTTCTTGACCGAGGTTTAGGAACATTTGTTTTTCTAAGTGGAAGAGTCTTTGATCTAGTATCGGGTTTTACAAAGCCAAGCCCGGGGGTTGACAAAAGTTTGTAAAAACTTTTGACCTCCTTTTTACTAGCAATAGGTATTTTAACCTTGTTAACTACTGGCTGACTTGGTTTAGGACTTAAGTTATTTTTCAGACTCGACTCAGTTCTGTCTTCAGCACCAGACAGTACCACGGTACCACTAATTTTAGTGGGGTCGTCTGTACCTTTAATGGTACCGTCCTCTGTTTCGAAAAAACTTGTGGGTTTGACAAATTTTACTTGTTTTGTTTTATTTGTCGAAGCTTCATTTGGATTAAAACCTAGACCGCACCGACATGCTCACTATATCTAATATTATCTAACATGTCATCAAGTGTTTTTGTTCCTTTTTCGAACATAATGATCCTTCACGCATTTTTCCTAAGTTCTATGTTTTCTAATCTAAAATTATGTCATGATTTGCATCCAACATCACATTCTGTCCTTTTCTAAAGTCTTTTGACTTGGTCTTTTAGTTCTAAAATTTCCGCTTCGAGTTTATGCAAAGTTTCTTTTAGTGTTTTGTTTCTAGTTATGATTTTAGAACTTACCTCACATAATTTATTATATTCATCATATAATATATTATCATCTATTGACGAATTATCATCACTATAGTAAGAGAAGTCGGAATGTACCTCATTTGAAGCTTGAGCCATAAGACATGTTTCGTCATTGGGCTTCTTCTCTTCATCTTTACCGCTATCACTCCAAGAGCCTCTTACAAAAGCTCTTTGGTTGTTGGTTCTCGGTGGTTTAGGACATTCTCCGATGAGATGATTAGGATCTCCGCATCTAAAGCATTTCCTATCACTCTTTCCTTTCTTCTCATCTCGGTTCTTTTGGAACGACTTCTTTTCATCACGAGGTTGTCTAAAAAATCTACCTCTTCTCCTATAGAACTTCTTAAAATCTCAAACAGCTAATGCATACTCTTCATCTTCACTATCGGAATCCGAACTTTCCTCATCACTAGACTCCATTTTGGCTTTCAATGCTAGAGATCTAACTTTCTCACTTTTGCCTTTGACTATGTTGGAGTCTTTCTTGATTATCATTTCATGAACTTTCAAGTTTCCTATTAGTTCATCAAGTGATAATGTCGCCAAGTTCTTTGACTCTTCAATGGCGGTGACATTTGCTCTCCATTTGGGATGTAGAGCCCTAAGAAATTTCCTAATATAGTTCTTGCTAGAATAACCTTCATCAAGAGCTTTAAGACTACTAATAATAGTATTAAATCTAGCAAAGGCATTATCAATAGATTCATCTTTCGGAATGGAAAATTATTCATATTGTTGCACAAGAAGATCTATCTTGTTCTCTTTGACTTGATTATTACCTTGATGAGTGACTAACAAAGTTTTCCAAATTTATTTTGCCATGTTACACATAAAAATTCTTTCAAATTCCTTTTTCGGCAAAGCATTGTAAATCATCATTTTAGCCTCATCATTTATCTCTAGTTTTCTTTTAAGGTTATCACTTTGTTTATTATAGGGAACTATTTCATCCATTTTTGTTTCCGGATTCTTTTCAATCGGTTGAAAGTCACCCTCGGTAATAACATGCCAAAGATCAATGTCTTTTGATTTCACATACGTTTCGAATCTTGTTTTCCAATATATAAAACAATCGGTTTCAAAAAGTGGTGGCCTTTGCATAGATTGCCCTTCTTGATATTTGTCGAAATACATCGATCGATTCAAGTTTTAAAATACAATTTATTTTAAAATCTTGCCTGACGTGGCTCTGGTACCAATTGTGAAAAACTAGAAGGGGGGTTGAATTGTTTTACCGGTTTTTCGTTAGTTATAAAAGTTTACTTATGAAAAACTGCGGAAAACTAGAAGGGGGGGGGTGTTGAATAGTTTTACGTCTTTTTAATTTATTATAAAAACTTTGTTTACTTTTAAAAACTTAGATTCGAATTTATGTGAACTCAACTCTTGAACAATATGAACAAATATAAGAAAATCTAAATTAACAATGCAAGTAAAGTAATGAAATGAAATGAAAGATAGAGATGGAAAGATTGAACCGCGAGACAAAGGATTTATAGTGGTTCGGCTACAAGGACACCTTCCTTGCCCTACTCCGCTCCTCGAGTACCTAACTCGAGAGTTTTCTTCACTATGTCAACAAGCTCCCTTATGGCGGAGAAAACCTTGCACAACTTTCGCTTACACCAATTTTACAACACAAAGCTAAATGTCGAGTTCTAATCGTAGCTAGAACCAATCTCACAACTTCAATCACAACTTCATCACGACTTCTTCACAACTTCTTCACTACGGCTTCACAACTTTTTCACAACGGCTTCACAACTACTTCACAACGGCTTCACAACTACTTCACGACCTAGCACTACTTATATACTCTTTTACTTCTTCACACCTTCACTACTTACACACCTTAACTTCTTCACAACTTCACTACTTACACACTAATCTAGCCTAAACAATTATGCTCACACCTATCTAACAAATATACACAACTTATACAAATGAATGAATGATTTACAATTTTGATACACCAACAACTTGGATGGAAGAGATACACCAAGTTGTAATACTTCTTGTCTTGAAGGATAGAAGTATTCTTCTCTTGCACTTGAGAGGTTGAAGCTTTGGATCACTTGAAACAAAAGCTTATAATTATATGATCAAAGGGTTTTTGAAGATATGAAATGAGATCTAAATCAGAAAGTTTTTAGTGCAAAAGGTGAGGAAAAATGCCAGGAATGAACCAGTATTTATAGGCAAAATTTACAGCTGGAGGAGCGTGGGCGGTCCCCTTAATTAGTGGCCGGCCCCCTTAAATATTAAGGGGACCGCCCCTCCCTGAACGGCTATAAATTTTGTCTTTTACTGGGGAAGGTTTTTCTGGAACATTTTTGCCATTTTTGGTTAAAAATTTGAATTCATATATTTATAATGGATTTAATATATTTACTTAATACCAAAAATGATTTTCTAAAAGATATAAAATGTTTGTGACATTTTATAAAAAATCTAGTGATTAAGAAAATGTTCCTTTGATCATATAATGCATTAGGCATTTGTTTATTCATACCTTAAGTGATTAAGTTGTTAAAATAGATATTTACAACTAAATACTTGTTTACGTCATAATCTTTCGTTTAATGATTTTACATTTTGTGATTATCAAAACGTAGAGGTATCGAAAAATATTAATAACGTTTTTAGGCATTATTTATATCAACAATCTCCCCCTTTTTGATGATTACAAAATCTAAACTCATTAAATTAAAAAATTAATTTTTAGACAAGTATTTAGTGAGTTTATCTCTACTTCTCCCCCTTTTTGTAGAATCAAAAAGGTTATGCCGACAAGTTTCAAGAATGAAGTTTAACGGGAATAGAGCTCCCCCTTGATGTGTGCTCCCCCTCGTTCGAGGGCACCAAGGAGTCGTGCTATGGAAATCTTGCAAGAAAAATATTAGAAGTACAAGCATACATAGCAAAATATGGAATATAAAAACAACAATCATGGTAAACAAATATTAAGAACACATAGCAAGACATTCATTAATTTAAAGTGATTATGTGAAACACATAATCATTGCAACGACATTTAGTATGCTTGAAACATATAACAAGAAAAAGGTCCTAAATTGCTAAAGAGAGCTTTCGGACTTGCTTGCGATACGAAAGCTTGGAAAATAAGAAACATAAGCATATAATATGCTTAGATGGTTGATGGTAGAGTGTTTGGGATGAAATTGGTTGAGTGAGGGTAAGAATGTTGGATTAATAGAGGTATATTTTTGGAGGTGGAGAGTTTGGAGGTAGAAAGTTTAGAGCGGAGTAGGTTGATTGAGGGTTAGAGTGTTGTGCTGGTGGAGGTGTTGTGCTAGAGTTTGGAGTGGAGGTGTTGGATGAGATCTAGTGATAAGATACTTAATCCAAGTGAAATGTTCATTTAAGGCAATGATTTGTTTTTGGAGAAGGATACGACAAGGACAATAGTTGACATGATTATCAACTTGATTCAAGTTGTGGGGGTGAGGTAAGCAATTTGAGTAGAGTGAGGATGGAGGATCGAAGTTGGCCCTTGTTGTGTTGTGCGAGGTGTATAGCAAGGAGATCACAAAGGTCATGGATTTGGTTTATATCTTCACAGAACCTTTCCTTTTCCGTGAGAATGTGGATTTGATTATTTGGTGGAAGTGGATGAAATTTGAGTGTGTAGTTGGAAGTAAACTTGGATGTTTGACCAATATGATGAGGGTTTTGAAGGGTTTCATTGAGATTAGTTTGAGGTTGAGATGTGTAGTTTGGAACGAAGGTGGAGGTTGAGGTTATTTTGTGATGAAGGAGGGCTAGAAGGGAGTTGATCCAATCTTGCGTTGAGCAAGGTGTAAGGCAAGAAGAACACAAAGCTCATGGGCTTCTTTAAGTTCTTCAATGAACTTCAAGTGTTATTTAGGATGGATGTTTGGATATGCAACATAGAAGAAGCATGTGAGTTGGTAGGAAGTGGTGGTGATACTTTTGGTGATGGAGACATTTTTGAGTTTGGGTAATCATTAATGGATGAAGATGAAGGCACAGAAGAAAAGGATATTTCATGAGTGGAGGGTGTTTTGGATGGTGCATTGGTAGGTGAAACATGATGTGAGGTGTTGGTGGTGAAATTAGGATTGTTATTTCGAGATTGAGCATGTTCTTCATAAGAATTATTTGGGTGAGATGATGATGTATTTTTGTGAGCAAAAATGGATGGTTGGTTATTATGATGAGGTTTGTGAAAGGATTCGTTGGAATGAGCTTGAGGATTAGGAGTATAATTGGGAAAAAATGTGGGTGGAGGTGTTGGTTGTTTAGCCACATCATTTGTTGAGATGGACTTGTTTCGGGGGTTTGGTTTTCTTCTCCAAATGGGGTTTTCGGTCATCCTTGCTAACCTTGAGGATTTTGGTTTTGGTTTGATGGGAGATGGCATGATGAGATGATGGAAGATTATGAGAAATGGGAGTGTTTATAGTGTAGGATTGATGGGATTAAGGAATGGATAAAATTTGTTGGATGGATTGGAATAAGATATGTTTGTGAATTTTGGGAAGTGTAGGATGAAATGGGCTAAAGGAATGGATAAAATTTGTTG